>NW_011626409.1:1948216-2005407 GCF_000204515.1 Acromyrmex echinatior
TATATATGTATATTCGAGCTGAGACAATACTGCTCCGCTCCTTATCCGGAATGTCTCTTCTATCCAAGTTTCGCCTTGACAGATAAATTACAACGAATCGCTATTACTTTCGCAATTAATTGTTTTATATATATATCATTATTTATTATTTAATATTTAATATGTGTATAATTAGATAACTTTTTATACATCTCTTGTAAGTATTCATATTGAGACCACTCTTGTATAGATTTATACCTATTATACATGTCTTCGTAAATTTATATACCTACATTTAGTTTCTATTTTAAGAAATAAATAAAAATGAAAGTTTAAACGAAAGAATCCCGATTAATCTGGAGTTTGTTCATCCATTTACCTAACGGTATTGTCTTCCTGCTATTCCTGTTACTATTTCTCGTACAACAGTTAACGTAACACTGTGACACAATGAACGAGACTTGTCTACGGCATAGATATTGTTCAGCTTTTATCCTCCAGAAATATGTGTGGACATAACTTATATGAAGAGTATCATGTACAAGGGGGTACGGATATCCACGATTATTTATCGCTGTCGCCGACTCCGACGTAATACAAGAAAATAGAATGATCAGGGGGCGTACCGTAACAACACAATTGTGCTTGCGTAAGTGCGTCGGCGTAGTCCGAGAAGCGTATCTGTGCGCCGATTGCATGACGTCGCCATTAGAAGGCACAACTCCGGCGGAGCTGAACGTAACTCGCAATCCCAAATAACTTCCGAAGGGGAACTTGTTCGATTCCCAATGCAGCTAGCCGACGACTTACGTAATATCCATTCTCTCCCAGGATTATCAATTTTAATTAAAACGAATTTTCACCCCTTCCCCTCCGGCCCCTTTCAGTCCCAGCGTCCGCGACCAATTATGGCGAATTAAAACTAATTCGAAATAATCTTCAAAACTTTTCGCCGCCTCTCGGTTCAGTGGCCTTTCAGTCGGCCTTATCGCCCATCATTCGCACGTTCTCCGCGAAATAAACTCGACCGTAAATCCTCGTCATTCGCCACGTCCCAATTTATATTCCGACTCCTCGCCGGGAATATAAATAACTTTAATCATCATTGCGTCTATACTATATAACGTACCTGCACATGTCCATTAAATAGCATCGGCGAATGAATACTTGTGTTGCACGCGACACATTTACGTCGTGGAATTTAAATTCATGCCGGACACTCCGCATACAGTATTCGTTTCCGAATAAACTAATTACACACTCACGCCTCGTCATCTGATCGAATTACCCGTGATACGTCAAACTGCTAAATTTCCGCGCGATAAACGTTCCGTCGTAAGTAAATCCCGTCGACGCGAGCAAGCGAAAATAGGTATGGTTACGCTGTACCTTTGACGGCGTGCGGTGAGCAAACGATCCTTTCGCGAGGTCTTGTTTACGCCGCAATAAACCTGAAAGGTCTCTGGTGAGTCGCAGGAAGATGGATGGTGTGTTTTAGCGCGGTGTGTGCGGCGGGCCTTGCTAAAATGCACCTGACTGTGGACGACGAACGTAAAAGAAACCTCATCGGGAAAAGGGAAGACGATGGCTAATCGCGAGGAAAAGTTCGCGAGCCCTGCAAGACCAATTTCTCCTTTCATTCCGCATCCGGTGCACCCATGATGTTCCCGGAGATAGAAATGAATAACGGGGTAAGGAAAATCAACGGCAGAGCGATCTCATTTCGGATTCATGGGTGCACGATCGCGCGAATGAATAGCAGCTAATTAATATACCCATCGGCGCTTGGCATTTATTTAACATCTTAATTATGATCCATTTTAGGTTTTCGCGGAGTTACCGTCGCGCGATAACTGTGCCAATCGTCAATTTATCATTAAATCAATCTCTGCTGGTTTTTCCATTCGTTCATACTAGTGATTTCGATATGGACGTATTCAGGAGGGAATTTGAAAGATTCAAAACCACTCTCGAAATGTTTTATTTGCTTTTTCATTTTTAATTATAAAAAATACAACTGTACCTTTAACGCTGAATAATTTTTTGTTATTATTACATAAAATTCTTTTTTCTTCTTGTTATAACTATGTAAGTAATTTTTAGTTAATTAATGTTTGGACAATATTCGAATATGCGCTGAGATATTGAGTGCTTTATTTATAATTACACATTTTTGCTTTTAACAACTATGCACAGTTTAGTTTTACCTATATTTTCTTTAGGAAAAAAAAGTGTAAGTTATGATTTACAAAATCTAATAATTTTCTTATTCAAAATCACACGGAGAGAATTTTTACTTAGAGTTTACCCTGAAAATGTCATATTCGTGGGTAACATTATATAATATTTCGAAGAATTTAAATGTAAATCTCTCTCATTTATTAATAAAACTACAATAAAATATAAAATAAGTGTGATTAACTTTTACTGAAGTGCATAGTAAAAATCTTTAAAATATTGTGCCAGAACTATATTTTCAGGGTAAATTTTAAAAGAAAATTCTCTCCGTGCAGGAACAAGAATGAGACATTCTAAGTTATAAAATATTAAAAAAGGGAGTATCAATTTTTTTAATTCACATCTAGACAGTAATAGAATATTAAAAAATTCATTAATAAAAAATTGTAGATGTACTCCCTTCCTCTTTGAAAAAAGATTTTTGATACGTTCATGGATTTCAGATATTAACTGACATCATCAGTTTTCTGTGAAAAGAAGGAACGAAAGAAAAAAAATTACATTGCCGATCATGTAATTGGCAATTGTAATTCGCGATTGATATAACGCGTTTTGTACGTTTCATGAATATTACATAACAAAAAGTAAACTCTTTATTTATAATATCCTTTATAATCGGCGTCTCAATAAATTCTAGCGCGAATATACGTGACCGGAACGGCTGCTGCCGTGACTTGCGTAATATCCATTAATCCCAATGAAAGAGAGGAATTGCGATTGAATGAGTTAACGAACTTGAACCTTTTACCGTGTATAAATAAATACGAAAGTATCCGCTAGTGTCTGATCGTCTTACCTATCTCTGTCTCGGCGCAAAGCTTTGAAATTATGAAGATTATATAAATAGCAATCAATATCTGAGATAGACTCATTAATATACAATGAGTAGACGACTCGTCGATATTTTTCCAACGTCGCCAACCAACGACATACGAAAATTTCGGCAACGCTTCGTCGCCGACAATATCGAGACGAACACGAGAATTCGCGCAAGTATCGTTACTTTCAACGCCCTCCGCTCTCCTCTCGCCACTTTTCCCTCGTCACGGCTTCAACGCCACCCTCGTGGAATCTCTTCGCGCACCCTCGTTCACTACTTTCCGCACTGGGGAACGGAAAGCAGACGAGGGGCGATGAAACGGCCCCGTTGGCGTTAACGCAGCGCTGACCGAGCCGAGCGAACGTCGTTATACCTCTTTCGAATCATCGAGCGATGTACGAGCATCGTCGTGCGCGGTATACCTTCTAAATAACGTAGCAACATATCCGCACTATGTTGTTCGCCAGGGGATATAAGCCAACCCTCTCCAATCTCGCCGGTAATAGAGACGAGAAAATAAGACAAGCAAAATTTCGATTTGACTTTTGCGACTTTATTAAATCCAGAACCTTTTTCGAGAACAGAAATATAGGCAGCGGAAATATAGCGGAAAAGTCATCGCTGTTACATTCCCCGTTGGATTCGATACAATTCAAAGATGTAATAAATATAGTAGATCTGACAACTTGTGGTGTCTTACTGCAAGTTTTTGTATTTATCTTTACATTCTGTATTTCGTTGCAGAAGTAGAAATATATATTTAATAAAATATTTTTGAGCCTTGGAATGAAAAATCATCGATGTTATAAGGATGTACAATTGCGCGAGTATTACAGATGCATGTCATTCTTTAAAAAGTTTAAGTAGATGATTTAAAGGTACTTAAGTCAGTAGATGGGATCTAAAAATACACATTCAATAATAAATTTTAATTTTATAGTTACTTTGTGTACTATCGGTATATCACGTTATAGTTAAATTTTTACATTAGTTATATCTTTATAAGATAGGGAAGTATAAAAATGAATTTTAAAACTTTTAGTCGATACCTTTTATTTTATTTTTCCAACGAGATTTTAAAGAAAATTATGCCTGAGGTGCTGTGGCCATCCCACCTACCCACTCAAAGTTTTCGTTTTTTAGTACTCCAAGTGTATGAAAACTACACGTAACAGTTATGCTCATGTTATATAACTGAGACGTAGCTTGTACGCAAGAGGGATTGTTGGCGATTACGTGGATATCTATTGTTATTTCACTTGCGCGATTCCTGGCGAAAATAAAAGTTGGGAGGGTAAACCGAACGTAAGGGGAAAGTAACAGAAGCGTAAACGAAGCTTCTAGGAGGCGAAAATTGAGACAACGAAACGTAAAAGAAAACGTAAACGTCTCTTTTACGTATTATTGCCTCAATTTTCGCCTTCCAGAAGCTTCGTTTACGCTTCTGTTACTTTCCCCTCACATTCGGCTTACGCTTCAATTTGTATTTTCGCCAGAAATATACCAATACTATTTCCGCAACTATCGTTTCAGCTGAAATGATATTCGAGTTTCTAATCGCGTACGGCGATCACCGAGAGATACAATCGTTAATATATGTACCCAGGCCGATCTGATTAAAAATCCACAGCGCATACTTCTCGGCCATATGCCGCTTGTCGACATAGCTCCAGAATGCCTTTTAAATTATGGAGTACGGGGACTATCGTATGTTATACGATTGCGTGCCCCGGTGCAACAAGCGGCCGTTCCCGGCAGGGTTGTTTGCGAACAACCCTTGCCTTACTTGTCTCATGCTGCCCGGCTCTCCGGACGGGGAGGTTATGAGGGGCGTCGCCCAGGTCCGGGAACGATATCCAGCAGGCTAATTTCAGGATAAGCCGCGGTAATGCCGCGTACAATCGTCACGCAGCGACGGCGCGAGGGTGAATTCGGAATCCAAGCTGCGTCTGGCCGACCGATGTGACTTGGATCAATGCTATCTCCTTCATTAGAGCACCATTCGAGCGACGCTTGTCAGAAATATTAATGACAATGAAATTACGGGCTCGGTATAATTGGCGAAGTACAGACGGATTGACGCGGTATACGCGAGAATCACAGATTAATTTCGAACGATCGCGGTCTGTCAAGCTTCACCTTCTTGTCCGTCTTTTCGCTTCATATCATACTTTTCTCTTCTGTGTACTTGTGAGAGGAGAGCGCTTTTTTTTTTCTACGATGCGAAAATAATTCTACGTCGCGATTATACGCTCTCGGTACGAAGTCGAAAAACGCGACAATCCAAGGTTGCGCGTGGTGTAACGAAAAATCGATAACCGCTAGAACGGCAAATCAACGAGGGACAAGATGGATAGATGGCGAGACAGAAAAACAGAAAGAAAACAGATATAAAACGTTATCTTCCTTGACCTGTTATTTTGTTTCTGCTTTTATTAATAATAAATTCCGCGATGAACATGAGAATGATCTCTTTATAATGAAACTTTGATGAAGAGGTCAAATCGCAGAAGTGCACATGGAACATTTATGACGTTTTGACAAATGAAATAAAATATAAAATCTTGTTTGTATAGTTGACGCCAAGTAAATATAAAGAGATTTGGCCGGTAGAAATTTTGTGAGAGATAAAATGGTCTCGCTCATGAAATGGCATGAAATATTTATAAAGGAGAAATCGATCCAGTTTGTCTTAAATCTTTAATTTATCAATGGTGGAAGCGACGAAACGCCGAGCGTCAGAATGGAGAGATGGAGTAATATTTTCTTTCAAGCGATTTACATCACTTTTACGTTCCACTGCAATTGCCCCATCGGGTAACGCGATAATGTGATGTCTTAAATCAAACTATGTCCACTGCGGACTATCTCATTGCACGAAATTCCACGTAAAGAAGCGGATCGTTTCTTATCATTTCACCGCTAATCGTATCTTATCATTGTGCAAACAAGCAATTCCCCGTATGTTGGCGTATACAAATAACAGCGTTACCGTTTTGATTCTTTCGAATGTGAATCCTTTTACTGATTCAATGAAATAGCAGATTCGTCGACACGCGATGATGCACCGATCAGATCGGATCGCACACGACTTTAAGACAGATAGATTAATTAATCGTGCGTCGCTATGGAAGAAAAGACGAGCCACCTCCCCATGCAGCACAAAGTATTTCTGGGATATTTCAGGTACTATACGACAATTTTTTTCAAATGTGTTGACTAGGCATAGAACAAAATTCTCACGTCTCCAAAAATTCTCTTGTGTAACCCAATAATATACAACCTTTTTTCAATTGTTGGGCCATTTTCAGATGTGAGATTTGTATCTAGTTAAATTTATAGAGATTGCGGCAAAACCATTCTTTCTGTGCAACAGTTAGAAAAAGAAACATTCTATTGAACGCGGAATGTACGCGGCTATTACAACATTGCTGCAACGTTGCTGGAATGCTTTGAACTGCATGCATGGGTTCTCTCTTTAAATAGGTATGCACCGGCATTTGTAAATGCAGCGATCGGGCCAACGATTTTTACGTCCGGATGGATTTGCAGTCACCACGCGACAATGTACGGCGCCGAGGGACTTTACTTCCGTAAGTCGCTAGAATGAATCTTGATAAATACTGGGGGTTGTCGAGAGGTACGTATGAGGCAGAAGATAAGCGCGAGAATTAAAGTAGCGAGGGTTAGACGAAGGGCGATCGTGTGCGCCTCTCTATCGTTCTACAAACAGCAGAACCGGCCTTGTGAGAATCATTTGTCAGGCAGAAGCTACTCGACGTCCCGATAATTTTTTATTATGCAAGTAGGCCGCAATAAATCCTTATCTAACCGCATTTCCCGCCGCGCACGTCGCACGAATGTGTATTGCCTATCGTCGCGCGTTGCGGCAAAAAGCGCGATCCGATTAGAAATTCGCTGTGTCGGCGTCGGCGATAATGACGGAGGAGGAAAAACGGTACTTCCGACACTATCTCTGCATCTCAAATTCGCGTCGTTGCGATAATATAATTCTGGAAAATTCCCGGCGACGATTGATACACGTGTCACCGCCACCGCGTCGCGCCGTAACGACGCTCCGAACGATCTCTCGCGCATACACCGAAATCCGGCGTATCCATCCGTCGAGCAAGGTCAAGGCCTCTCCGAGACGATCGAGACCTCGGCGAATGACGTGACTGACGCATTCCCTCCGATTTAAAATCGGCATCAGTGAGGGCTTCGCGTGGCTGTCGCCGAGACGTCGAGACGCCGGTGATGCCGGTATCGCGGCGTCCGCGTTGCTCTGTAAAAATGGAACGGAAGTCGCAAGTGCTCGTTCGTGTAGAGAGACACACCATCGGCGAAACGGCTATTCGTAAGCTACCCTCCCACGAAAATGTTAGGGCGAGAATTGAACGGTGCACGAGAACGACGGTACGCTGAGAACCCTCGGGGGGCAGCAGTGCGATATCCGTACAAAGCTCGACCGCAAACGAGTCGCGTAATAACGTCGAGCGGGAGTATTTCTAGCGGGAGAACTTCCGCAAGAACGGTGCATCGGCGTAAAACGAAATGTGTGCGGCGATGTACCGCTCGACGCCGCTGCCGACGCCGAGCGAGGGTAGGTTATATCGGGGACGTCGCGACGCCTGCGCGGGTTTCATCGACGATCAGCTGGCTGGAAGCTTTTCGTCATGGTGGGAAGCGAGACTTACGTGGAGGGATGACGGAGATAGATGAAGGAGAGAAAAAGAGACGGCAGATCTAACATACATCCATTATCGTCGCCGACGACGAGGGCAGTGCCGACGACGCCTACGCACGTTTTTGGCAGCGCTTCCCCGTTGCTCAGCGTTATCGGCGTCGTTACCGTCGCCGCCCCCATCGTCGACGACGTCGTCGCTCTCGCCGTCGCCGTCGCCGTCGCCGTCGCCGTCGCCGTCGGTCGATAGAGGCACGCCGGCGACGTACGTCCACTTCGATGAGTCGTCCGCCCGTATTTTATAATGCGGCGCGTCCGTTATCATCGTCGCGCTTCCTGTCCCTCCACCACGTCATCGTCCACGGGTCGCCGCGGCCGCGCGTCGATCAGACTTCGCGTTCACCGCCGGGTGACTCTATAAAGACTTGAGAGCGTCGCGGTATTCGCGAGCGTCGCGCGACGAGCGACGCACTTGTCAACGTCCCCGTCGTCGCCGCGTTAAGGGACGCGTCGTGCGATCAGTCAGAAAATCAAAGCCAAATCGCACGAAACCGGAAGTCATTCCCCTGTGCGGTTGCATAGATTATCTATTTGCATGGGCTGAACCACAGGCAGGTGAGAGAGAAAGAGAGAGAGAGAGAGAGAAAGAGAGCAATCCAATTCCCTACTCCGAATCGGAAAGTGGCTGTCCGTGATTCCTATCCTGGGATCAGAATTGTGTTTTTATTCGGTCTTTGTACCAAAGGCGAGCATTCCTAACAGAAAGATATTCCGGCAGCATCTCTCGATACAGCTTCACGCGAGGGACATGGGCCTCCAGCAGCAGCTCATTGTAGCGCCACGTCTCGACGCCGAAGCGGTATGAGTCACGTTTAATTATTGGTTTGACGTTTTAGCGATTTATTGTCGCGACACTTGTTATCCCTCATTTCGGATCATAGTAGCCGGATTATTCCGGACTTGGAACTGGGTCCCTCCAGTTCTCATGCCGAGCCGGTCTACGTAGAAACAATTTGCCTTTGTTTTCCTCAAGAATGTTACATTTGTACGATGTCATTACGAAGATGAACATCGGAGCTGCTTTAGTTCTCAGATACGCGAAACGATAAGAAGAGAATTAGATAATTATTACTGAGAAAACGTTCGTATAAACAGTCTGCGCAAGAGAGGAATTTTCCTGACGGAAGAAGGCTTTCGAAATTGCTCAATCATCGTAGATCGGTGCATGTTGTAGTACGTGATCCGTGGGACGATAACGTTATAGAGACGGTGTCTGATTGCACTCGGAGGGTAGGACGTCATCGAATAAACCGCCCCTATTGCTGCTACAAAGAGATCAGGGGAGTCAATCTTGGGGAGCCCCGCAGTACGCCAGCACGTGCGAGCGTGCTCGTCATCGTGGCGGTTCTCTTCTGATGGTACAACGAGTAAAAGTAGTGACTCACCGGCGACGGACGAGCGCGGACGACAGCGTGGATCGTCCACGGCAGAAGTATCGTCGTCGTCGTCGTCGTCGCGCCACATCGAGTGGTGCGCCATGGATCGCCTCGCCCCGATGATCATCCCCGTGCTCCTCCTTGTGGTCCTCTGCTGTCCGGGATGCGGCCGCGCCAACTTCGCGCCTTTCCACGACCTGGGATCCGCAGAGCGGATCCCAGCAGAGAAGCATCCCACGTCGCACGGACCGCAAATCGATGCCGGTGACTTCCACGGCGATCCGTACAGCGCTTACCCGGGCCTGGGCTTCGGGCCCATGGGCCCGGTGATCCGCTCGGCCCTGCCGAACGATGACACCCTGCGCAGCCTCTCGTCGGCCAGCAGCGACGATGCCGGACAACGGAATATCCCTAAGGAATCGCAGCTCGCCTCGGCGCGCTCCGGCGACGACGTCGCGATAGGCGACTTCTCGAGCGGCAACGAACATTCGCCGAAACCGGAATATCGCATCATCAGCGTAGAGTTCACGCGCGTCGAAACGCCCTTTCTCATCGGGATTTGGATCTTCTTCGCCAGCATCGCGAAAATCGGTAAGTGCTGGGAGTATGAAAGCTGATCTTAATTTATTCTTTTTTTTTTCTTTCCTCTTCCTGTTATTGTCTTCGAGACAGGATACGTGTAGGCGTGAGATCTCTGCTTTTCTGAAGCGTATCGTTTAATGTAAACAACAGTCTTTTTGCAGTGTTTAAGAATGAACTTATCATAGATACGACACGTGTAATAAACATTAGCGAATCAAGTATACTCAAGTATACTCTTGAATGATACGATCCGATATTCGTCCAAGAAAGCAAGTATCTCGTATATATACTCTATATTTTCTTTCGAGATACTTGCATCGATAATGCAACAAATGAGTATTTGCCAATGTACTTAAGAGTCATCCTTTATAAGATAAAGGAACCTTATCTAAAAGTACAAAAAATTCAAGTCAAATACGCAAGCGTTACTTGTCGTTATAAATTTAATTTGAGCTTTGTTTCTTAATGAAGAGAGAAGAATATAAAGATTTTTTTTTAAGAGACAAAACATTCTGAAAATATCTTTTATGCCACATCCATTATACGTATAATTAACCGTTTTAACTTGTAATAACATGTTCGACAAAATTGAAAACAGTTAAACAATACAATGTACGTAATATCATCATTTGAAATATTACGATAGACACATATTATTTGAAAATTGTCATGTTACGAACACACTCTCCCTGTCTCTATTGTTAACCGAAAACATCTGTCGCAATTTTGTTATTCGCCTGTGCACATCAGGCTGCATCAATTTTCACGATAGTGACGCTTTTCGATGAATACATTAGCGCACCTATAGTTTTCCATTTGCTTACGTAACAAAACCTGGCAAATGTCATTGAAAGCCGACTGCAATACTCGTTATGTTATGCAAGGCTCATTACCCTTTTTCGTTACGACGAAATTTGTGTTTAATAATTTCTCGCGAATGAACAATACGTGGGCGAATGCGAACCAAAAAAGCTGTTATCGTATTGACAATATCGGATAAAAATTCATGTCTTAACAATCTCTCTCTCTCTCTCTCTCTCTCTCTCTCTGACTTGTTATTTATTAGATGTAAATTAAAGGAATAACAAGTTATAATTTGTTAAGATACGAATTTTTATACGATATTTTACATAATACATTCGTGTGCAAGCTCGAAAAATTGCTCGCGCGGCAGAAAAGCCACGATTTTGCATTTCAAGATCCATAAAGATGCTCAAAGACTCAAAAGTGTAATATCTTACGATATAGTATTTCACGATGCACATAGATTCATTTTTGTGTGCGCGGCGCACGATAAGCGCCGAATGAACTCGAACGTTAGCATTCCATTTACTGAATATCCGTTCGAGCAATACGAAACTCGATGGACGCGCAATTTTTCTCTCTCCGTGCAATTTCACTCGCGTTGCACGCACGCGTGGATACGCAAGCACGCGGCGAGACGTGGTGGTTGAAGAAACAAACTGTGCCGCTGATATTTCTGTTCACCTGACGGAGCGGTGGTAAAAGTCACGAAAGTGAACGAACGGGCAAGAATAAAATACACCTGCCTACATAAAATTCGCATACGTCAGTT
Organism: Acromyrmex echinatior; assembly: GCF_000204515.1. The sequence continues at coordinate 1,959,532 of NW_011626409.1, forward strand.
GCGCAAATATCATGGTGGGGCATACAAATTTACGTTTAGCAAGAAGAATGTTTTATCGTAGTAGATAAATAAAATAGCAGATTTTTTTAAAAATACTGTTGCGAGTTTTCATTGATAACTTTTTCCACTGTGACTTGTATAATGCGATCAGATCAAATCCTGCTTTCGATAGAGGACAATCCTGTCAAATATTTCGAAATACGAATAATACACCATTGGAATCTCGTAATAATACGTGATTCTGAATATAATAACGAAGTCGTCCTCATTTCACTTTTAACAAGAGAACCTCGCGAAGTGTCAAATTCTGATTTTAATGAAACTTTTATACTAATAATATTTATAAATGAAATTTTCATACCAATATTTAAAAAAAATAATTTTTGCAAAATTCATATTTAAAAAATTACTTTTTAAAAATATTATTGACGTAAATAAAAGTAATTTTATTACAAAATTTTTGTATTATAATTTTTTTTTATCCAACAAATTTTGAGATATAACGAAAGAAGTTAAAACTAAATGTAAAGAGTGATTTCATCTCTTAAAAGCATTTATTTGCCGCTAATGATACTTTTTAAATTCATCTATTTATGTAAGCTGTAAGTATACAAAGTTTTATTAAGATCTGAATTCGTAAGATTTTCTCGTAAATCATAAAATTCAAGGTTGTATTGAAGACGCTGTTTTATCACTACTTCACTCACACCACTAACATGAAAGGGATTTTTGTTATTTCGAGATTCGCTATTACAAAGTTCCAGTGTACTACTTTTTAAAAATAGATTGCTATTATCGTATTTATCTTTCCATCCTATATATTCTTCTTATCCCCTCAACATGAATTTGAATTCGAAAATATCTAATCAGACTAAACTTTTTCCACCGTTACGTTTAACGGCTCATTCGTCGCATTACTTACTCGTCCATAGTTATCCATGAGCGAGACGAAGATTCCACGGAAAATATCGAACAAGATACATAGAATATTGAACACGTTTACGGATACATCGTACGCGATAGCACGATACGCGTTAACAGAACTCTCCACGAGCGGGAGATACCACCGATATGCCGGGCGTGAAGAAATGTGTAGCACACGCGACAGTCGCAACGTGTCGTGATACTTGGAATCTTCGCTGCTGCAGAATGCCACGTGTTCTATCACAGTTAATTCTCCGATTGAGACCGATTGATAATTTCGATGATTCTGACTTCCGACGCTGCAGACTGCGGATTATTCTCACGTTTCCTTGCGGTTAGTTCGGGATCTGAATTCCGAATCAGAATTGTAAAGATTAGAGCGACCTACTTAGAAAGCTTATAACGGAGTCTGACCACAAGCAATTTTGTCAAAATATTACTAGAAACGTACATTTTCAAACGTATACTTTCTCCTTGTATATTTAGTTTGGTACATATGGATTAAATTGATCCAAGCGAAAAATTTATACGCGTACATTATTACGAACACTATCTTTTTATAATATAAAAATCTAATTTATAAATAATGATAAAGGCAAATATACTTGATGATGATGATATGATTATGATATGAAGATATGATTATCTTTTGTTAATTTTGAGGCTCTCACGGTTACTTCCTATAAATGAGCTATGCGTTTAACGGGTTATCTCCGTATCTAGGTCCATTGTTGGAATGCCAACGTTTCGTGAATATTGTAGTTCACTTCATCAGGGCAAGGAGCAGCCTGATACTATCCACTCATATCAAGCTGCTCTTTGCCTTGATGAAGTGAACTACTGCAATGTTCACGAAACGTTGGTATCTAACAATAGATCTAGATACCATAACTATCTTTTATACAATATTTAAAACTATAATATTTGTATACTAAATATAAGCTTTTATTGATATTTAGTAGGGATGTACGAGATATCCGGTACCCAGTATTATTCAGCACTTTTTTATTATCCGACCGGATAGCCGGATATCACTATTATTCGGGGAGGTATCCGATTGAAATTTAGTATTATTAAATTGTTGATTTTTTTCTTATAAATGCTCTAGAAATAGGTAAAAATTACTATCTTTTTCCCTATAGGGTTTTTAGAAGACATTTTTCTCCGGATGAAAATGTCCGGATTTCCGATACGAAGAAATTGCCTTCTCGAATATCTGATCGAATTCCGGTATCCGGTAATTTTACGATCCGGTGCATCCCTAATATTTAGATATCACAGACATATCAGAAAAGTTTATACTGATTGTGAATCTTATAGATCTAGTGTGGCGAAATAAGTAGCAAAAAAAAGTGTGGAAACAAAGGATCAATTAAAGTAAAGAAAGAAATACATATACCTTTTCCTCTAGTAGGATTTTGATAAAGTCACTCTGAGCAGACTTTGTTATAGATCTCCTGAACTAACGATTAATGACATATTTAACATAACGATTGGCGTCCAGGTTTCCACATGGCGCCGAAGCTCAACAAGATCTTTCCGGAGTCCTGCTTGCTGATCGCCGTCGGCGTGATTGTCGGCCTGCTGCTATTCCAGGCGAGCAGCGTTCACATTTCGCCGCTAACACCCGATACGTTCTTCTTGTACATGCTGCCACCCATCATCCTGGATGCTGGCTACTTCATGCCCAATCGGCTGTTCTTCGACCATCTCGGGACGATACTCCTGTTCGCTGTCGTTGGAACTGTATTAAATACGATGTCAATAGGTTAGTAAAGCGGCGACAACACGACGCGACAACACCCGCTGACTTAGTCGATCGGTGGCGGATTAGGACAATTTTTCGATTCGGATATTATTTCTTTTCCCTCGACGCGCATCGATCGTAACTCGGACTACTTCGTTTTCGTCTTACCCACGCAAACCTATTCCGATTATATATAGAAATACTTATCTATCCTCGAGAGAATTAAGAAGCAACACTGTGAGATCCTCCAAGTGTAAAATATCATGAAGTCAAATATAATCATAACGTTAACTTATGACGATATCTGTATCGGGAAAAATCGGAAATGAAAATTTGAGTATCTCATTTTCAATAATAATTGAAACTTTTTTTTCTGAGATATTATATTTAAAAAGATAAATAAACCTTCCTACAAGTTTAAAAGATTTTTCCTCATCGTATATACTTGATATAAGCTATATTAAGCTATATTAACGTCTGTTTAACATCGTATCAAAAAATGAAGCTTTATAAGAATTAAATTTTCGAATTAATTGTTCGCGTAGCAATCTCTTATATATTTATATTTATATTTTAAAAATTCTAAATATGATTAACCAACTCAGAATATAGTTTCTTATATTTTTTTAATACTATAAAATTACACTGAAAGAAAAGATTGGTTGCTGCAGTAAATTAAATGGTAAAATATGACATAGTATTTTTAATTGACTGCTGTAATCAATGAAAAATGCTATGCCATATTCAATCAATCTTTTCTTTTAGTGTAATATTTTTAACTATAAATATAACACCTTAGTCTTACGAGTTTTGAAATTTGCAACAAATAAATTGCTGCAAAGGAGAAAAATAGATTTCAACTCTAATTTGCAGTCTGCTAAACAATCTGTTCCAACGCACGTAGATAAAAACAATTCTAAAAAAAATTAATTAAAACTTTGAAAGTGTAATAAGGAGGTTAAACAAGTTGGTTGCGTACATGTATATGAAGAGAAGCATACATAAATAAAACACTCCGACCTTCCCCCGCAGACGGTGGAATTTCCATTCTTCACTTTTGCTCATGGTCTGTTCGCGATCTAGCGTAAACGCAGATGTTCATCTTGAAAACGTAGAGAAAATGCGCGGCTTGAGAACGAAAATAGCGTGCGCGTCGAAGCGGATGCGCGGGGCAAGCCACGACGACGACGACGACGACGACGCCGACGCCGATGACGACGATGACGACAATGACGACAATAATGTGCAGAGCATATGTGACAATTGTCATCTCGACGCTATCATCCGCTATCATCCGCTATCACCGCAATGATAACGCGATTCGATCGTGACACCACGATAACCACAAATTTCACGCGAAATTGTCGCTATGATTAAAAAGAAAAAAGAACGAAACCGACACGACATTTGAAAAGTCCAAGTTATTTAATGCTCGATAAAATCGCGTTAAAATAACTAATAATAAATAGGTTAAGATAGATACGTCGAGCGTAAACGATGGGCGCGATTATTGATTAGGATTGATGACCATATAAAAAGCTGTCAGTGCTATATTTTCAGGCTATTACTTCTTATCGTAAAAGACGCCAAAACTGTGTACCAAACTGTGTGTACCAAATAGCTCTATAAAGTGTTTCGTAAATGTCATTGTATAAGCATTTATGAGATACAAAATAAATGTAAAAAGCACTTTCTTATTCCTCTTAATAAATAGAATGTATTAATATATTATAATGTCTCTTTCCTAAAATTTTCGTATCTGTTTTTTCTCTATATATATATTACACTTTAAATTATTTCAATACAAATTTTGAATCAAATTTTTGTTTATAATCAATAATATTTATTTAATAATGTTTTGAAAAGAAATGTAGAACAATACGGCTGTAATTTTCGCAGTTTTGATTTTCATTAAAATCCTGTTGAATATCGAAATTTAATATAATTTTAATTAATACACAAACGAAAATATATAGAAAAATACACAAATTTAAATTTCTTCAAGAGTCGCAAATATTGCGAATAAATGGCAAAGATGACTTTTAAAAACGATATGAGATAAGATAGAAGTGTGAGACGCGGGATCGTTACATTAAAATTTAATTATTTTCAACGAACGTTTGCCGTAACTATCGTGATTAGATCTAACGACATTCGATTAATTGAATTAATCTCTTAAGAAACTCGTGACCGAAATGAAAAGTCTTTGCTTTTCTAAAACCGTATCACACGTAACTTTCAAGTAAGAAACGACACGGTAAGCACAATAATGGCAGCGATCGATAACATGAAATTATGATGTACGATGTTAATTAATATCCTATCGGAATAGATTAAAAACTGACACTCTATTATTGTCGAGAACCTTCAAAGGGTTCAATACCAGGAGTAATATCTCTCTTTCGAAAAGGAGGAAGAATTCAAGTACTTGATAGGTACGAATATAACACGTGGGCGGAACGCTGGTATTTGATAATGCAAATTTCTATCTTTGGCAACCTTAATCTTTCTCTCTCTCTCTCTCTCTCTCTCTCTCTCTCTCTCTCTCTCTCTCTCTCTCTCTCACTTCTCGCGGTTCAACGTTCAATGACTTTAGGGATCGATAGGATAATAATAATCTCGATAAATCGACGATTTATTCAGAAGTATTTTAAAGCAGATTAACAAATTCGTGACAATTAAGGCGAATTATAATCACGAAAAACATGATATCAGATATTGGATCGCGCATTATTATAATTAAAACGCTATTTACACTTTAGGTGTTTCATTATGGCTGTTGGGGAAAAGCGGTATATTTGGTTGTGAGACGCCTATCCTCGATATGTTCCTATTCTCGGCGTTGATCAGTGCTGTCGATCCCGTGGCCGTGCTGGCCGTCTTCGAGGAGATACATGTGAACGAGATACTCTACATCGTCGTGTTCGGAGAGAGTTTATTGAACGACGCGGTCACTGTCGTAAGTATTACATTATTTACATTACATGATGCTGCACATCAAGGAGTTTGTTGCGTAGGTAGCACACTGTACTGCAGAAATCTCTGTCCTTTTGTTACGAACTATTAAAAGTCTCGATACATGTGTAGAGCGTATAGAGCGAGGATTAAAGCCGATCAATCCTAATCACTCGACGTCTGCGAATACGAGATATTTGCACGCATCTGATAGATAAGCATAAGAAGAAAAATAGAATATATCTGATTATATCTTCTTTTTTAAAAATAATCGTTAAATGCATAAAGATACATCGAGTAAATTTTTATAATTACAATTAGAAATTAAAAATAAATGTATTTTTAAAGAGATTATTAGAAGTTTTAAAAAAACTAAACTCCACAAGTAAATAAATAAATCATAAAGACAGAAACACAGATATACATTTCTTACGTATAGCAAAAATTTCTCAACTATATTATATTTTATATTAATGATTGCGAAATATCACAGAATATAATCAATATTCCAAAGAACAATAACTATGCAATAAAAAAACATTTTATATTTGCATTAGAAACAGTCCACTGAAGTCATTAAAATTGTGTTGAATTTTTAATATATTCGAGTGTTATAATTTAACTTAATGTGACAGTATTATTTGAATATTTTATGTTAAATTGATGTTCAATTTTTTCTTAGTGTTAAACACTTAACAATTTATGAGTAAGGAATAAATAATATAAAAACAATGTTTTTTTTTTAATATAAAATGTAAGATAAGTAAACAAAATGTGTTGATTTAACATATTATAAATTTTAAATTTATTGAAACATGTTAATTTAACATATTATGGAAAATGTTAATTTTAATAAAGAAATATGATTGCTTATAAATTATGTTACTGTTATGGTATTAATTTTTTACATAATATTTGTTTTAACAGATTCATTTTGTGTTAAATTAATATAAAAATTTTAGTGGACCGTTTGAGACATGCAAAATACGTTAAATTTAATATAAATTTTCCAACTGTGTACAATTTTTTTATGCACCGCAATTATTACCGCAATTATTTTATGTATGTCATCGGTATCTTGCTCTTTTCGCATCCGCTCAGAATTGACCCTGAAGTTGACGTAGATTAATACCCTGTCTCTCACCCTCGCATGTCATATTTTAGAATATCTGATAAATAAAAGATAGAATATAGCAAAGCTTGCACATGACACTGCCAAACGACAAGCACTCACCGGGGGCGAACGATCGATATAACATTGATCACATTGTCCATAAGCGCGGGTCAAGTATCAAATACCTTCGCCTCGCTTAAAAATTAACGTCATATTTGTACGCGACCTGTATGTCTGCAATCTGTAATACATTTGAATAAAACAAAACGATATAATCTAAACCGTGTTTTGTATATATCGTTGCGACGACTTTAACAAACGTCGCCGACCGGGCGCCTCGACGGTTATTAATATCATGCACAATTAACTCTTAAAAAATATCTGCAGCTTAGTAAAGAAAAATGTAACATCGTAAGTGCGATGTTTCCAAAAATGCATTCCGTTCCAATTTTATCTGTTACGTCGCAAGTCTGAATATCTCTGCAAATAGATCAACATCTCTGCACTATATATGTCGTATATTTATATGTCGTTAACCGTCCGAAAAAAATGTTCTGCTTTGACGTAAAAATTGGGTCGTGCCAGCTAAGAATGGTAATGCGAAAAGGGTTAAAAGGAGAGCCGTTAACGATCCGTCGCTTATTAGTTTCGTGCTGTTGCGAGGCGAGCGAGGGAAAGTGTCAGAGGTTACTGCAACGACCAAGTAAAAGGCCATTTAATTACGAATACGCAGGTACTCTATCACATGTTCGAGACGTACAGCGAGATGGGCCCTTCTAGGATCATTTATACGGACGTGCTGTCGGGCCTAGCTTCGTTTTTGGTGGTGGCGATCGGTGGCACGGTCATAGGTGTAGTTTGGGGTTTCGCTACTGGCTTCGTGACCAGGTTTACACATCAGGTGCGCGTGATCGAGCCGATATTCATCTTCGTGATGGCGTACTTGGCATACCTTAGCGCAGAGATCTTCCACTTGTCCGGCATAATGGCGTAAGTAAATCATCGACTTTTCGACATATCGCGTTGGCATCTCCAGCCTAAAGACGCGTTTCAATAATATACTTTTCAACAAATATATAATCGAGAGATAAATTGAGAGATCCAAAGACTCATCACGTCTATTACAATATAACGAACGTTATCGAAACTGTTTAACCTTGAATATTAAATATTTATGAACGACATCCGTGGTATCAATTTCAAGAATAAGTTACAACAACTTGTTGCACTGATCCTATTGGCACTGCAGAAATTATAAGGAAACTGAAATAAACGCCAAGAATCTGCCGCGAAGGAATTAGATGGATCAATGCCGAATAGAGTTCTAAACGCTATACGGCTTAATTCCTGCCGTAATTACCTTCATTATCGCGTTTACAAACAAGATTCTCAGCTTGCAAGCTTTAACTTTATCGAAACGGTGATTGGCACGCTGCCTGTTCTGTAATTCGCGATCCCTTTATTCCAGAATAACCTTCTGTGGTATTACGATGAAGAATTACGTTGAGGCCAATATATCGCACAAGTCTCACACGACCGTCAAGTATACAATGAAGATGCTGTCAAGTAGTTCGGAGACCATTATATTCATGTTTCTCGGCGTCGCTACGGTGAACAATGCTCACAATTGGAACACGTGGTTCGTTGTCATGACGATAGTCTTCTGCTCCGTCTATCGAGCCATGGGTAAGTCAGATTTTCTAATTTTATTCGATTGGGAATGTCAGAAAAGAATTCCTCCTACCGTTCTTAGAACAGCTGTTACGAGATACACGAGGGATTACTGTAGGTATTTCAATCACAATACGTTCTTTCATAAGAGATTCAGATTTTTGTACACAAGAAACTTCTTAAATTCCCTTATTTATTGTACAATTCCACGTTTTAGAAATTCTATTTTTGAAAAATACAATTTATAGAATTACAATTAGAATTTGTAGAATTTGAATTTGTTTTCTGAATTAAGCTGATAAGAAGAAAATTTATAGTCTGTGCAAAACTGTTGGCGTGGAAAACTTTAGGATATTTCAAAGAGGGGGAAAAAGTAGGAAATGAGAGAAAAAGTAGCGTGATAATAGCGAATTCGTGTCGAGGAATTCTTACACGATCGCGCGGGCCTTGACCGGTCCAGTTGGATGGACGTTAAGGGCATCGCTTCGCCGGCGAACGGAATGGCGTGTAAAGTGATATGGTTAAATGATGAAATCATAATGGGACTTAAGACAATTGACTCTTACTTACACGAGTATCTTACGTCACTCGTAAGCGACGCGGCGCTTCACTTATGGCTTCTTGTTCTAACCGGACAATTTGTCACTTGACGTGTGGAAAGATATGAACCAGTCTGTGTGAAACGCCACGCATTTCATTAGACATGTTACGTCGATGCACTCAATGTGTTTCACTTCATAATAGACAATTGACAATCTCTCGTAATTAAATAAATCGATCAGGATTGTAACAAGATTGTAACAGATTTTTACAGAATCGAGAAGGTTTTTATGTAACACTTTAAATTACAAATGACAAAAATTGGGAAAAAATAAATACATATATGACAATCAGAAATGTGGATTTTTTGAAAACTCTTCTTATCGCGAGCTGTATAACTGTATCAATGTTATCCACTGAAAAATAAATTTATTGAATCGACATCGATATGATTTCGACGACAATTCGATATCTAATTGATGATCATTTCTCGCTGGGAACACATTTTTTAAAGAGGATAGTACAGCTGTAATATCTCTCTCGGATTCATGTTCCAGGCGTGATAGTGCTGACAGCGCTGGCGAATCAGTTCCGGCTGCACAAATTGGACAAGGTGGAGAAATTCGTCATGTCCTACGGCGGTTTGCGAGGCGCCGTAGCATTCGCCCTGGTCCTTCTTATAGATCCAAGACACGTGCCTCTGCAACCTATGTTCGTCACCACCACTATCGCCGTCATCTACTTTACCGTGTTCATCCAGGTAGGATCACGATCATATGACTGCGACCGATCCATGACGAATTTCATGCGAACACGAATGCACGTAAGCGTTACGTAACGACGGGTGCTTGCGTGTGTTTCTACGCGGAGTGCAAGATTGCAGACCTTGCTCGAGTAAAATGGACCGACCTAGTCAGCGACATTTTTCATGGAACCGATGACTCGCGCGTATTTTGAGACGCGGCACCAAAGTGGCACGCGTTTCGAGGGAGAGAAAGAAAGAGACCGATACTATTTCATCGGCGCGATGAGGAGAAAGAAGTGATCGCCTGTTCAAAAAAAAAAAAAAAATCATGGATAATCGTCCGTTTAATCAACGATTAATGAGCAACGATACAATGATGTTAGCCGCAAAAAAAAAAAAAGCTCGGCTCTGCACGTGTGCTTTGTCGCGCGATCGATCGGAAACCTAATATCTCTATGTCGCACACACTTGAGCATACACTTTTGCGTCAAGCGTTTTATCAGCCGCGCGTTACTTTACTCGACGTTGACCGATAATTCGCGTCGGAAACGAGTGTGTTCCGATGTATACAGCACGTATATTTTATCCGAGGGACATCCTGGGAACGTTCTTAGGCACGTTTAGAGGACGTAGGGATATCCTCTGGAACGTCTTTAGAACGTCTCCCCCTTGGAGAGGTCCGTGTTGCACGAGTTCGCTCTCGCGATGACGCGCTTACGTAAACGCGCTCTTATTTTTAGGGAATCACCATCAAACCTCTCGTGAAAATTCTCAATGTCAAAAGGGCGGAGAAGAGAAAGCCGACGATGAACGAGAGGATCCACGAGAGGGTACGTTACGCGACCGAATTACTTCGGCGATGTTGTCGTTTGTTGTCGCTGTAATCTGAAAATTGCGGGGAACAAAAGCGATCGCAGAACTGATACAGATGTGTAAAAATTCGATAATATCGCGTTCAATCGCCGATATATGACGATAACGGAGCCTATTACCTCGAATCCCAGTTACGACGTTATTTCTTTTTAATGGAACGACAGAGCCGTACAATATGAAGAATAGGGTCGAACTGTGAAATAGGATAACGTTCGTCATTGTCAAGCCGTATTACAGAATGTGTATATAGCGGCAATTTTTACCGGGACTTTGATACATCATTCTGCTTGCGTTTGCGTTTGCCCGCGTATACGTGGCAAATCCTGGCGGATTTGTGACGCCTGCGCTGCTCGTCAAATTGAAAGATAAATAACGTCTGTCTCTTAATTCTTAGATAATGGATCATACGATGGCGGGTATCGAGGACATTTTGGGAAAACACGGCAACTATCACGTCCGGGATAAGTAAGACGCTTTTAGTCATAACTTTGTGTTTACTCAATGACATTCAAACTGTCAGTCAAGAATCTATACGAGTTAGCGTAAAATAATAAACAGAAGCAAAATTAGTTACAGCATTTATATCTTTCGTCTAAATATATATATATATATATATATATATATATATATATATATATATACCTAAATAGAAATACATTTTTTTATAAAGATGAAAAGTATTAAATATGTATAATGTAGATTGTATTTGTATCGTCTAATTATCGGAATGTTTTTTTCAGTATTTCTATTCACCTCTTCTGTTTTGTTTCCCAAATAAAAATATTATCTGTCTTGATTTGCTTGTAGATTCAAGCGATTCGACAATAAATTCATCCGACCTTATCTCGTGAAAGATCATTGCGGCGCCGAGCCGAAGATTCTGGAAACTTACTCGAAGCTGGCTATGAAGGATGCATTAGATTACATAAGAAGAAATGCCTCCACTATCGGCAACATTAGCGGCACCGAAAGTATGTCGGCGATATTCCGTAATTACAGCAATACCGGACAGTTCAATGGAAGGTGCGGAATTCCTGTTGTTCGCCACTGACAATTGTCGTTGATAAAATAAAAGCGCAGTCTAATCGCATTCTTTTTCCCTCTAGTCCCAGCTGCAGCCAGCTCGAAACGGGATGGAATATCGATCTGCAGGAACTGGAGTACAATCCTTCCAAAAAAGACCTAACGGACGCGAGAATCCACCATCTGCTCGCCGAAGAGCTTTGTAAACCATACAAAAGGGTAAGAGATTATGGTCGAGTCTAGATTTTCTCCAAATTCAAAGTCTGCTCATGATATATGATCTATAACGTAATATATTGTATGTAATAAAGTTGTAATCCCTCTATTATTAAATTTTTTAATTTTTATATTTTCTGAAAAATTTTCAATCAATTTATTTCCAGCAAAAATTAATATAATTTCTTGTAATTGTTTTATTTTTACTTTAAAATATCCTAATATTTTTTTTAAACATCATTCATTTGCAGATCTCTTCTAATTTCCAAATCGATATTTTAGTATTTACTTCTTTTGTCAAAGATTATTTATTTATTTTAAATTCATCAAAGAAGCCGCAATTAGAAAATATATCAGCATATTCTAATAATATTCTATTATATTTAAAAATATTGCGTCTAAAAATTTTCTACAAGCATCATATATTATTTAGCATCGACGTTTGAGCTACAGTCGACACGCGGTGAATGATCGCGATCTCTCGACACAAGTCAATTACAAAATGCACATGAATATTCGACGGATGATGGGGGAGCACAAACATCGCCATAAACGCAGCAAAAAGTTACTCAAAGTAAGAATCGATCAGCGTCTCGATCGTTTGTCATATTTAATTTCGACGTCTTTGACTTTCCATTTTATCGATTTCAATTGTATAGGATGGCAAACAGAATCACGTTAGTTTCCCAGAATTTCAACAGCAGAACGGCTCGACAAAGCTATTTACGCAAGGTACGTGCAAAGCGTCGTGAATAATTAATTGTACTTCAAAGTTCCGTAATTTTTTCATTTTTTTTTTTCATGAATTATCGTGCACAGATTACATCAATGGCGTGCTGTATGAGTTAGAAAACGGAGAAACCTCGAAGCCCTCCAGCAAAGAGGATTGGGAATCAGCGATCACGTTCACCGCGCGAACGTCCGGTAAGGAAACTTTTCTTTAACTTACTAAATCGAATTGAACTGAAAAATGAGATTGAAGTTAAAAATATATAGGTATATCGACGATGAAAACGATTAGGATGTCTTAATTTCTCTTATACAGCGAAGATTACAATTTATGTACATGTAGATTGTAGTTATTGAATTATCTTCTTGAAAAGAGTCATGACTAATAGAGCTTAAAATCTTTAAACGGAAGATTCGCCGAATGTAAACGCGGACAATCAACACGCTACCACCGCTACTACGTCGATGGACACAATAAATACGGACGAAGGAGACTTGAAAATAGGACGCGACGGTACGTTTTCAAAGTGAGAAAAAGAAAGAGTTCGAGCAATTGATTTTGTGTTATTGCGAATCGCAATTCTTTTCCTTTTTTGCGTATTTTTTTTCTATTTTTCAGCTATATCCAAATCAGGCGTTGATCTTGTATTGCTGTGATTTTCTCTTTTGTGTCTTTTTTATATTGGTGATCATGATTTTTCGAGCATTTTATTTTTTTTTTGTTTTTTTTTTTTAGGATTTAAAATCGATATAATTTCGGTGGACTTCGGACCTTTCGTGTTTACGACATCGAAAATTGCCCCCGCCGAAATCATAACGGTTTCAATTTCCATTTCGTACTCCCGTTACTATTGTCTCGTGCGATATTTGACCTAGGTGCGGAAGGCTACAGAGTAACCACCCCTACGGCTACGGAAACTATGTTACCGTGGAAACGTGAGGACGATTACGAATCGGGTCATCCGATCAAGCAGCACGAATTTCCAGCCTGGTGCTCCAATAAAGAATACCTCGCCTACAGTTCGCCCTCCGCCACTTTCTTAGGTAAAAAAAGAAAAAAAGGGGAGGGTCTAAAAAAACAAGATAACTCAATTCAGCTGTCAAATATTAATGTACCGTAAAAGTTTTCTTTCGATTTTTTTCGATAAAAGAGTAACGAATATGAAAACCAATAGACCGTCACGACAGCTGTAAGTCAGTTTTCCCTCTAAGAAGATTAACAACTCTCTGAAAACTTTCAGCTCGTGAAATCGCTCACCGCCTGCCTATTTATTCCCAGCGGTACTTCCACATGCCCGATATGTCTTTCCGCTTTTCAGGTGGGATCGAACAGCCGAAAGTCCAATCCGTGATTGGCCTATTTCGACGCGAGAGCGTGTGCACGCCCGACAGTATCGATTGCCAAGAGACCGTCGACGAGGTGGACGAGACGGACGAGTACACCCCCGCGGAAATGGATTCCCCCGCGAAAACCAAGGGTACGTGACGCATAGCAGAAGGAGGGTACGTGTGGTTCATTTTTATTTCTTTTCCTTTTCTTTCCCTCCTTCCCCCCCCCTCTTTTTTCATGCCTGCCGAAATGGATTATTCAATTTCCATTCTACATCCCCTTCCAACGTTTCCAATGCATGGAGGAAGTTTCGAATACTTAGCGAAATATATCGCCAATGTAAAAAAAAAAAAATCGCAAATTCTGAAATAATATTTCAAAACGATTCAATGATATATAACGACTATAAATTAATAAAATGCTTTAAGCGGGAAATGTACGAAGTGATACGCGAAAGATGCGAAACGTTGAGAAGCACTGAAGTATGCTATTTTTTAATGCGTTGTGACGAGCGTCACTCATGTTGCATTACACGTCCGTGGCTATTTTTGTGAGCAATTGCAAAATGAGCATCGACACGCCAGTGCCCACACGTGCTAACCGTCGTTTCGCTATGGAAGAAATATTGTTTCGTAAACGGATTGCATACATAAATTATAATCTTTATTCTGAAATTCTAATTCCTTTGTCATAAATCCAGTTTTTGCTCTGTTTATTAATATTGTCATATAACAAAAGTGATGGAAATCATAAACTTATTAGTTTTTTACCTATTATTCATTGTTGTTAAGCACTTTTCATTTTTTATATTTTTATCATTAAGACATTGGTGTTTGCTGTCATATTTGCGATAGCGTTGTGGCGGAGAAATCGGTTTCCAATAAATATATTTAGTGTCTGCTTAATTTTAAGATACATTAATCTATCGTGCATCAATTTTATTATCCTATTTCGTTTATCAAATATATGTACGTGTATTAAAATTTTTCAAATAAAGTATTTTCTAAATCTAAAATATCGATTATAGTAAAAAGAGAACATTATTTGAGAACAGATATAAAAGAAGATAAGAAAGTTTTTTTATCGCGCGTGCGGAACTAATTACGATAAGGAATATTTTAGTCAAGCGCAAAAAAGTGGCTTATTTTGAAGAACTTTTTTGAAGGAAATAATAATTTTTTTCTACACTTTTATATTTATTTGTACATATTTAAATATATTCTATAAATTTTTATATGACTAAATGTGTATTAGTTTTTATATTACGTAAATTTAAACACAAATATAAAAATATATATCAGCGGTTGACATTTTATTATATTTTCCAACTTAATAACAAAAAATTCGAAAACGATTTTTAGTTATTATTGTATGAGTGTGGCTATAATCTGAACTAGAATAAATGGAAAATATTCTCAATTGTTAAAATAATGCGGTTTTGAAAAACAAGTATATCGATTTTTAACTCAACTTTTCAATTTAACGAATATGAAAAAATAATCAATTTACAGATATTGCAATAATCTTAATTTATGCGATAGACATGTATTTTATATATGCAAAAATTGATTTCTGAACAATTGTATCAACTGACTCGGAAAATATGCTTTCGAGAAAAATGCATTTCAAGTTTCGATATACAAAAATGAAAGTTTATCTCTAATCGGCGATATCAGGATTATACAACAAACTCTCCTTTAATTCGAAATGCTCATTTTCATTTTTCTCCTGTTTACGCTTGATAATAGCTGCTTTTGCTGAGCGCGTTGACAAAGTGCGTGCATTAAACAATATACGCTAAAACAACTTCAAAACACCTATATCTCCATTATTTTTTATCGATAAAAGCTTTTAGAAACTTATTTTCGAGAGACTTTAAACATTAAAAAAGAAAAATCGATTTTTTCCTAGACTCTAGAATATATTCTTAAATATCTTCGAGATACATTAAAATAGTTGAGAAACACCGATAATCGGCCAAAGCGCTATTCGTAAATTCGCGATTTCCACAAATAAATAACACCTTTGGCTTTTCTTTCCAGGCAACCCGAGGAGGGTGCCCGCGAGGAGGGTGTCAATGATGGAGCTCAGCTTCGCCGACCGAGCTCGCTCGATGGACAAGACGGCGGACGACGGATCTCACTCCTTGCCGGATTGTTGGAATGTCCAGAGAGTACGCCTTAATTCCCTCGCCTGCTCGCCCGCCCAAATGCCGACTCTGTCGACCGCCCTGATCGCCTCCTCCACGTCGGAATCGTCGGAGGATGTGGATGACGAAGAAGAGGAGAAGGCTTGACCCTTGGGGACCGTCGCTGAGGAGCGACAGTCCTCCTTCACGAACGTCGAGCGTCGACGTCGTCGGCCCTTCCGACGACCACCGCGACACTCGTTGCTCACTTCGCTCCTGCGACGACCGAGTGCCCCCGTTTGAGAAGATCTGCCCTTGACAAGCCGCCTTCTGCAGGGGGCATCTCACGAACCTGAATCTCGGCCTGAATTTTGTTAATACGCCCCAAATACGCGAAATAAGACGTTGCGATGAATAAATTCCAGGAAAAATGACTGTGCAAAGAGAGACTTTGGAAAATACATCGAAGCTTTCGATTGAATTTTGTACGAGGAGAAATATTTAGGGAGACGCGAAAATTTCACGTTAATTGGATGAAGGTTATACGAGAAGAGAAAAGAGAAGAGAAGATATTCTTTTAAAAAGCTAATGATGACATGGTTTCTCCGCGGTAACGCAAAAAAAGTGATGAATCTCTCTGGAATGAACGATCTTCTATTCAAATTTGATATTCGGTATTCGCGAGATAGCTCGCCAATTTGGAAGGAAACGAAACATGTAGACGAGATTGAAATTTGATGAATCACTGTTATTTTTTTCTGCACGTCGCATGAAACACATTCGCGAGAACGAGGGCGCTTGTCAAGAGCAAGGGCTTCTTTCTAAATCCGTCTTTAAGACGTCTTGGAATTGTGGCCTTATAAGGACTATAAAAGTGCTTGGACGCCGACGACTTGTACGCTACCGTCGTCGTCGTCATCATCGGCGCGAAATTGTCGGTGCTATCGATAAAAGTGTGTTTGTGTTGTAAGAATTGTTGCGCGGCGCCGTTAAACGCGCCGCCAACTTGTCCCAAGATTTACCACGAGTACCTTCTCTCGGGGGGTGGAGTAGACGATGATCATCGCTGTTGTGTACTACGCGATTAGCGGTCAGACTAATCGACTTAGTAGAAAATTACGTATAAAGTTGGATTAAACACTTAAGTCGCTGCCACAATTTACTATAAATTCTGAACATAATTCTGCCAGTAGGATAATGAGGAAAAAAAAACTTGCGCCATAATGTCACTTCTGGTAAAAATATTCAATTTTCAATAAAATAAATGATTTACGTTACTACCTAACTATTTTATGATATTATTTTCTATAGAGAAAATTTAACTTTTATCTCCACGTCGCTTGATAGGAAATATTTTTATTCTTCCTAACAAGATTTTGAAAAATGCTCATTTCACATCAAACTCTCACACTCATCAAACTGTCAATTATAGATATATGACTCATCTCTGCCATAAGCTTTTGAAAATAGTAAAAGGAAAATAGTGATTCGAATGATTGAGAATTAGGCGTTCATTAATCATTCGATCAAATCTACGCTTTGTTCGTTAAGTCGATAGTCTGGCCGCAGCTTCGCAAAACGACGTTAGTCCAACATTAGGTGCGTTATATCATTAATAGTCCCGTTATCGTGTTTCTGACGCATGTTACGCACGCATGTATGCAACGCGGCATGTCGCGGTATACGTAGATAACATCTTGTAGCGACGCATCCCCAGCTGAATTTAGGAGAATTAATTCCTTTCAAGCGAACGATTACACGACGTTCAATCGATGGTGCAACTACCAATTGCGTAGAACCAGACGAGAGAGGTGCGTACAGGCGCGCCGCTCTTATCTTCGAGTATGGCCTTAAAGAAACCTTTATCAGCAAGCGGATACTCGTGAGTAACACGGTGCCTGGTATGATAATACACTGTTATAATACATTGTTAATATCGCGCGGCCACGGCACCGCTTGGTCAATATTTAGCGAAAAGCCGCCAGAAGCATGTACATACGGTTTTTCTTAGAAAAGATACGCTAGAAAATTGTCGGCATCCTCACCGTTGTCATCCTCAGCAACATCCTCATCCTCACTATTTTTGTTATCATTTAGTATTATTTCGTCGATGGAGAGAAAAAGAAGAGAGAGAGAGAGAGAGAGAGAGAGAGAGAGAGAGAGAGAGAGAAATAAAAGGAGGCGGAGCGCGACCACTAGACCATTCGGTATTCTAGTTATTATTGTTACACTTGTTACTATCGCTAGTATGTGATTATACTAGTTCTACTACTAATAATTAATAATGCAATTATAGCCATCGCTCGGCGCGGGCGGAAATCAGAAGCGTCGAGTTCTTGCTAGTTTCGAGGGGAACTTGGTCAACAGAGTCTTTTAATAATTAGAGACTTATTTTGATTATCAAAATACGAATCGAGAATAGAGAATGAAGTTAAGAAGTGGGATCGCCTGAAACAATAGAACCTTGTCATCAACCGTCCCAAACATTTCTATTGTAGGTATATTACAGAAATTGTTATCTTCCTTAGGCCCGGTTGCACCAACATTACTTTAATTTTAAGTGAGATTTAAAACTCTTTTGGTTTCTGTTTCTTTTCGGTTTTAAAACGAGATAGAGAGAATTTAAAGTTTCGGTTAAAATCAAAATAACGTTGGTGCAACCGGGCCTTAGACTCATTCTTTTTAGCTGAATATCTTGCACATCTTGTTTATCTTTCCTCTTTTTCTCTACATTGAAGAAAAAAAGAGAAAAGTTGAATTGTACCAAAAATTCAGCTAACAGGAATTTCTTGTATTTATTTTCGCATCACTCATAACAATTATCTAATACCGATTTTATTCTTGCCATAATTAACTTAGACTCAATAGACTTTTGATTTTTAACAATTACCTCATGGCTCTTTGGGACCCTGTGATTTTTATACTTCCTTATAAATGCATTATTGTAATATGGATTAGTACTTAATTTAGCGTACGCGATCTCTGATACCGAACCACTTTTGTATCACGTAAGGGTGACAGGGTATAAGTTCGCTTTGTAAAAAAAAAAACAGAGAAAAACATACGGAAAGTTTTTTGTGACGATAAATAAAAAATGATTTCGCACAGATTTGGAAGTTCCCCTCGCATGGAATATTCCTCGCGGCCTTTAGTTACTTAGACCGGATAAAAAACAACGGACTAGTCTTTAGATGCTAGTCTCTACGCTGTTGATTTGTTAAAAAGGAAATAAATGTTTATTTCTTAAAACACTATTACATTTGATATTTTTATTTCACGTATCTCTTACCTCTTTATCTGCCAATTCCTTAAAGATCGTTCTCACCAATAATAACACTTGACTTTTAGAAGATCGACACGGTTTTTGTTATCAGCTGTCTCGTCCTTCCTCACTAACATCTTCCTTCCTAAAAAGAAAAATAAGAATTATAAGAATTATAAATATTTCTGTAATTATATGCTTCCTCGAAGGTTTCTCAAATTATTTCCAAGCAAGAATATTTCCATAGACTTCGAATATTTCTAATGTCACGATCATCTGAAAATAACATCTTAAGTCGTCTTTACTACACAGAACAATTATGAACCAGGCAATAAAGTAATTATCGTTAGTTGATGAATGAATTGCATCTTCGATCTTCTGACGATCGCTCTACGAAATCGAAACAGAACAGTCTTGGTGATCACACGAGGCAGATCGAGTAAGTGATTTTCGTGCAATAAAGTCGATTACGGAATAAACATGCCTGGGGGTGTTGTATTTCTGGTCTGTATCCCCACTTTGAGTTACGAGCATCAACTTGTATTCGGTGTGCCAGTAAAACGCTCGAAGAAGATCGAAAAGAGCAAAAATAAAATCGTAGGGCCGAAGGTAGACCTTCGTCTAAAGGAAACAAAAAGCCGCGCGCAATTACTCACGCTCGATGATGATGGTGATAACGAAGACGACGATGTCGGCATTGATGTTGGTATTGAAGGCAGAAAATATCCTCGCGGATATCCCACACGGTCGAAATCACCGGTCTTCGTGTCGATGGAAACGGTAAAGTATAGTAAAAAACATTACAAGATACAGACATTACAAGAAAATAAAACATAGACTGTAATATGAAGTTATGAAAGATAATATTAACTATTAAAATTATATGAAAAAATGAATTGTACTTATTAAGTAGATGTATATCTGTAATTGTAATTATAGGTTTCACGTTTCTTTGACTTTAACTCTTCTATCTTAACTTTAAGATAACTTTATATTTTAAAAGTTTATTAACTCGCTTTCAAAGAATGAGAATTTTCTTTGCAAATAGTTCATCAATTTAATTATATTCAATACTAAGTTTTATTAATTATATTCACTCTTAACTTATGCTTTTACAGGTGCTGGAAGAACTCCTTAAAAAGCTAAGAGTAGAACATGTTGTATGGTGCAAGGACAAGGAAGACATGTATTATGAGGTACGGCCAAAGTTGTGGATACATTCCATCTATATGTATATGCGAGAAATTAATTTATTCGAACATTATGCATAATGCTCGGTCAAAATAAGACATTATGCATATTGACCAACCATTATGTATGATGCTCGAATTAATCGTATTTCTCGTAACATATATACATATATTTTCAAATGATGAATGCAAACAAAGCTTTCTGGTGGAAGGTGATATTTCCAGTACCCGCCGGTGAACCCTGCGAAAATTGTATACATTGCCTCACCGAGTTGGGTATTGGTGTTAAAATGAACTCGATAGTCAGGTGATTTTACGCTGAACTAAAGAAATCGCACGAACACAAGTTCCAGTACGTTCGAAGTCATGACTTTGGTCATTGATTTTTTTTTATTTTTAGCGTAATCCCGACGCAATGTACGTACAGCGGTGTCAACGGTACAAAATCGTTGGCTATCAAGGACGACGTTGCTCGCAGGTTTCTTAAATTGATTTTTGCTGAAATTAATGTAAATGTAAAAATATGTTCATGCATTTCTTGCTATTCAGACGGAAAGAATCGGAGGACCGTAAAAACGCTTGGGACGATTTCGTAGGATCTATTAGATCGAAATTGACGGTGAAACAGGTCGTCGATGGCGTCCGCAGTGGTGGTGATCTTACCTTCGATTACATGTGCCTTGTATTAACTGCGGAGTAAGAAACCACAAACTACTCTTATTATCTTTATATATATATATATATACGATCATAATGGTAAGTTCATTCGACGACCATAAGAGAGTAATCTTCTAATATTATCAAAAAATTCTTATTATTTATTTGACAATTTATATGTTATCATTATTAATGCTACCAGGATATTGTATGCAAAGAAGGCATTGTAGAATATTAAATATAAACTTAATCTTACATTGTCACAATATTTAAATTGTATTAATAATAATCAGTTATGTGAAAACTACGATCTTACAGCTGTCTCGCTGCACTTGGTCTCATCGAGAACAGTGCAACTAATGTCGTTGCAGCTATGTTAGTTTCTCCTCTCATGGTAAAACCTTTTAATGCAACTTTGTTAGTCGTTAAACATTGTTTACACGTCACTTAACACTTTTGATCATCGTCTCATTGATCAAAGGGACCTGTGATGTCTCTGACTTTCGGGACGATCATAGCCGATAGAAAGCTGCAACTGGTCGGTCTGAAAAGCTTGATGCTCGGTATCTTCGTATCGATACTATTTGGCTTCATATTCGGCCTTCTCCTCGGTACAACTGAAATGCCTTGGGGATATGGCGACTGGCCAACCGATGAAATGAAGGGCAGGTGGATATCACTAGGAGTGATCAGACAATGTCAATAACGCAATAGATTGCTTATGGCTTTCAATTATATACATTTCAAATATATAGTTAGAAATTTTATCTAAAATGACAATTTCTTTCCATAGAGGCAACTATAGATCGCTTTGGATGGGTGTTCTTTGGGCTCTTCCATCTGGCACAGGTGTCGCGGTCGCTTTGCTGCAAGGTAGTAATGGCCCGTTAATTGGTGTCGCCATATCAGCTTCGTTACTACCGCCAGTCGTCAATTGCGTAAGAAAACAATAGTACATATATCATATAAAAATAAAGTCTATACAATAATAATTAGACATATGTTAAAGATGTTTCTCTTTCTTCCATTGTTGGGTAACTGTCAATGATTAATGTAATAATGTAATATTTTTAATGTTATATTGATCAAACTAAAAATTCATTTTTATTTTTCGCAGGGCTTATTTTGGGCTCTGGGATGCATATGGCTCATATATCGACCAATAAAAATGCCCCATATTAAAGGCGAATCTTACACAAACTTTAATAGCTCCTATACGTATATCTACAGCGATTACTTGCCCGTAGAATTCTTCTGCAACGGTATTATCAGCGCGTGTCTAACGTTTATCAATGTAATGTGCATCTTTATTACGGCGATAATAGTCTTGAAGGTAATTAAAGTTAGCACGCTACATAGCTCGTTAATGGTCGAGAACAATCGCAAATTGCGGCTGTAATTTGCATCTCGTATTATTACATCACCGACACAACATATACTGACGTCGTTAATTACGACTTTGCCATCGAGTTAAGCAAATTACATCGCGATACGACAAATGCATCGATTTTAAATAATATATATAATCCACTTTTATACGTAATTTTTGTTTTCGTCGTAATCATTCGTTCGTAACCGCAGATTAAAGAAGTGGCCGCACCGTATACGTCAACACCGGAACTGCGTCGATTCTGGGAACATGACATTCGGCTAGTTCGCGATAAGAATATCTCTAGAGATAACAGTTCTTTGAATTCAAGGTAAAAAGATTATACTTTAGCTTACTTTATCTATGTGATATCATAGATAATGTAAAAATATTTATATGTTGTATATGACCCTAAAAATGTGACCTCTATTAATATTCTCACTTGAATAGTTTCTACGATGGATTGAGTAAAACTAAACAACGAGCATTGGAACGTACACTAAACGAAGCAGTCAGAGAAGCGATAAATGACGAAACTTTCAGAAAAGTACAAAGACTCAGTTATGGGCATGGACCGGAAGAGGTATTACCTGAATATCATATAAATTTAAATATGTTGTAATAATATTTATAATAATTTATATATTATATTATAACAATAACTAAATTATTACTACATTTTTAATTACTTCTTTTAATATTTTTAAAAAATATTGTAGATTAGTCCTCGACTTGGTCTTCCTGTTCGCGGAACTGGGGGTAGAGGTAACATAAAAGACAGTGAAAACACTGAAGAAATAACAGATGGAAATCTACAGTCACACAAAGGCTTGAATTCTGGCAATACAAGCGAAGACTTGATCGCATTGGATCGTTTAATAACGTATCTTTTGAGTCAACCAAGCAACCCTACTGGCGGCAATTTGGATTCATGGAGACGCTCGCATCGAGCTAGTTCACGAGGGTATAGACAATTACGTGGCACTGCCGCTGATACCGACGCGGAAACTGGAAGAGGCGTTGGCACAACGACTCTTTGAACATAAATTGACATTTAAAGAAAAACCAGCATCACATATAAAATAGCAATACGATAGCTAGTTTCAAGTTAAATATCACAAGCATGAGATAAAATTATAATGAGGACAAGGCACAAACAAAAATGTTAATTTTGCTAAAGATATTATAGATTATTAATATTTGCATTTATATCACAATTTACACAACGTAGCGAATATAAGAATTTTAAATAGAGATCTATAAATCACCTTAATCATCAGACGGTTCAGTGCCAAAATATCTATCGCCAAAATTACCGATACCGGGCAGTACATAAAACTTCTCATTTATCTCGGGATCCAACGCGGAAGTGACAATCTTCACTCGCGGAAAGGCATAGGCAATCGAATGTACGCCAGATTCGGCCATCAACAATGACGCCAACAGTACATTTTCCTCAGCAACGTCATGATCCAGAAGTACCCTGATCGCCATAATAGCAGCAGCACCAGTCGCAACAGTGGCATCCATCAATATTACTCTATAATCTTTGATGTCCTTTGGTAATCGGAGATAATACAACTAGATACAAGAAATTAAATGAATCATCGGTCATCGATCAAGGATAGATTTGCGAAAGAAAAATGTTCGAGTGCTTACTTCAGGCTCGCCAGTTTGTTGATTAGTTTGGATGAGAATTTTTCCTATACGTATGTCCTTGCACACATCTCGAACAGCCTGCTCCATAGTCTCACCGGCGCGTAATATCGATACACCGCATATTTTGTCCGTCGCACCTCGTTTGCCGCTATATAATACTCCTTGCGGTGTTTCGACAGTTACATCCTTCATACAAAAATAGTATATTATAACA
Organism: Acromyrmex echinatior; assembly: GCF_000204515.1. The sequence continues at coordinate 1,983,878 of NW_011626409.1, forward strand.
TATGTCAGAAATTAGGAGCTTGCAATTATAATAAAATTAATTTAAAAATTCTGGAAAAAATTCTGGAAAAAATCCTCTTTAAAAATAAAATCTCTTTTATTTAGAGTTGTGATAAAATAAAATAACCAATATACATATTGAATAAAAAAACAAATATTCATATTGAATAACATTTATATAATGTTTATGTTTATATTTACCTCAAAAGGCAACAAAGACAATGCATATTCGATGACTAGACGAATCAAGCGTTTAGAGTAAAAAATAAATTCATCTCTATAGGTCTCCTTGTTTCGTATAAACGTATGAAGACCTTTTATCTGCGGCGTGTCTGGAAGTAAGTACAAAGATGAAGGCAATGGTTGACCGATGTATGAGTGCGCCAGTTTTTCCCTCAATTTAAAACCTCTCTGAAAGTCGCACAGAGATCGTTAGCATTGATAATAATTTTATGTTAAAATGTAAAATAAAAACTAGCAATTTACCAATTGAAGTTGAGTATGAACATGCTGTACAATTAGCTCTATTGCCACTTCGTTTTCTCCTCCGCGCGGCACAATAATATCAGCATGGACCATAAGAGGTGCTATGTAATAATAAAAAGCCGGCTGCACATGTTTACTATACTGCTTTAATACACCCTCCAGATCTCTGCCTCTTTGCGAAATATCCCTTCGTAAACGTCTGGCCAGTCTGACGTCCGCATCAGTATCGACGAAAACTTTCATATCGCACAGCTTGAAACGTTTATCTATTTATTCTCTTTCGATATATTTTCCCAATCTTTAAATTAATTTATTTTTTTACCGATTTACCTTCAAGACGTCGACATTGTAAAAAGTAAGTATTCCCTCGAAGATAATGACGTTAGCACCATACATGGTTTTCTTTCGAATAAAAAAGAAAAAAATTGTATAAATTGCGATGATTTCTTGTATATTAAGTAAAAACCACAATCAACTTACCGTTCTACTTTCTCTACGATGTGTTACAAAATTATAAATAGGAACTTCTACCATGCGTCCTTCCTTTAAACGCTGCAACGTAGTCTTGAGAAGTTCAAAATCGAATGCGTCAGGATGATCAAAATTGTACTCGTTGTGTGCAGCCATTTCGTGCTGCTTCTCATTTAATACCTATATGATAAATATATAAGATAAAGACATAAATAAAAATATAAGATAAATATTCAGTAGTGTCTACAGTATTATTGAATTGTTTTCCATCATGCTAATGACAAATTTGTACAAGATATTTTTAATAAATAATATTATTATAATATTTAACGCACTTTATAAAAAGAATCCATACTAAGAAGGGTCACCCATGGTACATCTAGAGATTCTATGATTTTAGTTGCCACTGTCGTTTTTCCAGAAGCGCTGCCTCCACAAATACCTATCGCAAATATATTCATCAGTAATCAAAATTTACATTTATTTCATATAAAAAATTTAAATCACCCATCAAGTTATAAATTAAAAATCATTGTAATTAAATTAACAGTAAATGTCACTAACCAATTACAAAAGGTTCTACTTGTTGACCAGCTGAATTGTACCAAGGAGGCCTACCAGCTGTATAAATAGTTCGCGTTTTGCTCCTGAGAATGGATTCTGCAGATGTCTTCTTACTTGATTGTGACATGCTAGTAGTGCGCTGCCTTCGTGATCGTGGTGACTTTTGTGAACCTGTTTAATTATATAATAAATATCTTATCTTTATATCTCCACATAATAATTGATATTTATTTTTTGGCTACATAATCCCTTATATAATTTTATTTGTAATAAAGGATTTAATTAATCAAAGGAATAGGAATAGGATTAAAAGTAAGAAGAAAACCTTCTATATATTTCATATTAAATGTCTTCTAGGAGCTCATTAAGAAAAGACGATGAATTGTTTGAATCTTCTTTTACAGGTACATTGAAGCATTGATTCTGTAAACAATGCGTCTATATATACTATACATATGTGGGATACTTAATAAATATGACATATGTACACTAACATTATTTACATATATTACTTATCCTATTATCTATACGTATTATTTATAATGTAAGCATATTTTATTCATATTTTATTCATATTTTATCTTATTACGATTATTTCATTCATAAAATATTTATATATATTCCTGAGACAATCTATATATTAAAGATGATTCATTATCAATTAATAACAGATGTAAGTTATCACACATAAATATCGTTCTGTTATCACAAACATATATAAATACATATTACGTACTTGTATACGTACGTAAGAAATTTATGTACGTCATTAGATGTATTAACATAATTCTATCTTACTAATGCTACAAACAGGTTCTACTAACAGGTTCTTGTTAATAAAAAAAGTAAATCACTACCACACGTTAGATTAGAATGAGTTTTAGGTAGATGTTAGAAGAAAGTTGCTCTTCGAGATCAGGCATATCAGACTGAAATCTTACAAGAAAGCCGATAACAAATAAATTTACCTGTGGACGGTGGTCTCGGGGATTGTGGCGTGCCTACGTCAGAATGCCTGTAATGCTCAACATCCTCGCATAACTCATCGGCGAGGAATATCTCGCGATCGTCCAAACACGCGTCGCCGTCGTCGCTAGCAAAATATCAGCAATAGAAATTTCGTTGATTTTCAATGGACGTTGATGAGTGGAAATGTGCTATGAAATAAATTTAAAAAAAAAAGAGGAAACTCCTCACACATACCTCTCAGAACTCGCCGAGCTCGGTGGCTCGAATGGGGGCTGCATTTTAGCTGCCATGTTCCGTCGACACGGCTGACCTCGGGCTCGTCGTCACCACGTGCACGTTGCAGTCTGCAGATGCAGATGATTACAGACGATCACCTGTCGACCCAGTCTACTTCTTTCTTTTTATTGGTCCCGGCACACAGGTTTGATGTGAACAGTGGCTTAGTCTGCTGCGTCGTACATAAATTTCACGCTGCGCGCCAAACATACGTACAATGCGACGCGATGGCGCACAGCAATATCACATCACACTGGTACCGTCGTGTCGCGCGCGAGCTGACGCAAAGTTGCAGAGTCGCGCGGTCAGTGTTCCCAAACCGTGAGCAACCGTGAGAAAGACCCCACCATTCCGACCCTTCGTTCGATCAAGCTCGAGTATTCTCGACGTTTTTTTCGTGCGCATGCGTACCAACAGCAACGTGATTTTTCTTCGACAGTATCGTGCCTAGAAGTAGCACAGGGCTCTCTCGCCTTATTAGAAATCATATATTTTTACATCTTTTATTATCATTATTAAAATTATTTCAGGATTATTAGCACATTTTTATCTTAAAATAATTTAATTTTAACTACTGCATATTATTTAAACGATTTAAAGTAAAGTTTCCTATATACATGTCCAGATTTCATAATTTCGTTTATCATGACGGAGATATAACGACAATCATTTGTTGTCAAAATAAAATGTATACGCGACTGAGAGAACTGAGGAGCGCGTTGCTAAAATTTGTGCGTGCGTGGATATTTTTGTAGACACCGGTCACGTGCACGGTATTGTTCCAAAAAATCGTGCGCATACATATGTTTTCAGTGATAGAGCATATTGAAGCACATGTCTGATTCATGCTCGACATGCCTGTTCAGCGCTATAAAATCAATTCCATAATTAGACATTTTTATATAATATCACCTATTTTTATATTTAGAAATGTTAAGCTATTGTTGCTGGTTAGATTCAAATTTGTGTCCTAAAAAAAGATTTTTTTTCGTAAACTTAAAAAATACATGAAATATTATAGAAATACTAAAAACTATTGTCGTTTTCCCTGAATCTCTTGTTTTTCTTTTAAAGACTCCAATTAGTTACTGCAAGACATTGGTTCATTTATATTCATTTCTTCCAGAGAGATCAATTTTGATCTCTTTATTTCTTTATTTTTTCTAATTTCTAGAACTCGAGAAAAAATAAAAAGTAAATTAAATCAAAATTAAAATAGTAACTTAAATTAAAATTAAAATAACATTATAATTGATAGAAATATAAGGAACTGCGCCTTTTCATTCTTTTTTATAAAATTTTCCTCTGTTTCTTTTATCCTATTTGTAATATTACGTAATAAAACGTCAAATGGCCGTGGCATGTTTCTTTGTTTATTTTATGTTTGTAGAGTAAGGCTAATTCTACAATGTGCTTTTTGTTTTCTGTTTCTTGCAGTTTGTCTCTTGTCTTATTGAGTAAAAAGGCAAGAGACAAACAGCAAGAAACAGGAAACAAAGAGCACATTGTAGAATTAGTCTAACTGTTCCTATTAATGTGCCTTTTAACCGACTTACTTATTACTGAATTATTAAATATTGTAGCTTTAATTTTATCTGCTTGCAATCAATACCGGTTTTTCAACTATTTCTTTTTCTTATAATATTTCTTTAATCTAAAAAATGTTAATATTTTATAATGTTTTTAACCAAAATAAAAAACGTTTTTGTCTCTATTAGTGAGTCCTCCAAACGGCAATGGTCCCTGTTAATGTGCTCCCAATTTGTGTGCTTATTCACTTGACTCATTTTAACATATAATTACTAAAATAGGTAATAAATTTAAGTTAATATTACATAAATCATTATTTCAATTATATTTATTTCAATGTACGTTCATAACACAACGTTCTCAGCTCCATACAGGGCACATTAATAGGGACAAGCTTAAAATCTTGTGGTACGTATTACTGGATTCATATTAATTCCTCATATCTTTTGAAAAATATTTAAAATATTTTAATACTAAAAAAATAAAATATTATTTTCGGTATTGTATGCATTAATAATTTAACTTAACAAGAAAAAATATTTTTTTCTTATTTATTCGTGCTAATTTTCTTTATGACTTAAGCCTATTCTACAAATTCTGTGTTCTTTGTTTTCTGTTTCTTGCTTTTTACCTTTTGCTTTTTTCTCCTTTACAACCGTTTTATAGATAATTATATTTCTTGCTACGTATTTCTTGTTTCTTTCGAAGTTCGTTAATTTTTATCTCGGGCGACATAAAACATAAAACCGGATAAGAAGCAAGAAAATAAGATGTAAAAAATAATGAAAAGCAAGAAATAGGAAAGTACTACAATGACGACGAATGCATCTTTCCTCTTTTCGATATAATAGCGACAACTTCCTTGCCCAAGAGAAGATCGTACAAGGTATGCTAGGCTACATGGAGATTCCGCGTGGTTACCAAAACTTAGCAGTTATAATCAATATCTTACTATGGAGCTGGGAGACAGATATGAGATACGCAGCATTTCTACGCGAGGGCGAGCGCATATTAATGAATGCGTGTATTATTCAGATGATGGTTTAGCTTGATCAAGCTTGGATTACTTATGAATGATGTAAATGACCAGGATGATGTAAATGAGATGTTTAAAGGTAACATAGACAGAGACAGTATAAAGAGACTTAACAAATTTAACGTATCGATAATTGAACAATTTAATTATAGAATAAATCCAACACGAGACAGGATATCGCTGAGAGTCGAACTTTACGGATGCGATTATGTATCTGATATCGCTTCCTTTAATGGATCCTCTCTGATACGATTGGATTTACTTAGAGAACCTATCGAGACCGATAGACATTCTATATCGTTTTCGATTTAAAACAAATAATACTGATGGCGTATTAATGTATTCTCGTGGTACGCAGAGTGATTATTATATAGCCTTGCAATTGCATAACAACAAGTTAATCTTGAATCCAGTATTATGATAAATCTATCTGTCAGTGTTTTGGACGATAACACGTGACACGACGTTGTGATCTCACGTAATCGGAAAGATATTTAGTTTTTTTATTGACAGAGTTTTGATTAAAGGTAGAAGGAGTATTTCATTGACTGTGGATTTAAATCGAGAGTTTTACATTGGCGGTGTGCCTAACAAACAGGATGGCTTGGTGGTAGTCCAAAATTTTACCGGTTGCATAGAGAATTTTTATCTAAACTCGATGAATATAATTTGCGAGCTGAAGGAAACGAAAATCATGAGAATTTACGATATTACAAGATTAACACACAGCTTTACACTTATCCGGAACCTTCGATAATATCTGTCACGTTTTTAACTTTTGTATCTTATTGAGAGGCTATGAGAGCATATCATTTATGAACGTTTCTCTCGCGTTTTGATTATACGAAGAGAAAGGCATAATTCTTTATCATAAGTTTAAGAGTCCGGGCTTCGTCAAGTTATATTTGGAAGAAGGTAAACTGAAAGTCGATATATAAATCCTAACAATCCGATCACGCACTTGGACAATTTTCACGAGAAGTTCAACGACGAGAAATGGCATCAAGTAATCTTGACGATTGCCAAAAATTCGCTTATTTTAAATGTCAACAGACGCTCGATGAAAACAGAGCATCTCTTGGATATGATAACTGGATCATATTATTTTATTTGTGGTACGATCGGATCGGAGAGCAATCATGACTTTGTTGGCTGTATGAGAATGATAAGTATCGATGGAAATTATAAATTGCCGACCGACTGGAAGGACTGTTGCAAGAAGTTGTTTTTGAAGTTGTTGTTGATGACTAGATGGTAGATCGCTGTCCTAGAATCCAAATCCTTGCAAACATTTCGGTGTTTGCCGTCAAAATTCTAATGAATTCTTCTGTGATTGTTCTAATACTGGGTACACCGATGCCGTTTGTCATATCTCGTTAAATCCTTTATTATGCCAGGCATATAAGAATATGAATTCCTCCAGATGATTATTTTAAACCGAATTCATGGTGTCATCAGTCGGAATAATCAGAAGATGGATTATTAGGGTGGCGCATTGTCCAGGTCGCGAAAATGTGAGTGCGGTATAGAAGGAAAATGTACAGATATAACCAAGTGGTGCAACTGCGATCTGAATGGATGGTTTATAGATAGTGAGGAGATTAGAAAGAAGGAACATCTTCCTGTTAAACAATTATGTTTTGATGATACTGGTACCCTGATGAAAAAGAAGGTCATACATTAGGCCCGCTTATTTGCGAAGGCGATGATTTATTCAAGAATGTAGTTCCGCATAAGAGATGCTATCAACTTGCCGACCTTTGATATTGGACGATAGCGGCGATATTTATTTCGAGTTTAAAATCACTATCCAGGCTGTAATTATTTATAGCAAAGGATCCACCAATTATATCAAAGTTTCCATACACAATGGAAACCAAATATATTTCCAGTATGTGATCGGTGGAGGGCCGCTTACCATTAGCATATAAACATCTTACAATTTGGGTGACGATAAATAGCATTCTTCATGTCAGAAGAAAGAAAGCCCGAATCGTCATCGATGGAGCAATGAAGAATGAAGTGCGAGAACCTCCGGGTCCAGTGCGTCCATCGTTGCATCAGACTTACATCAGACTTCGTAGTAGGACGGATACACCGGTTGCATAAGAGCACTACTTCTCAATTGCAAGACTTGAAATGATCGACGAAGATTGTACGGCGTTACGGAAAGTTGGTAGATGTGAAAGTAATCCTTGCTTTAACAATGGCATGTGCCATGAAGTATATAATGGATACTGGTACGATTGCCGATGGATCACATTTAAGGGACCAATTTGTGCAAACGAAATTGGCGTATACATGAAACCTAATTCAATGATAAAATACGATTTCGCGAGTAGCCGGCGTTCCACTATCTCTGAAAAAATACGCGTTAGCTTTACGGTAAGGAATCTGAAAGGATTTCTATTAGATCTATTCTCCAATATTTCTGGAAAATACATGACTATAATGATTTCAAACGGATTTTTACGCGTAGTATTTGACTTCGATTTTGAAGAAGTCATATTTCCGAAGAAGCATTTCGTTTGGGACAGTATCAATGTTAGGATCGGCAGGAAAAAATCTGGCGCTATTTTGATATTGCAGATCGATAATTATGAGATAAAGGAGTTTGAATTTAACATAAAGCATTCTGCAGACACGCAATTCAACAATATTCAGTACATGTACATCGGCATAGAAACGAGTCTATGTCAGAGGGATTCGCGGGATGCATATCGAGGATTGAATTCGATGATATATATCGCTAAAGCTATTCTTTTAAGAGAACGGACCTGCTAACGTATTAAAGAAACGCGATCATCATCTCAGGTAAATGAGGAAAAAGTAAGAGCGGTATATAACGAGACTGATACAATTATTCTGGAAAGCGTATTAGCGGTTATTTTGATTGCACTTGTGATCATGGCGATTCTTATAGATATATGTCTAGGCATAAAGATGAATACTTCCTGCAAGAAGACAAGCGTGCTGAAATTGCTCTGGATCCGGATTCAGTGGTCGTAAATTCTGACATAGACTGGTCATCAAGTACAAAAAAAGAAAGAGTGGTTTATCTAAGAAACTACATTGAAATGCATCATATTAGATGTGTATGCGTTAGAGAGAAATAACAAATACACATTAACTTAATCTAAAATTACATATACATTTTTGATAAGAATCTCTTTTGCTCCATTCAACCATGATCTTTTCATATATGTATATCATAATTTTATATGCCAGAAAATACAAAAGTAAAATCCAAAAAAATGGTTAGAAATCAGAAAAACAAATTTTTTAATTCTATTTTAAAACCCATATAATAGTTTTATTAAATACTTTAATTTTTTATTATTTAAGTCTAATTATTAATTCTATTTAAAGACTTTTTTATATGATGTTGTCTTCCTGTAAAGTTTGACAACATTGTCATACAAAGAGACCTAAAGAATTTTAAAACTAAAAAAATTTCGTCATTTTCTCTAATAATTTTTAAGTAACAGCTTTGGACTATGCTATAAAAATTTAAGAAAGTACTCAGAAATCGCAATTATTTATACTTCGTAGAATAAATGTGAGTTTTGACTAGCTTTTTCGGATCTTATTTCACTATATAATATCCATCAAACTATTGAATTATTTCATATTGTTTCTTAATACATTTCTCAAAGAACTTTGCATAATGTAACTGCCAATATATGAATACACACACACACACACACACACACACAACACACACACACACACACATACACACATATTTATTTATATATATATATATATTTATATACACATTATTTAATTTTTTAAAGTACAATTACGATAGCAAATGAATAATTTTAATTTTTGCATTACGTATTTTCGCTTACGTTCATTACGCAAATGAAAAAAAGAAGTGATTATTTTATATAATTATCATTTCGTAATTAGGGTGTTCCAATTTAAATACAATTTTACAATGAAACATAAAAGAGTGTTTTATGTAACATAAATAGAGTTTCCATGTACAAAGCAAACTACAGATAAATTACTTATATATTTTGTTCTCTTTTTTTTTATAATATTCGCAGTATTAATCGAAATGTCTACCTTTCCAAAATGCGTTTAACACTTTTTCTTAGATTTATTTTATTTTCATACATTTGTTTGTGATTATTTTACAGATTTTTTTTTTACATGATTTGCAAACTCACTGTAATTTAATATAACATTAAGGATAATAATTGTAATAACAATAACAGCAGAAATGATAATAATGATAATAATACTCAAATTCTTGGAACAAAAATGATACAATGATCTAAATAAATATGTCTTTTTTATATTGAGAACGAAATTAGATAAATCATCTTTATGTAGACATGCAACAATAAATACATCATGGATCATCAGAGGCAATGATGCAGAGAGGAGAAGGAACAAGGGAAACTTTCGCCCACGCAGGCCAAGTTAGCTATCTTTGGCATGTACATATATATATGTTTGTGAAAAAGCAGCGAAGCCAATGTGCAGGCACGCTTCGATTGCAGCTGCATACTGCAAAGAAAATATGCGCCAACCTTTGCGTCTGAACTGCAAACGCATGCATCTTGGCTATTTGGTATAGCGATAAGAAACGTAGGAATCGAATAACCGACGTCATGTCTACGTAATATCGATATCGCAGACGGTTATTGATGAATATGCAACAAAGAATATTTTAAAGTGCATGCATCGAAATTACGAAATTGAATAAAATTACGAAATTTGATTAATATATGCACTTTTTATGTAAAACGTACATGTAAAATTAACATAAGTGTATGCTTATCTAAGTACATAGAAACTTATATCATTAATTTTCTACACAATGACATAACAAAGTTTTCAGAAAATAGATGTACATGCAATATTTTTAAAGTTACGTTTTTTCTTTTTTTTTTTCTCTTTATGTTCTTTTTTGCAAACAAACGAGCAATATATTCGATATGTACATTCATATGTTAAAGCGCTAATGAGAGATTCTTCAAGTTTTCCAACAAGAGTGATATTGTGTAACACAGTTATCATTTCATTGGAGAACAAGGACGTAATAATTTACTGTGTCATCTGTGTCTCTTATTGGAAAGCTTCTCTTATTGTATATATTTATAATCGCAGTATAATAATTTTTTAAATATATATAGTAGGAAGCAATTTGATATGTACTGGAAATTCGAGAATGAGATTTTTATTACAGCATATATTGATGTGAATGCGTAACGTATAAAAAAAAATAAGTTTAACGCGAATCCAATCTTCATTAAAAACGAGATATCATCATTATTTCGGGATTTCCCGGATCTCGGTTATTTCTGATGTTATTATCACAGCGATTACGCAATACCTATAAAGACTATTTTTGAAATTTAATATTCGAAATGATAAATAAATTCCCCAGCAAATTTAAATAAATCCCATAAAAACATAACGATTTATTATAAAATATACTTTACAGATTTTAAAATTTAATAAACAAAAGATATTCTATAATAAACAGATCGTAATAAGAAAATATTAATTTTATTAAATGCATAATAATTTCACACGTGATATATAATATTTTTATATTTTATTGACATGAAAATAACTTTCAAAAAAGATATGTACATATATATATAAATATTCATACAAATGTCAAGATAAAATGAGTAATACATAAATACCAAATTTAAATAATTAAATATCAAATTTAAATAATTTCAATAAAAACGATTTACGATATATCAGGAATATATTTCACGGGTCGAATAAAATTTAAGCTGAAGATATTTTAATAAATACATTATAATGAAACAACATTATTTTTATCACAAATACAGAATATAATTCCACATATGTTTTTATGTGTTATTATCATAAAATAACTATTTCAAAAAAACGATAATATATTCAACATCATATAAATATCATGATAAAATTCTATAACGGAAAATTCCCTTCCCTTTTGTCCCCTTTCCCCTTTATCGGTCATCACGAAGATAAAATGTGACTCTTTTCGATAACAAAGTAGGAATCCATAGAAATTTACAATATACCGTAGTAGTTTCAGACCACCGCCGACGTCGTGCGATGTCGTGGCGAATCGCGCACTCATTCAGCCGGTAACACTGATCGCGTTGTTCGATCTTGCGTTGTGTTGTCGGTCAACCGAGTGCAAAGTAGCGAACAGTAGCGAACGTCGCAGAGAGGATACAGAGAGAGAGAGAGAGAGAGAGAGAGAGAGAGAGAGAGAGAGAGAGAGCGAGAGCAGCCGAAAGTCACCCCCGCGTTTACCCCCGATGGCTTCTGCGTCGTGTTGACTCCGCCGTCGCGTGACGTCGCGCCGTCTTTTAATAGTCCGCCGCCTCTCCGCGACCGATTCGCCCGTATGATACGACACGATACGTCTACATACGTATACGTACGTCGCAGCTCGTCGGGGAGACGCGCCCTCGTTCGACCTTGAACGGCTATAACCGGTGCGTAACGTTCGATGTACGGAGCATCGTCGCTGTTAATCGCGACAACCAGCCGACCGCGAGTCACCGTCACCGCAGCACCACCGTAGCAGGTCTGTGCTCCTTTTACTCTGTTTACTTCCTCCTTCTTGGCGCCTACTCCTCGACGCGGGACTGCCTCGGCGGCGAAATGGCGAAGAAGACGTACGATCTGCTGTTCAAGCTACTCCTCATTGGCGACTCCGGCGTTGGCAAGACCTGCATACTGTTCCGTTTCTCGGACGATGCCTTTTCCACTACGTTCATTTCCACAATAGGTGAGAGAAAGAGACGGAGAGTGAGGGAAGGAGATCGGGAAAGGCCGGTAGAGACGAATCATGGAGATTCTTTCGTCGATGACGACGAACTTGGCTCGTATTCATTTTCCGACGATTAGGTTAGAATGTCGCGCTTCGATTGGAAATTACGGTCGTCACGTAAAATTCAATCCAATCGAGCTGATCGCCACTTCGTTTCATGTGTGAGGGTCACACGTGTGTGTACATATACGCACACGTACATATTCGCATAGTGATCAGGGTGTAATTATCAGCCTGTTTTTCTTTGAGAAAAAAAAGTAATTGCACTTTGCTTCGCGAGATTTTAGCGGAGTCATACATCCATTTGTATGAGCATAAATAAATACATATTGCACAAGTTACAAAAGAGATGTATATGATTTTATAAGTAATATACAAATTATTCTCTTTTATATACAAATAATTATTTAATAAAAATAAAAAATAAAAACTAAGATACCTTCCATAATTAATATAGTTAAAGTATATTTTCTATAATTAATTTATATTTTCGTAATGATAATTAGAGTGCACAAAATATGTACCTAGAGTTTCTCGAAATTGTAATTTGTGTTTTATTCTTTTTATTGAACATAAGTGTTTTCTTTTTTTTGCAGGTATTGATTTTAAAATCAAGACGGTAGAATTAAGAGGAAAGAAAATCAAGTTACAGATATGGTGAGTTGCATATGAACATTAAAAATTTTCTATATATTTATGTGGTTTTGTTATCTGCAGGGACACAGCTGGACAGGAAAGATTCCATACTATTACAACATCATACTATAGAGGAGCTATGGGAATTATGCTTGTTTATGATATTACTAATGAAAAAACATTTGAAAATATCGTGAAATGGTTGAGGAATATTGATGAAGTGAGTATAATGTACTCCATTTTACAATTTACAAATTTATATTTCAATTTCTTATATTAAACCTATAATGATTGTCGTAAATATTTCTTATAGCATGCAAATGAAGATGTGGAGAAAATGATCTTAGGAAATAAAAGTGATATGGAAGAAAAACGTGTTGTCAGTACAGAGAAAGGAGAAGCGGTAAATATTCTATAGATAAATTTTCTTGATATATTACGAGCAATATAATAAAATCTTTTATGAGTGGGTTTTAAAAACATGATGGGTTTTATAGACATAATGTACAAATCGAACATATAATATGTGCTAGGGAATGCTTTGCGGTGGCCCCCACATGTGAGAGAGAGCAATACTCAGATCCCTCTTTTCTTTCTAACAAAAGTTGTTTTTTGTCTGTTAAAGTAAGCAGAACAAAAATTGTTCTTCGTCTTTTAGAGAAAGAAGAAAGACCTAAGTTTTATCATCTCTCTCGCATGCCATACTCGATTTATCTGTATTACATCTATGATAATTCTTTAACCAAAATTTGTATCTTGTTTACAGATAGCGAGAGAACATGGCATTAGATTTATGGAGACGTCCGCGAAAGCGAACATCAATATTGATCGAGCATTTAGCGAACTAGCAGAAGCAATATTGGACAAAACTCACGGCAGGGAACCACAAGACGCGCCCGACAGAGTAACGGTTGATCGAAGGGTAGAAAGAAATTCGAATCGGTGCTGCTAATTTTATATATTATTTATTTTAACGGCGCATAACGAACTATATATCAGCTCGTGCCACCTGGGATAGATCCCTCGATATAGATTTAGAGCGTAATTTAAAGCATAACATAAACACTTCACGACACTGCCTGATCTGATATAATCCAATCTCACTTTTGATCTGATGGAAAAAAACGTTTTTCTATGCTGCAATCGAAAATTGCTAATAAAGATGATTTGACCGATCCAATATTTTTAAAAAATTATGTTTTTTAATTAAATCTATATAAATGTTAATAAGTTTATAAAAATAGGCGCGCTGTTTTATGCATATACAATTGTATCTACGACTGTATGTGTGATATATAAACAAAGTTTCATTAGTTATACGGATGTAGTAAAAAAAAATTTTAAAACAGATTTCACTGGCGAAAATTTCATGTTTCACGTAAAGCATTGCATCGTTGCACGAAAAAAAATAATTAGGACATATTGTTTATACATATTGTTTATTACGAGGCTGCAATTTGTTACCATGTTGAGTGATGTGAGTATGAGTGTCGTCGGCTTCTAATCATTTTTTTGAACATTGAACGCTTTTCTGCGTGAATAATCGCACCACAATGCTTACTTGTACATTTAAATTAGGGAGAACTTAAACCAAAAGCTTCTACCGTTTTGTGTACGGCCGATTTACTATAAATATAAATATTCGCAATTTCGAATTTGTCGTTTTTATTTCTTAGGCAAACGCGCGCGCACACACACATACACACATATATACATATGTCCTGTATGGAATGAGTTTGCATATTTATAGATGCAAAATTATCGTTAATAACAGACATTAATAACAATTATATATAGACATTTTAATGCAAGTATTAAAGATAATAGTATATGTACTTTATATATATATTGTTTAGAGATGCTGTTAAATTACTTCATCTAATTATTTATCTCATATCAGATAACGTTATACAGAATTATTATTTTACATAACATTACACGGAAATTGTCTTATCGCGAATAGTATTAACGTGTTTGTCGAAAAAAAGAATTGCATCATACTACTGTGTATACATATATACATTGCAATATACTATGCACTGCTATTTGAAATCGAAAGAAGATCATAAATACCGAAATATACAGAAATAAATAGAGAAATAAATTGTATGTTTTATTATTCAAATTTGAACAAAAAAATAAACACAATCTCAACTTTTTATATATGTATATGTATGTATATATAGGCAACAAGGTATAAGCATCTCCACATTTCTTTCAAAGTTGCCTGGAATTATAGTTAAGTTCAGATAATATACTATAACTAATTATCGTTCGATTTTTATCACACTATGACATATATTTATAACAATTATATATCAATAATTAATTTTACGCACTTATAATTAGACATATATACTCATTGACATTGGAAAAATTTAAGTCTTTAAAGAAATAAAAAAAAATAAAGCATGTAAACTCATATAACCACTGCTTTTTATAATACTCAAAATAAGACAAAAAATAAACATTGAGTTTTATGACAATAATAATAATGATGTACTATTCTATACATTAGTAATTACAAGAACTTATATTTGGTTTTCTCCCCAAACTTATGGGAAATATTTTATGCATTATGAAACTAGATAAAAGATTTCAAGTATAAGCGTGCTATTTGTATAGATATATTAATCTTTGAAAATTTGTAAAAGCTATCTTCGTAGAAATTAAAGTCTTGCCAATGTTATGCTTCTTCATACTTCATTGTTTCTTCGCCTACAGTGCGCTCTCAGAACAATGACTGTAGAGAGCCAAAGCAGGACGGCGGTAAGTAAAAACTGACTTTATGTGTGTATTCCTTAGTAAGTATAACACAAGTCAAAATATCATAATTGACATCAATTAGTCTCGCGAAACGCCAATAATAGTTAAAATATACAGGAAGATGTTGACGACATCCAGATACAGACTCAACGCGGCAAAGATATATTCCTCTGGTGAAATAGAATATTTATGTTTTCCGCCGATCATCATTTGCGTATCGTAAATCAGATATAAGGAGAATATAAACGCGCCTAGCGAGGCATAAACCAAAGTTATAACTTTTCCGTGCCAGATCACTGCAATTATACCGAAAATAAGTAAAATGAGCACAGCGACGAACAAGACACTGTGCAATCCGGTAAAATCGATTTTTGTCTGAAATGCGAATATCGTCAATCCTAGACACACTGCCGCTGTAATTCCAACAGCCAGCATGACCTGCAAAAAACATCTCTATGTAGATATGTCACCATTTACATATTATAGCTTAATAACATAGTTCTTTATATATATAGTATTTAAAATTATAAAATCTTTTCGGATAACTTACTTCTTGAGACTCGTATGTTGATGCAGCCACGGACAGTAGGAAAGCCTCCGCAAATGTAAATAGGAACAAGAATATGAAGTTCATCGGAGCTTTACGTCTCACATTGGTACAGCAAGTCATACATATGAGCAGGACAAGAGTTAAGGCAAAAGCAATCCAAAACAATTCTGAGTGATTCTTAACCCATAACTGTGTCGGTCTATGATAAAGCAACAAAGTAATCATCCCAAGTGTGATAAGCAACTGACACATCAAGATGCTATACACTTTCCTGTCAAAAAAAAAATACAATTATATATATGCTCATCATATACTTTGGGAATATTAAATGTTAAAGATCTGACATTTACCTAATGAAGCCATTCCTGATCGTTTTGTCACTGAATTCAAACCCTTTGACTTCATCCTGCATAGGATCTTCTCCATACCCAGACCCGTACATTCCTGGATGACCTGGTGGAGGTACTCCTCCAAATTCTGGACCAACTGGCGGTGGCGCTTCACCGTATGGTGGAACACCCGGTGGAGGTATAAATCCTGGACCTATAAAAAATAGTAATGGTCATGAACAAAATAAATATATAACTGTGACAATTTAAGGTAGTTTGAATAATATTCTTAAGTTGTATTTACCTGGTGGAATTCCACCGGAGTAAGGTGGTGGATATCCGGGATTTTGAGGATATGGATAGCCTTCTTGTGGTGGCGGATATCCTGGATTTTGAGGATACGGGTACGGACCTGCACAGTCAAAATTAAGAAATATAAATATCGACGTTACAATACAGTGTGCATGTAACCGCGATAAGCAGTAACAACTTGAGGAACTGTGTGCAGTAACAGCAGCCACTACTTTTATATATATTGTGCATATTTTATGTTTTTTTAAAATTATGTTTTCATGATTGTGTGTGCTATTGGCTTCTTGAAGACATTAATTATGCTTGACACAATCTGTTGCAATGTATTACATGAGTATATGTATTAATTATAGAGTTACATTGATGATGATAAACAATACTTTAACATGTTATTGCAAGATTTATTAATAATTTTCTTCATTCTCAAGTATTGACTAAAAATAATCATTATATTAACGGTGTGCTTTCAAATGTATGGGATGATATACCCTTTCCAAGCAAGTGATTATGCTAACCGCTAACTGAACGATCTTTGAGATATGTACCCCGAATTAATACAGTTAAAATAATGAAATATGATAATAAAAAATATATTAGAAAACAGAAGGAAAAAGATCAGAACCTTGTTGCCCTGCATAGAATCCCGAACCAGGTGCTTGCCAAGTTGTCATCTTTTGGTTTTGTTTTAGCTGAAAAAGAACCTATTATTATAACTAGGCCTCCTTTGAGGAAAAGAACAATATCAATAGAATTCCGAACAAATGAATCAACTTTAAAAATGTACATAGAATTATTGAAATAAATTTGAAATACTTGTACTTGTTACGTCAACATTATATACTTTGTATTAAACTATCATTTATTAAAACAGATATAAGCAAATCATTTCTATAAAAACAAAAATAATAAATAATAAATAATAAATATAATAATTACAATCTCATTAAAAGTTAAATCTTATACATTCATTTCTGACTTTCATTATAATTCGCACACATACTTAAATCTTGTATCGTAATTTATTAATTATATTTTTTGTTCTTTTATTATATAAAATGCTCTTAGAATAAAAAAATATAAAAGCAAAATGTTAGATAGATAGCAAAATTAAAAAGAAGTTAATGTTCCAAACTTTCGCTTAAAGAGCCATACACCTAAAAAACTGTATTCTGTAATACTAAATGTTCTACTAAATGTAAAACCTGTAACTCTTATATAACGAATTTCATTTCATGTGGTGAAATCTAGATTACCTTGCAGTTTTATTTATATATTATAATTTCTTTAAATAATTAATTTTATCTCTATTAAGAATGATATATGAATGTGAATTCTATTAACTGCTCATAATTATTGACAATATTGGCAATTAATAACAATCGTTAATTAAACAAGAAATATTAGCTAATGTATTTTAAGCATGTTATGTCTTGCACCAATTCACAGAGTAATATATTAGTAAGTGAATGCAAAGGCACATTAAATAACTTATCCCAATTATATGCATAGTTAGTTAATGTATATGAATATTAACATACTTATATCAACTGTCCAATCATATTGCCTGTTTATCAAAGAAAAAGGATTTATACACACTGCACAAAAATTTGATAAGCAATACTTATCGCTTTGAACATTGCACTTCGTAATAACTAGAGTCTTCTGATTCTTACCTGGGTGCTCCTCGAATATCATATCATTCTTATTTAAACAATAAGGTTGACATGATATCCGAGGAGCACCTAGATGGGAATCCGAACATGCTTTAGCAGGTTCTTTTCAATTTGTTCTTTTTAGCTGAACTTCTTGCATAGTTCATCTTTTCTCTTTTTTTTCCAACGTGAAAAGAAAAAAGAGAAAACATAGAAAAGTTCATGCAAGAAGTTCGTGCAAGATGTTTAGTTAAAAAGAACAAATTTAACATAAGATTAACTTTAATCTCGGTTTAACTAACTGTTTATGTTTTTCTAATACTTAGAATTAGAAAAAGATAAAGAGTAAAAGCAAAATAAATTATACCGAGATTATAGCGAATTCAGTTACTTCCATTACATTAAATTAGTGCATATTAAAAGCTGTTATACAAGAAATTGGTTAAAATTAAATGTAGGTTAAATATATAAGAGCATGAGAATATTTTAAATGATTAAATAATGACAATCAAATAATGACATTTCAAAAATGACATTGTCACATTATTTAATAGAATATACATATATTTCATTATTAGAGTTATTTATTAGAATTATTAGAATTAATTATATCATACCACATTTAAGCCTGATTGCACCAATGTTATTTTGGCTTTAAGCGAGACTTAAATATGTGTTTGTCTTTAGAAAGGCAGTGACAGATACATGTTCAAGTTTCCTTCAAAGCTAAAATAACGTTGATGTATCGGACCTTACTTTATATAAAGCAGCCTTTAATATGTACTAATCCAGTGTAGTGTGAGTGATAGAAATCATCATTATATACAATATACATTGATGGAATCAGATCCAAGAGCTTATTAATGTTTACGACACAATGATGTAGGCAAAGTTGTCACACAGTTACTCATGAAAACGCAATATTAATCGCGAAGCGAAATAAAATGTGTGAATTACCAAATATACATTAGCAGGGAGTAACTTTTCTTTCTTCGTCACTACAATTAGGAGTAAAGCGATACTGTTACGCGATAACACGCGATATCTTGTCGCCTAATCATATCTTTAAACAACGATTTATAGTACTCAGTTTCCTGAAAAAATTACGCCTACGTGAGCGCGCGCGCAGATATGTAATATGATACATTACATCGCCAATATCCAATAAGGTAGACGTGACGATTATTAAATAAAAATGACTATCGAGGAATTGGAAGATTCAAACGTTTCGAATCAACGACGCGCGGCGCTAGGCCGTCCATCCAGATCGATTTCTCGCGACGGCAAGGTCGCGCGTATTATCAAGCCGTGGTAAATTATCGTGATTATAATGCCCGGTTATAGGTCGATGTTTCCTTCTCGACCGCACGCAACGTCGTGAAATAAAAGAGACAGCTCGCGCGAACTCGCCGAGCACGAAGCCGGAAAGAACATGAGAGTCGCGTGAGGTGGATAGGTAAATACGTCAAGTCGATGCGTCATCCGTCGTTCTTTCTGGAAATAGTCTTGCAATCGATAATCCCCGTCTCCCGAATATTGCGATGCGGATGTGTATTTACCTCGTATCACGCACGGGCCCTTTTACTCGTCGTGCCCTAGTTAGCAGCTGTGGTGTACACGTAATGCGTAGCACGACGAATCGCTATTTATTTGGTCGACAATCGAACGACGTAGCCGCAAGTAGTAACACACTTCACGCGCCGTGTCGAACACCAACTCGCGCTCGGTTCCGACTGAAGTACGCCGCTAATGGTCAAAATGTCAAATCCGAACGATGTGAAGTGAGCCGACGTTCGGCCGTGTGGAGCGTCGGGCGCTTGCGCGAGTGCGTGCATCTTCGCCAACGTTGCATCTCGTTGCTGCACAAAATCTCCCCGTATCGCTCTGCATCGGTTTTTTCAAAGGAGCTAAAGCCGGTGGTACACGATGCTTGTTTTCTTGCTGGTGATAGCTGGATTAGATTCTACCACCAATTATCTACATTGAAAACAAGCATCGTGTGCCACTGACTTTTTAAAGGAAGAACACTGAGTGTGAGAAATAAATACCGACGAGGTATTATTAAAAATCGATATTATTATTATTATTATAAATCCAAAATAACAAAATGTTTGCACGATGCTAGCATAATGCATGCACGTGTGTGTAGTGCATGTGTCATGATATATCAGCTGGTTGCATCTAACGAGTATATTACATTATGCTTGTAAAATACCAATAAAGTATTCAAGACAATAAAATTTCGATTGTATGTGTAACTAATAGTCGTGTGACAATATGCTGTTGACACATCTGTCCGCATCTGGAATCTGGATAGCACCATGTAAACATCTGCTCTAACGGTAGAAAATAACACACAATGAAAAGCAACAGACAACAGAGAACAGGCAGTAAGAAAATATCAAAATAAGAAAACATAAAAAATAATTAAAGGGATAATTTTTGCATTACTTGTTTTAGAAGAAATTAAGTTCGGAGAAATATACAAAAAATTGCACATACATAGTTATGTATAATTTGTATATAATATTGATCTATAAATATGATAATACTTTTAATATGATCTAAGACTGTCGTTACATATTAAAATCGTTTCAATAATTGCAGTCAAAGTAAGTCTTAGTCCTTATCAGTCACAGAAATACATAATTACCCCATATATTCATAGATCTATAAATATATGGGGTAATTATGTATTTCTGCAGCTAATGAGGACTAAATATAGTCGAAACGTATCGTTGAAATTTATCATCGGAAAATTATAATTTGTGAATAATAAATATTATTTCTTATACCTAACTATAGCTCGTTTAATGTACTGATCTGGGTTTACTATTTAGAAAAAATAATATTTATAGTATACTATAAAATAGATGTATGTAAAGTCTATTATTCTTTTAAGCTGAATTTTTTGCACGGTTATTGTCTTTATTGGAAAGCTTTCCTTTGTTTCACGTTGAAGAGAAAACGAGAAAAAAATAAAAACTGCGTAATTAACGAGTTCAGTAAATATAGAAAATAATCGATACATGTATATTGTTATATAATAATAATAATAAATTATATAATTATATTGTACATTAAATATAATAAATATCGATATACAATTTTATATAAATATATAAAATTTATAAAGAATTTGTTAAATGGAA
>NW_011626409.1:2005537-2038036 GCF_000204515.1 Acromyrmex echinatior
TATAAATCGTCAAAGTTATCAGGAGAATATATTCCGACAAGAGATAACACGAAAGTTGAAATACATCATGAAGTTTATCGTGAGTGTTACCACTATTTTCAGGAGTACAACAAAATGTCACTAGTTTCGGTCATGGCTTTGACCAATGAAGGCATTATCATTTTTTCTTGAAGTTTGGTGGAGATTGCGTCGTCCACGTGTAATGGTTAAGGTTATGTTTTCTATAAACACATCAAAAGTGATCATTTATATGTGAAATTAAATTTAATTATATAAATATAGAGATAAATTATGGCTTCGAATCGTATACATAACATAAGATTTTACAATTTGGAGCCGAAGTCGGTGACCTGCCTGTGTCATGAATTGAAAACGAAAAAGTTAGCCCTTGCAAGGTAATAGCAAATTTAGTAATTTGTACTACATTAAATTGCACTAAAATCTGCTACACATAAAATTGGCAAAGTTAAATATAAAAGCAGATAAATATTTTGAACAATTAAATACTCAGTAATGATATTGTCACGTTAGTTAATAGACTATGCTATTTTTATATTTTTTTATTTTATTGCCAAAGTCGATTAGATTATTTCATTGTATGTATTTAGATACTTTATATAAAATAGCTTTTTTAATGTACATTAATCTAATGTTATATAAGCAACTGAATTTATCACTAATACATACTTATGATTATATGTATTTAATGTCAGTAAACTCATAAGCTTTATATAAATTTATTATGACTGTCTTCTAATATTTCTTTCCTTTTTGAAGGAGCAATAATTCTATAGAAATCTGGAATGTGGAAAATGCACCATTTATCGAATGTACTATAGCTGGTCATGCCGAGAACTCAGTGGAAAGTATACTCTGGATTGATTCCAGACTGTTTTCCACAGGTCTTCAGGGTGTGGTAATTGAGTATGACTTAAAAACACTAAGTGTTAAACATGAAGCCATAGTGATAGGAGGAGCAGCCTGGTGCATGGATGTAAATCAAGAGAAGACTCGCTTGGCCGTTGGCACAGAGGACGGATATATCAATACTTTTACTGTACATAAAGATAAACTGATTTATGAGAGAATATTTGATAAGCAGAATGGAAGAATTTTATGTATTAAATGGGATAATACGGGTGAGATGATTTATACAGGTTCCACAGACACCATCAGAGTATGGAGTGCTATATCTGGACATGCAATACATAAAATGATAACTTCTAAAAATAATATAAAGGAAGAGACTATAGTTTGGTGCCTTGCAGTCACCGATGATAATATAATAATATCCGGTGACTCTCTTGGCTTTTTAAGCTTCTGGGATCCTCAGATGGGAGTCTTAATAGAGTCTCATGAAAGTCATACAGCTGATATATTAGCTATCACCTTGTCTCATGATAAGAATGTGGTATATTGCGCGGGTGTAGACCCAGTTGTACGGAGCTTTTGCAAAATTATCATGAAATCAAGTGGAAAACCTCAATGGGTGAAAGGAATTGAGAGGAGATTACACGTTCACGATGTCAGAGCACTTGTAGAAGCTAATGGAAAACTTTATTCGGCTGGGGTAGATGGATATCTTGCTGTGTCAAGTTATCCACCGAAAAATCTTGTAAAATATCCTCCACTACTGCAATCACCCTGTGCCATAATTTGCCGAAAATCTAGATGTATCTTATTACGTTACAGAAACTATTTAGAATTATGGAGACTTGGTTCAGCCACTAAAGATCCTCCAGAATTAATACGTTCTTCTATGCTGCATCAATTGGATGAAGAACCCATAAAGCTACTGCAATTACAAACAAAGGGTGACGAAAGCATTATTTCTTACGCCATTAACAAGGACTCGAAAACTATTGTGTACTCGACAGATACTCATGTCAGAGTTTTCAATTTTGACGTGGTGGAAGGAGATGCTATGTTATCTAGAAACGATACCGATTTATCTATGAAACGAATTCAAAAGATGCTTTTTAGTCCAAATGGCAAGTTATTTGTCGCTATTAACAACGACGGCAATGAGAATACCGTGACGCTATTCAAAGTGGATAAGAAGAGCTTAAGTCTGATTGGATCGTTCCAGACGACGAAGGAATCCATTGAAAATATCAGTCTTGTATGTTTTTCTCCAGACAACAAGTATCTTGTATGCGCAGATCGGCAATGCGGAATTGCCGTGTATTTTATTGGTGATGGTATAACAGCAGAGTCACTCAAGGCATGGCGATTACCAAAGTATAGTTGTCCAGCGACGGCAATAGCCGTGCAAAAAAATACGTTAAATCTGGTCATAGTATATTCTGACCATAAGGTAAATGTAGTCCGATATATATATGTGTGTGTGTGTGTGTGTGTGTGTGTGTGTGGTGCAATGATTTAAAAGTAATACGCGAATCATGCGTTACGTCGACGTTAAAATAATAACTGACTCGAATATGCACGATCATAAAGTGCAACGTTTAATGACCTGCGGCAGTAAAAATTCGCAATTTACTGTTAACTACTATGGTTTTATTTTTACGCGATGACGTTACATATAATTGCTCTATAATCCCGTTATTATCCGTTTATACAGACTTTATGAAGTCCTACAGTTTATTACTTTTTGATATAAGCAATATTAAATTTTAAGACGTACAATGAGGTATGTTAAAAAATCGTATGATCTAAATTAAAAGTCTTTGAAACAGTAATTCTACAATAAAATTAATATCTTGGAATGGACACAATCGAAGTTTTTAATATTTTAAGATACCTATTAAGATAGTGTGCCTTCCAACAAGCGACACAGTGTGACACAGTGATCATGTCATCTTTGTTTAACATTGGCAAACAACAAGGATGTAATGATCCATTGTGTCACACCGTGTTATTTGTGTCGCTTGTTGAAAGACACACATATTCTTGTTATTAATAATTATACAAACGATAATTCTTTTTCAGATCGTCGAGTACAATGTTCCTACGAAGAGTTACACAGAATTTTCTAATCATTTGCAAAGCCGGCTATCGAAACAGTGGTTAGCGCGTCCATTCCCAATAACAAACATTATATTCGACCCACGCAATGAGAATATTATAATCATGCAGGATGATTTAAGCGTGTATATTATTAATAAAAGCAGCGAATTATCAGAAAAAGAGGTAAAAATTTTTAAGCGTGAAAATGGAGAAAGTGCAGAAGATAGCAATTCGATTTCCAGCTCACAATCTCAATATACATTTCAAGTTGCCAAGAAATATAAGGTAATATTTCTCATTTAAAAGATACTTATTTTACAACAATTAATTACAGGAAAAAGAAAAAGAAAGAATTATAATTTTAATATTTGCAGCACCTTGTTTACTTAAATTGGTTGAACGATGAAGAGTTGGTAGCGGTTGAGGTAAATCCTACTTCCTTATTGGAGAAATTACCACCCACGTTAAAGCAGAAATTCTTTGGTATATAAATTGTATATTGCGACTATTAATAATAACAGTCGAATAAATTTAATGTCCTATTTTTATATTTTTTATAATTAGAATTTGCTATTTCAAACGCGTTATTTTGATATTTTAATATATCCGTTATGATTAATTATTCTTAGAATAATTTAAAATAAAAATTTCACTATATAAAGAAATAATTGACTAAGGACTCTCGATAATATGTCAATAACAAATTAAAAATATATAAGTAGTCATGAGAGTTCCTGGTAAGTGACATTCTAATTAAACGTAAAATTTGTTAATTAATAGTTAAATTATTACATAATTAAACGATTGATATGTACAAACGTTAATTATTTAATTATGTATTGATTTTATTGTTACTTAAAAATTATATTTTTATTAATTTGCGTATCAATTACTTTGCGTCGAACTTTTATCACCACTTAACCAGTATATAGTTGGTTCTTATATTTAAAACCATCTTAAATACAGGCTCAAGATGTTATAAACCAATCCTAGAGTAATATTAGCATCTTAAGCCATTACTTAAAACGATCTTGAAATAAGAACCGACTATGAAGACATAAAACATATAAGATATAAAATATAAGACAATGTAGAAATAATGACTAAATACTTATAAACAAAAAGTTCAAAAAGTATACAGCCAATATGCCGGTTTGTTGCGGTGTCATATACTTAAAATAATCATTATAAATTGAAATTTATAGACGTTTCGGCCAATTTTCGGCTTTCTTCAGTATGTTCTACTACAATTTTAAGTCGGAAGTTAATTAAGTTAAAAATTACAATTTAGAAATTATAAGAGATTAAATCTCAGTCCAATTATAATGTGCGATGGTCAGTTAATATAAGAAGTGAGTGCATGAAACCGTATAAAATTCTTGTGAAATAGTTGATTTTTGTGTGATTACTACAATGTTGGTTCGTTAATTGCAAATCCTCGTGTCATAAAGAATTTCCAAGTTCTAATTTGAATTTACATAATTACAAAGATTTACATAATTATAAAGATTTTTTTAATATATGATTATAAAGATAGTACAAAAATTATATAAAGATAGTACGATTACTTAACATAACTTTACTCGTATGTAATAGGAGTTACAATTATTCACTGATAATTTTCCACTCTTTATAGTTTAATGTGAATGTTTAAGGATGGAAGAAACTTTCTAGTACGTTACTTGTTATAGAATTTTTGTGTTTCTCTATGTTTTGTTCTTCTGTATATTAGCTAGAAAAATTAAGAAGGAGAAAATTAGAGGAATAGGATGGAAGTTGTAAGTAGAAGGTTATTCATTTAATAGGAACAAGTATAAGTCTGGTAATCGATCGGTGTCACTTATTTAATCCTGATTTTTGTTTCTTATGTGTATTCTCTCAGAAATTGTTTGTAATACGATAGTTCTGTTCTTCCAATCTAAGACATGATCTTTGTTTAATTGATGGCAGATACAACAGATAACAAATTAGATGGTTTATTAATATCTTTTTTATGTTCTTTGATTCAGGTTTTCTTTTAGTTTTCTCCACGTAAGAGGAGTCACAATTAATTTTATATATTACATTGTTATTATCTGCTTTTTTTAACACGTCTTTTCCGTTTTAATGTAAACCGCATATCAAATCACTTTCATACAAATTCATAATACAGGAAAAAAACATGCAAGACACCAATCAAAATTATACTTGCTATTATTAAACGAATAACCTCCTTTTTACAACTTCCATCTCATTCTTCTAATTTTCCCCTTAATTTTTCTAGCTAATATAAATACAGAAGGACAGAACACAGAGAAACACAAAAATTCTGTTAACAAGTAACATACTAGAAAGTTTTTCCATCTTTAAAAATTCAAATTAAACTATAAAGAGTGGAAAATTGTCAGTGCATAATTGTAACTCTTATTACATACAAGTAAAAGTATGTTAAGTAATCGTTTGTACTATCTTTATATAATCATATATTAAAAAAACTCTTTATAACTTTGTAATTATGTAAATTCAAATTAGAACTTTTTCTACGACACGAGGATTTACAATTAATAACGGACCAACATTGTAATAGTCACACAAAAATTAATCATTTCACAAGAACTTTATATGGTTTTATACACTCAACTTCTTATATGACTGACCATCATACATTATAATTGGACTAAGATTTAATTTCTTATGATTTTTAAATTGTAATTTTTAACTTAATTAACTTCCGACTTAAAATTGTAGTAGATACTAAAGAAAGCCGAATATCGGCCGAAACGTCTGTGAATTTCAATTTGTAATGATTATTTTAAATATTTTTCTTCTTATTTATAATATTCGTCATTAAAATTCGTGCGAATTTAGTTTCTGCACGAAACAATCGCTCATTGATTCGCAATTTCGATCTTTTTGAATACTTCTAGAATCGCGCCATTGTTTTTCGATTATTCTCGAACTTTAGTCAGTCACGAAACGCGCCACAGCGACTGTAGAGTCGCATTCGAATCCCGCTCCACATTTTCCACCATTTTTATCGCGAAAAACGAATCTCGTGCGCGAATAATTAACGCAAATATACTTCTTGAAAAATTAGATTTTTGTAGCAACGCGTCAAGTATTGTACAAGTTATTATACAATTTTTATAATTTCAACAGTGACGATCTACTTTTATCAACATGGGATTTCTCGGACACTCTTTGCACATTTCATCGGAATAACAAGGTACATGATTATTGCCAAATAAGTAAATTTTTATTCTACAATTAAACTATGCTAATCATATTTCTTATAATTATTTGTGTTACTTCACTCATTTCTAACAATTTTTGAAATATTTCAAATTTTACTTCTACGTGAAATAACTACGGCCATTTTGTCGCTGCTTTCATCATTCGTTACTTCGAGAATCGCGAGATGGCTCTTTGATAGTTCTCGAACCGCGATCAGTCGTGAAACAACGCTGCGGCTACCGCTGAATAATTATAAGTATATCGTGTATTCGAATCTGCTCCGTATTTCGCTGTAATATTTATTACATGAAAGTGAATCTTGCACGCAAATAATTATCGCAAATGCTTCCCGTAAAGTCAGGTCTATCGTAACATTTCGAGTGTTGTGTGAAGTTGATTTTAGCCGTTACATTTGTAGTTGAGTATATGGTTTCAAACTTAAAGTGAAACTTATATATGATAGTAGATATAATGATTTTTGGCGAACGTGAGAAAGAAAATGCAGAAATAAGAAATCCATGATTTTAACGATCTGTTCTGCTTGGAAAAAATTTATATTCGCTTCTCACGTTTCAAAATATATCGAAATAATAATGATCGCATGACTTTTCAAATGTGCATATATATATATATATATTTATATATTTTTTTTTTCATTTTACATTAATTATGCTAATCTTTTCTATAATAATTTGTCTTTCGATTATTTCCAGTGTTTGCTAAAAATATTTTGAATCGTATTTCTCCGCGAAGTGACTACGGCCATTTTGTCGCTGCTTCGACCATTCGTTATTTCGAGAATCGTGAGATGGCTCTTCGATAGTTCTCGAATCGCGGTTCAGTCACGAAACGCGCCGCGGCGATCGTTGAATCGCATTCGAATCAGCTCTATATTTCCCGCGACGTTTATTGTCTGAAAGTGCATCTTGCGTGAAAATAATTATCGCGAGTGCTTCCCATAAAATCGGATTTCCGTGATGTATCGAGTGTGTGAAGTTGTTACGTGATTTCGACGTTCCGCTCTGTATGGAGTTTATCGGACATGCTCTCTTCGCGTATTTCACCGACGTGCATTGGATGCTTAATTATTGTCAGGTGTGTGTACATTTTCATTTTATAATTGACTGAGCCAATTATATTTTTTATAATAACTCGTTATTTCAGCTATTTCTAAAAATGTTTGCTAAAATATTCAAATTTTACTTCTCTGCGATAATGAAGTTTAATTGCGGCCATTTTGTCGATGCTTCGATCTTTCGATACTTCGAGAATCGCAACATCGTTCGAATGCCGGTCTGTCGTGGAATGCGACACGACGATATATCGCTGAGTTGCGTCCAGATCATATTTCGCAATCGCTAGTGTCTAAAAATAAATTTTGTACGCAAAAAATTATTGCAAATGGTTTTCGTAAAGTATCGGTTTAAAGTTCGTCCTAACTCATTAAATATCGCATTTAATTATTATATTATATTACGACAATCTATATGCCGCAGTTGATTAAAATCTTCATACATTATAATAATATAATGTAATTAATGTTTTTTTCAAAATGCGAGTTATACACAATAAAAAACGTTTCGTATTTTTATTTGAAAACGGTCACTCAAATTCTTGTTAAAATTTTGTATTGAATTTTTAACATACATCTAATTATTAATTTAACATAATATAATATTTATTTAATTATGTTATTTGAATATTTTATGTTACATTGATCAATGTTTTGACTCAATATTTCTTATAATTAGTGTTAAAAATAATTTATGAATAAATAAATAAAAGCAAATAATATACAAATAATTTAAAATGTATTTTAAAACGTAAATTTGAAGATAAATTATTAATAAAGTACGTGTTAATTTAATATATCATAAATTTTAATTTTATTAGAAAAATATACTTCCACAATTTGCTTATAAATTGTATTAATATTATATTTTTTGTGTTAATTTTTTTACATATTATTTGTGTTATCTTTTGATATATTCTTGTGTTAAATTAACAAAAAAATTTAAGTGGACCGTTTGAAAAATATGAAATGTGTTAAAATGTAAATTTTTTAACTGTAAATATATATATATTTTTATATAAGGTAAACTATAAATATAATTATTACTGCTAATATAATATACAGCGATAGTAACTGTATAGAGTTCCTGTTTCCTTAACCATAATTATTTTACCATGCAGTTATAAATATCAAACATTTTTCTCTTAATACAAATGTATTGTCTACATGCGTTTATAAATTAACTACATTTGATTATTTTATAATTTATTACTTTGATTATTTCTAGCAATCGCTAAAATTTTTGAATTTTATCTGTTATTCTATTAAATAATACAATTAATTAATTAAAATACTTATTAATTTTTATGATAAATTAACTTTTATGATAAGAAGAGTTTGTTGTTGACAGTATTTTCAAACTCACAATAAGTTTTCTGTGTATATTTCCAGAATTTACTGTTACGCCTGACGTTGTCGACAATTTTCATATATCACTCATATCTAAATTTGAATAGTTTAGACTTAGTTCGCAAACACACACACACACACACACACACACACACACACACACATACACACACACATTGTATTAATTTTAATATTAATAATTTCAATCTTTCGTAGTATGTAAAATATTATATTACGTATTTCGGTGAAATGTTTTTATAAATAAAAAAAAGTCGACAACGTCAGTATTTTTCAATTATTCTTGGAAATTTGATAATTAAAATTTCACACAAGACTGACAGTTTTTAGTATTTATAATGATAATAATTAAGTTGACAATATAATTAACATATTTTAAACTATTTTACGATCCAAGAAAAATTTCTCACAAAAATTATTTGTTAATTATATTTATAATATATAAAAGGAATAATCCATTATTTTTCTATCCTCTTGCTCACTCTTTAAAAAAAAAAACGTTATATATAAATCAAATACAGACAGAATAAGAAATAAGTTTGATCACAAAGTTTTGTGTTTATTAAATTATTAATAACGCGTATCTATATTTACAAAGAAACAAACTCTAGAGTCTTATATGGTTGTATTATATATATCTTATTAAATACTAAAAATGATAATTAATATAATTATTTTTCAAAATGACTACCTTTAGCTTTAAAGCGCTTTGGAAATGCATCAACAATAGCCGCGTATTTTTCCACAGAAAAATTTTTCCAGATAACCATATTTATAGAGTGGTTTTCAGTTCATCAATCTATGAGAAAATCTTTCGTTGCAGAGTTTACGTCTTTTTAGTATTTAATAAGATGTAACTAACTAAGATGTAACTGTTTGCTAAAGTTGTTTTTTTAAATAACCAAGTAATAAGCTGACTATTTGTCATTTTGATGTCAAAATGACGACATATAGCGACATATAGATACGTTATTAATAATTTAATAAACACAAAACTTTGTGATCAAACTTATTTCTTATTCTGTCTATGCTTGATTTATATATAACGTTTTTTTTTTAAAGAGTGAGCAAGAGAATAGAAAAATAATAGATTATTCCTTTTATATCAAATATAATTAACAAATAATTTTTGTGAGAAATTTTTCTTGATACTTGGATAATGATTTGATAAATACACAAAACTTTATGACAAAATTTTTTTATTATTCTCTATGTATTAATACGCTATTTCTGGATGCTCAAGGCTTCTTTCAACCTAGAAATATAAATTTTTGTTGTATCGTGCGTAATTCCGGGGTATCCGCAGGAGGGTCGATCGTCCACTTTGGCGAGATGTAGAGACGACCCATGAATTCCAAGTTGTATTCCGTGCGGGATGAACGATGGCCGATCTGGGCGGATGTCGTTCTAGGGAAGGCTGGTGAAGCTTTCAAAGGAATCGGCGAACGTTCGGCTACGTCTTCCGGCGGGTCACGCTCGAAAGTGTTCGCCGGAAGTCCCGCTTTTCTGCATTTCTCCGCCAACACCTACGGTCAGTGACACGGCGGACACATTGAAATTCGTCTGCGGTTCGCATGTTCTTTTTCTTTTTTTTCCGTACGCGACTCGCCAACCAACAGAGTTTTTAAGGTACCTGGCTGAAAAATTGCCCAGTCAGATGCTCATACTTCTGCGGCCATGACCATCGCGACAAGCTTTCGAGGAAGTTCGTTTCCTTGCTGAAAATATTAACGAAATAATCATCTGCACTTTATTCATAAAAATGAGTCTACTATCGTTATGAATATTACTAGAACTATTAGGTTTATTTTGTATTTCTGTATTAAAACTTCTGTATTGAACTTTCCTTTTCGTTTCCGCTAAATTTAAATCATACAGTCTTAGTCCAAAATATTAGCCTAATATTACCTTATTTAAAAAACTTTTAGCTCAATTGATTTATAGCATTTATTGTAAATTATCCTTTTTTTCAAGAACCATTTAAATTTATGCATAACATCGGTAATTAATAAGTACAACTATGTGCAGGTGAAAGAATTCTAGATAAAATATTCTAGAGAAAATATTCTAGAGAAAATATAGATATCTAATATTGTTAGCTAGGGCTATATCTATTTCATTTTAATTACAACAAGTATATATACTACTTCAGCTACTATAAAAACAAATTTATATTATTATACTTTCTATTAATGACAAATGCATTACCGAATATTATCAGCGGCCACTTCGTTTTTTAAGACGTCACCACGTTTTGTTATAGAGATTACCCTCTCGGTCACTTTCTTGATTTCTTTATCTTGTTTTTCTTCAGCCATTCGGACGGATGTTTTCGCACAACGAATGAAGTCTTCAATATTGAATTCGACTAAAGTATATGCGCAGTTTGTTCGATATCTCAGATTGTTACTATAGTTATCGCGCGCGGTAATAATGAAATTCCCGGCCTGCATTTTCTGAGATAACCATATATAGAACTTTTCCATCGCTTTAATTCATTCAATAATTACATCGTGAATGAAATCTTTGCAATGAAAATATAAAGTCACACGTCTAAAGTGTCTTTTTATGGGCAATTTTGAATTTTCGAGTTATATCCAATATCGGCGCGATTTTTTATAGACCTCGTAAATTTTCCAATTTTGCCATATCCAATATATATATATATCGGACTATTCCGGAAGAATATCGAAATCGAAATGATGAAATAGATGGAAATTCCACTTCGGTAGAAGATCTCGTAAATCTGTTATTCGGTATTTGTCACGATCGCGATAATTCTGCGGTTACAAAGCCAGACGGGAATAAGCACCAAAAACTCTTCTTCGATTGTCGAAGTGGCCGGGAAATAATCAAGCGAGCGACGATAGCGTCTATCTGAGCCTGAGTACGACTGCATCGAGATCGTCTCAAGTCGATGTTCGAGTGTATGAGAACGTACGACCGAAGGATATACTGTGTAGAGCGTACATCAAGGTGAAGAGAAAGAGAGAGCAAAGGAGAAAGACGCATTTATTAACAGAGGATATATATATATATATATATATATATATATATATATATCGCTGCAGAGTGCAATGTACCCAGATTACGACTAATCTACGCCCGAGACCGCTATTCGTAGCGCCTGTAACTTACATCGCTTAAAACATCAGCCTGTTCAACCCCTGACTTCGACGCCATAGTCTGCGCCTTCATCGCCGTCGCCATTCTCTCCCTCTCAACCCCTTTCAAGCTTTCGATGTCGATCTATCCGTCTAGCCATCCATCTTCCTTCGTCGTCGTAGCTTGCATCTCCGTCCGATTTATACTCCTGGGAAAATCGCGCCATTCTCTATTCCATACCTCCGAAATTCGATAGTTCATCGTCGCATCCACATATCCTAGCTATATCCTAGCGCAGTTATCTAAGTAGTTTGTTGCCTGAAACGCAAAGCGATGATTTTTTTATATGGAATTACGATCAATTCAGGTAACCAATAATTGTGTGAAAAGTTCACGGACGAAAAAGATTTGTTAAAATAATTGTAAACTTGACTGAGCAAATCTATAGCCATAATAATATATAATATACTAATAACAATTTTTCTATAGATATTAATTAGTAAAGTTATATCGCTGAATAAAATTAGCAGTTATAAATGATCAATAAATTTGTTGTAATAGCACAGCGAATTTGTTAATACAGCAAAGATAATTTTCTATAAAAATTGATATAAATTCAACATATAAATCAAAATTTTTAAACAAAATATGCTAGCTAAGATGGCGCATACTTTTGCTACAGTAATGAACGAGATTTGTCATATTAGCAGTTTTTATTGCAGCAAAGAATTGGCTGAATTAGCATACTGATAATTGCTTACAGATATAATTTCTTTATTAAATCATCAAATCTTTTTCAGTTGTAGATATTGAACTCGCGCTATAGTTTTGTTGAATCACCCAATCTATTTTTTTCGTGTGTTGCAAAGAGAGAAATATCGACAAATAAATTTTAATTTTAATTTTTCGGATATCTTTAAATATCGTTTGTCTTTTATGATTTTATATAGTTATACTTGTATAAAAGCCTGCACAAGTAAAATGATATATGTATGAGAAAACCCTACAGACATATCATGTTTGTTTTTCTCAATTTATCGTCTGTTTGGTCAAATCCGCAAAAATCATAGTGCGAGATGTGTCAAAATACCGATAAACCTATGTTGATTTATCTATTCGGATAAAAATCTTCGTAAAAAATAACACAATATGTAACCTAGGAATAATTTACGATTATTTTAACTGTTAAAATGAATTAGAATACAAACGATACAGACGATTTTAAATTAAAGTTTACTACGCCGCTTATTTAACGGGAATCGATTGGAAATTTCGCTCTGATTTTCCAGCCGCAGACGCATATTTCGTACTTCGGACGGGGTTTGTTTTTATCTAGTGCCAGGATTAACAGAGCTTCCTCTAACCGCTATAGAATAGTCATATAAAAGTCTGACTGTGGGAGGGATGACCGAATGGGAGAGCGCATGCATGCATTCTACCGACCTTGATGCAAATATATCTGCGCAGCAGTATTAATAAATGCGATAACGTCTGCAGCTTACTACGTCATTGTTCTATGAAATTACAAACATTCAACTCTTGGCAACAATTTTCTGTTTCTAATGAATGATAACAAATGCGTAATTATGAATTTCCAACGTAGAAAAATAACTACGTAGACTTACGCGGTAACAATTTACGCGTCATGTCGTCAAATGTAATTATCTCGTCTCTATCGCGTTTTTTATACAAAATTATAAGAAAAACGATCTCGCGATTTAGATGTAAGATTTATGATAACGTCGGTGAACTTTCGATCTCAGTCACTCGAGCTGGTATCGGATGGCAGAAAAATGAAGGAACGTCAAGGCGAGAACGGGTGAAAAAGGGGGATCGAAGGGGGGCAACGTGGAAAAACTCGAGTAGAGGAGGTGCAAGCGTGATCTTAGTCGTCGTCAGGAGTGCGAAAGAGATGGAGAGAAGGAGAAAGCGATAAAGAGAAAGATGGTGAAAGGAAGGGGGGGGAGAGAGAGAGAGAGAGAGAGAGAGGAGTTCGTGGGTGTAGAGACACGGCGGGGTGCGCTGTAAATTACAAGCGGAGCGCCAAACCGCTATGGTCTTCTCTCGGTGGCGCAGGGGTGTCTAGACGTATAGATAATGCCGGGTTGGCTTGTGCGGCGGGGTAGACGCAAGCTAGACGGTCCCCGGTTGATCCAGTCAGCCGAACCAGCCAGCCAGCTACTACCCGAACCAGCCAGCCAGCCAGCCAGCCAACCAGCCAGCCAGCCAGTCAGCCGGGTTGCGCTAGACACATCGACCATGTTCCGTTTCTCTTCGTTTCTCTCGTTTGCACTATCTAGCTATCTATCTGCGTCTCTTTCTCGCGTCCGCTACGATCTACACGGTGGTCCCAAATTAAATAGCTTTTAATTTAGCGTGCAAACTGCAACACGACACAGTCGATTTCTTCATGGTCAAAATTCAGTTGATAAATTTCGCTATTAATAAATCTCGTTGGATACTGATATTCTGTCCTTGGTCGCAGATGACTTTTTTATAACTTCAATTAAAAAGATCATTGAAATGTGACAATATTTGCAAAAAAAAAACAAATATTTTAATCGTATCACTTTCATAAAATTAATTTTTACGTTTTTGTATTTTTTATATTAATCATTATTTTATACAGTTTTAAATAAACTAAAACATTTCGCATATCATATAATCTGAAAGATTTTATCTTGTGGAAGATTAAATTTTTTTCTAATGAAAAACTATTTTTTATTTTATGAAATTAATAAAGTTATAAAGAAAAATTAGGTTATGAAGTGAAGAATGCACTTCTAAAAATTGGTATGGTTTAATTTGGAAGCACCCTGTATGCGCATTGACTGCATCCTCGTCTTCCTCGCCTATATATGCAACGCAACCGGATTTCCCATCATTCTCGTCGCGCCAGCCGACTCACGGACGAGAGGGCTTCCTCACCTCTCTCATGCATTCGGCGCGTCCAGGAGATGCAAATCCCCAATAGCATCACCTGATATCCAAGATCCCATTGGCAGCGATCGTGACGTGGATGATGCACGAGACCGTCGCCCGACCGTCAATCGCTCCTCTTACCTCGTCTCTCTCTGTCTCTCTCTCTCTCTCTCTCTCTCTCTCTCTCTCTCTCTCTCTCTCTCTCTCTGTCTCTCTCTCTCTTTCTATTTCTCTCGACACTCCCACCAGCAATCACTCGTGTATGCACCACGAGCACATAGAATTCCGTTTCTCTGCATGCCAGGAATCTCTCTCTCCTTCATCGCGTCCTAGAAAACACCCGATCCTTGAACGCAATTGCTACACTCCCACGCTGATTGCGATAGCTACAATCTCGATCGGAAAAATAGATACTTATACCTACGTCGCTTACAACTCTCGCGTTGCAAAATGTCTGGATTGTCATAGTAGGAGGACCAGAAAGTTTATTGGTAATAATATTTGGTGCTTCTTTATTTATTTAATTTATGCTTTCTGTTAACAGAAATAATCTGATTTTTTAAATTTATGCTTAACATCTATTATAACATATATTATTAGGTGTTGGAATTAATTCGTAGCGTTTTACAAAGTATTTATAAGTTTTAAAAGTACTTTCATTAATGTATTTTTTAATGCTCATGTGAAATAAATAACATTCTTTCATTAAAAAACGCTACGAATTAATTCCAACACCTAATATAATTTGAGCGACATCGAAAAGTATTATGATTTAAGTCGATTTTCTGATGAAAATAAAAAAATTGTTACTACACAGAAAAAAATGCCTGGTTGAATTAATTAGAATTTTGAAAATAGATAAATCAGAATTTTCTGATTTTCTTCATTTTCAACCAGATATATTTTATAAAACAGAAATATTAAGTTAATATTTCATATTTTCAGATTTCAGCTTTTAATTGCTAGAACCTTTTTTTAAAGCATTATTACATATTCATTGGAAAAGAGTCAGAATTTCGTCAATTATATCGAAATTTTAAAAATGATAATGTAATTGCTTCATAGAACTAATATAGTTGCGGTATAAAACTATTACTTTTTGTTTTATATAAAATGTCCTATATAAATGTTCTATATAAAGTTCTATAAAACATGTTCTATATAAAATGTCTTATTCTAAAATAAAGAAGCTGTCGATTATACATAAGACCAACAGTATCATGGCAATAGCATCTCATACC
This sequence comes from Acromyrmex echinatior, assembly GCF_000204515.1. The sequence goes on from NW_011626409.1 coordinate 2,021,426, forward strand.
GTTGCAACTTGGTACCAACGTCTAATGCCTATATTACACTACGCATTGGAGATTAAGGTTGTGAATTAAGGATTAGAATTCAGTTAGAGTCTAATTAGAATAAAATGGATTAAAATTAAAATTACCTAGTTGAATTCTAATCCTTAATTCGCAATCCTCAATCTCCAATGCGTAGTGTGACACGGACATATATCGCGGTGCAACTGCGCGTGATTTTACTTAAAGTTTTTCTTACGTTTTTTTTTTTTTCAAAAAACGAACGTTAATGACGTGTGCGTCATAATATATGTACTAAGATGTTGCAATCGCGACGTAACTGAGTGTAATTGCTGATGTAAAGGAAGACGGGTATTTTTCATCGACGTTGTAGTCCTTCTCGCCGTTCCGCCGAGCCGTGGTTGTTTGTCACAACGGGCTATAACGAGGGATTAAGAGATACGACGACCAACGTCTGCGTCCTCTTCTCTCCTCTCATCTGCATCTCCTAAACGCAACGCGACGCGGCGATGGGCGATGTGACAGCCACTGTCCTTCGCTAACCACGGTGGCGTTTTAATCGGCCGACTCTCCAATGCATAAATCCACGTTAAATAATACGGCAGTTAACAGCGCCATTAAGCCGTTCGAGATATCACCGTGAAACCGAGAACGTGAGCCGTCGCTCTCGCAAAGTCAGTATTTATCGATACGAAACGGCCGGTCATTCGCGGACGACGGCGCAATGTCGCGACGCGCTACTGAGAAATATTGTATTGCTTTTGGTAGTTCGATCCATTCGCAACTAACCGGAGCGAACGAATACTACGCTTCGCGATCCCATTCTGACCGTCGCTTTCATTGCTTTCCTCGTAAATCGCTCAAAATAGAAAATACTTCTGAATTAATCCGATGCAGCGCTATACGCATTGAGAATTAAAGTCGCGAAATGTTTTAAAAGTTTCTATAACGCGAGGATAAAATTGTTATCCTAATTACTAAATGTAAGAACAAAATAAGTTCTTATCTTTGATTTTTACGTAAATTTAAAGTATATGTATTAAAGTTGAATAACTTTGTTTATTTTTTATATATTTACACTTTCAAATTCCAAATTAACACAACATCAGCCTTTTAACTTAAACATATTTGAATTTATATCGAATAGATATATAATAGATTATAGATATGGTTCTAGGTTCTCTCTCAAATATATTTTTGCATTTTATATTCTTTATATTTTTTCTAAATGGTCTTTTTTTACTTAAATTACAGATACGTATTATCTAACGGTAGCGGTGACATGTTTCATTTGTAATTAAAAAAGCTGTGCTATAAATACTATTGTACATAGAAAAGAAATTAAAAAACGTCAGGGAAAGTTACGTCATATATAAAAGATAAAATAAAATTTCAGATAAAAATTAGAAATGATATCCATGTGTTAATTTGACATGTGTCGCGATACCAAAGAGTATAATTAATAAAATAAAAGTGGTAAAAGCTTTTTTTTGGATAGGGATATCATCTGTTTCATGATACTTGATATAAAGTAATATTCTGGGTTAAAATAGGTCATTATTGAAATTATACTGTGACAAGTTCCATTATTAAGATAGTTTCGGGATCCGAAATCAATTATTTGGAACATCCGATTTTCACTGAAGTGACATTAACTCTCGCCAACTATTATCGATTTCTTTGGGCAAATATTTTATAGTGGCACCGTCGATCATTACGTTTTGTCAGCGACATTTTCGTTCGAGTAAAGGGTTTTCTACTTAGAAGTCATAGAAGGTCATGAAGTCTTAAGTCGTAGATAACTGACCAATTCTAATCGAGTATTCTCCTTATATTTGATTGTGATTGGTTGGTTTCCTATGACTTAAGACTCCACAACCATCTACGACTTCTGTATAGAGGACCCTTTAAAGATTCAAAACGGATACGACTCGTTAATCAACTGACCTGAACTCGCGCGTTGGCAAGGAGAGATGAGGGGAACATCTTGTTTCCGGTGGCTTAATGCCACAATGTGATTTGTTTCTCGGTTCTTTATTCTCAAACGATCGTCGGAAACGATTCGAGTCGTTGGCTACGATAATCTTATCGTGGTGCCATTCTTCGTACCAAGTTGGTCTCGTTAATCATGAGACGCGACGTGTCTCCGTTCTTAATGACAAATCCTCTTTGATTTCAATTATGAAACGCTGAGAAAGTATAATTCGGGGATATTTCAGAGAGTGGAAAGATACGTGATAGTTCGGTTTCCGGAGTAACGCGGCCGATTGTGAAGCCGCAGCTGTGCAGCAATAATCATAACTCGCAAGGACGCGTAGCTACATAGTATTCCTCCCCCTTACTCTTCCATCACTGTTTCTTCCTTTTCCGACAACTTTAACGACAACTGCGACAATCAACGCGGTGTCTGCACCGCCGCCGTCGTCGTATTCGCGACCGCGCGATCCAATCTCATTCGCGTGCACGATGAACTTTTTACAGCTTCAATGCTCCCGCCCGCGAGGTCACAAGCCCTCTGAGGGTGTGATGAGCACCCACTCTTCTTCGCGAATTACGCGAAAACGGTAGTCCTCCGGCAGACAGTTTTCTCGGCGCGACACCGCATCGAAATGACTCACTATTTCCATATCTCGGCCATGAAACAAGAAGTTAACGCCGCCCCTCGTTTACCTCCCTTTACAACCGCCTTAGTCTAAGGGACGCGACGAGATCTTATCTCACTTGACTTCTGCCGATTACGTTTATGCATTCGTCCAGTGCTCCGAGAAAAACGGCGGCGATGGTAACGACTCTTATATTATAAAATTATAAAGCATAAGCCAATCATCTGTAATGTCTTTTTCGTCTCGACATTAAATATATATATTGCGCGATTATTGCTAAATAATTATATATTAAAGGAAACGTAATATAAAGAAAAACTCCCTTGAGAAGCTTCTAAAATTGGTCATTTATAATAATATGAAAAAATATATATTTATATACATTATCGTCGAAAAGTTTCCGAATATGGAACTTAAAATTGCTTAGTGGAACTTAATATTCAGGTCATTGTAACTCAAAAAAATATTATTGTAGACAAAAAAATGAAAAAGCATTTTAAAGCTTGAAACTTATACTTTAGCATACTTTTGAGCGCTTTTCAAAAAAAATTTTCTTTACAGTTTTGTATCTTAATAAATATCACATTGTTGTATTTTTTAAAATTAGGTACATTTAACAATGCGCACTTTGATAAAAAGTTTTGTTTTCATAAAGTTCAATATTTTTGAAAAACGGTACAAGGTATACCTTCAAAATGCTTTTTCAAAAAAATTTTTTATGATTTTTCTTAACTGAATTACGCATCATTAAAACTAAACCTGCATAGTTTACAATCAACATTAAAATTCGGTGAAATATACCATCATAAAAAATTAAAAAAGTATTTTGAAGCTCGAAGTTTGTACTTTAACAAGTTTCTGATCATTTTTAAATTTAATTCTACAGAATCGAGAAGATAAAATTTTTTGTGATGATTTTTTATCAAATTTCACCGTTAGTTATTTTGCAATACAGGTTTAGCTTCAATATTGCGTAATTTAGTCAAGAAAAATCATAAGAAAATTTTTAAAAAAGCATTTTGGAGGTAAATCTTTGTACTACTTTTCAAAAATATTGAACTTTTTAAAAAAAAAAACTTTTTATCAAACTACGCACTGTTAAATGTACGTAATTTGTAAGAAATACAACAACGTGATATTTATTAAGATACAGAACTGTAAAGACAAAATTTTTTTGAAAAACGATCATAAGGCTAAAGTATAAGTTTCAAGTTTTGAAATACTTATTTATTTTTTTATCTGCGATGATTTTTTACCAAGTTATGATGACCTGAATATTAAGCAATTTTAAGTTCCATGTCTGGAAACTTTTCAACAATATTGTACGTAAACATAAAATTATATAAATATTTTTTCAAAGGATAAAACAAATGCGTAACATCATTTTTTCAAAAGTATTATCCTGTTCCCTCGTAGATTTTTCATTCTATTCATTATTCTATTCGATATTATTCAATATACATTATACAAAGAAGATTGATATTATTCATAATATAGTAAAACTGAGAATTTTCAAGAAGATAATTTAATGATTCACTGAAATGTGCGCATATGCGCCCGATAAGATGAATTAGACATAACAAAATCAGGCGATATGTACAAATAATTTATACGTTTTTCTTGATGCGCATGTATTTAATTCGATGAAAACATCGGCCTTATCACGCACGACTTTTATCGTCCGACGCCTTCTCGTGTAATGTTCGAGTCACACAGGCTGCCTTCCGTAAAAATACACAGGAAATCGCGTGAGATCTTAAAATAACAGAAAATAGCGGAAATTGACTTTTAAGAAGAGATATTTACTTGGAAGAGAGATATTTATTTTTTTTATTACTATATTTTGCATGTGTATGTGTGTGTGTGTGTGTGTGTGTGTGTGTGTGTGAATAGACTCAATGATTTACTGTGACCTTTATCTTACGCATACATCTAATTGATAAATGCTTACGGGACTTTGATAGAGAAGATGACATCATAGTATAACATAGTGTATATTATTTGCCAAGCTTATTGCTCAAGCATGCCTAGACTTTACATTACGACATTCATGCTTTTGAGAACTTGTCGCATCTCCGGACTTGTACACAAAAGTTTGCTTGCATTTGCGTGTGTCATTTGTGCAACGTGCGAGTTACACTGAGACTAATTATTGCGATAAATTTTGTCGAAATAACTTTCATCAACAAAATAAAATTATTAGAAAAAGAAATTACATTAAAAAATAAAATTAAAAATTACAAAGATATTATTATTGTTTTAATTTTAAATGAATCACAATTCTTGTGCTAAAAAAATACAATTATTCTACCAGTGTAACATATCTAGATACGTAAATTATACTATTGCGCATAATGAAGTACACAAAGGACGGTTTTGTTGTAGTACGTAAAAATTTTAGCTACATTTGAAAATAATTTCGTTGGACCAAAATAATTATGTAGGACGCTCAAAGTGGTAGAATATCAAAACTTTTTGTATAATAATATTACTTATTGAGATATTTCTATGTAATTATTGCGATGGTTTAATAAAGTCATTTTCAGATCTATATCCATAGCTAAAGTTTTAGATATTTTATCAAAATCGTTCTTTCCGTACGTGAATGGAAAAGGAAGACGTTCATTTCTTGCATTTCTATATTAAATATCGATTCTCAATTGTTTTATCTGATTAAGGAATATCACGCTGGAGAAATTGAAATGTAAATATTTAGTCTTACAAAAGTCTTCATATAAACGTTTATTATTGAATTAATTTCAAATATTTACATTTCGACTTCTTCAGCGTGGTGTTCCTTAATCAGATAAAACAATTAAAGAACGATATTTATTATAAAAATGCAAGGAATGATCTATTATTTCGCGATTTCGAGGTACGAGGACGTAGAACGATCGTTCCGCTATCGACTTTCGGACGGAAGTGCTTAAATCGCACTTTAATTCTATTCGTCGGAGCACGGTGCCTTACGTACGTGGAGAAATTCCGAAAAAAGGCAGATCAAAGCGGCACGGAGGCAAGCAACAGCAAGGCTGTCCGCTGCAGATGCGAGACGCGAGACGCGAGATCCATCGCCGAAAGGAAGACGAAACGACTCGAATAAAAGCTGAAATCCTCGGAACCACCCTACGAACGCGCCAAGTATCACGTCCGCCACTCTCTACAGCATCCCCTCGTAACCCATCCCCGTCGACTACCTTTTTCCTCCAGCTCTGCTAGTGCGATTCACCCGCGCCAGACATCAGACGTCCTCGCCGTAGCCGCAGCCACAACAGTTATAACCGTTGACGTTTTTGTCCCTCGTTTCATCACTGCTACGTTCTCGCATTGTCTCGCGGAAAGATCTCTCTTTTTTTCTTCTCTCGCTCCTCCTGTTCAAACAGTTTATCTGATTATCTAGCTACTTGTAGTCCGTTTGGTCTTCAATTAACGTTTTAGTCCGCCATTGTATCCACGTCATTGAGAAAGCGCTTCATTAAGTTCTGTCTTATTAAGTATGAACGTTTAATTCTCCGAATATTATTATGAGTTTCGCGTATCTCTTAAAGTGGAATTGACACAGCCGATGAAACTTATATTTAGAATGTCTCGATATTCTCATCGATATCAAAATATTGCGAACTTATTTCTGATTTATTTATTTACAGTACCTACACTGTAAGTGTTCTATCAGTCCTTTTTACGAAAAATAAATTAAAAATAAATCTAATTATCTCTGAAAAAATTCTTGATTAATTGAGGCTAATTGTTCTTACAAGTTTTTTGAATATTTACATATTTATTTTTAAAAAATTCTCATATGTAAATATTTTTTGGTTATTTCTATGTTTAACGTTCATAGGAAGAGATTTTCTTTTTTTTATTGTTATCGATATTATCTTGCTGATAGGCTGACGAACGCTAATGAGTCAATCTAACACATCATATTGTTTTCCTTTTATGGATGCAATCGCATCATCACACACACACACACACACACACACACACACATTCATCGCCGAGCTTGCAAGGTCGCCATCAAGGTGCTTCGTTCTCGAAAATGGATCGATGCGACCGTCTCGAAGAAAAGCGTTCGTTTATAATTCATGGGAATTGCAGAGTATAAAATCGTATGAAAAGGATTTATGCAAATACCTAACCCAATAAATGGATAATACTAAAAGTATATCATATTAACACAACGTTATATAAACAATCAAAACTATTAAAAATAATTAAAGAATTAAAGTGTACCTGTGACATTCAAAATTTTGGAAAATCTTATCTTTCAAAATTGAAAGATACCTAAACAATTTATATGAAATTTCGAACGTTCTCGATCATCGGCTCATTCAACATTACCGAAGGTGACTTTCCAATCCCCGAACGAACTATACCGTCGGACGTAACATGGGGATTCCCGATACCGGAGAAACATCCATAGGGAGAAAACGAGACGCAGCGGGATGGGACGAGATGGAACGAGACGAGCTAAGCTATACGTCGCGATGTAAGGCGTCTAGACGCCCCAGTGAGCGTGCCACTTGAAGATGCCGTCTCGCCTGAGCAAGGATCGCGTTATATCCCGACGGAGGTAACGCGGGAATGTTCGATTTCGTATGCGAAAAGGAAGGGCGAGGGTGAGACGGAACAATGGTGTAAACTTACGTGGTATGTGCACATATGGCGGTGCGCGGGGCCGCGTCGCGACGCGACGCGACGCGACGCGTCGCGTCCCAGCGTCCTGTCTCGTCCCATTCCGTCCCGTCCCGTCCCGTCCCGTCCCATCGTGTCGCGTCGTCGCGGACGGACAGACGGCGGCATTGCGGGAAATTACATCGCACGCACGGAACGACCACGAAACCGTAACTCCTGTCCTCGTCCACCTCCCCGTCATCCCCCCGGGGCATCAGGGTCCTGATGTCCTCCTTCCTGCCCAAGTGCCCACTTGCGGACGTCGGTCAGCCACCTGTCCCCACCGTATCCTGCTTCAACAGCCGACCGTTCGCCGCCTCGTGTTCACGCTTCCGGGAGGCCGACGATCACGCTTCCGGAAGAGCACCGGTGAGATATACGGAAACGGGCACCCCGACTCCGTTTATTTTGGCGATAACGGCTGTCGCTTGCACTTATACAGGATGTTTCGAAAACCAGTAATGTCTTTTTTAATTACACAAATATCTTTTCTTTTGCCAGTTTGGGGATGAGCTTTTAACAGGGATAGGTCATCACTCATTGCAATTTTTAATTTTTAACGCATTGTTTATCTTTATAACTAAATTTTGATTCAAGAATCTGTGTTGGAAATAGAATCTACTTAAAATTTAACTTCAGAAATTATTAGGTACACTTCAAAAAAGTTTTTATCAATTGAATACAACGTATTCTGCAGATCTAATTAAGGATATTTTGATCCTGAAAAAATTATTCACACATTTGCTAAATAAAGCACTATATATAATCTCTTCTATATTTAGTTAATAAAAAGTTTTTAATTCTTATAATTATTAAAGCTGAATATGTTTCAATAGTTTTCCATGAAGTGTCTATGTCAGACGCATAAGAATTAAATTTAAATAGTTAAAAGAAGACATTGTGAAATATGTCTTCTGAGCATTCCGTATAAATCGGTAATCAATACAATAATCGATTGCAACAGGTTGCTTTTGAAGCAAAATATTCGAAATATTACGACAATTAGCACGAATAATTATAGCGTTAAGAATAATTATGGCAATTATAGTAACCACGATTGTCACAATTACTGTAATTTCGATTTGCCTGTGGAATGCGAATAGGAATCCACGAAGGAGCGGTGGAATAAAAACACTCGCAATAAATCATTCATATATACAAGTATCAGAGAAATTTCCGTCAGACGGTGAGATTTCTGTCGCCTTGATAGCTCTAATGTTTTCTTTTAAATCGTGCATGCGAGGGACGTAGCAAAGTCAAGTGTTACACATCAAAGAGAATGAGTAACACTTGCAACGTCAGGAAATCCCGCTTTTATCTTATACACGCGCGATCTTAATAGCAATATCTTCCTTTTGACTTTGTAATGCACACCGGCGAAGCGACGACGGCGGCAGCCGAGCCATTGCTATATGATTTGCATGTTATTAAACATTAATTCAACGCGCATTAATTTAACTACGATACCTGCCTGCGATGAGTGAACGAATTCTCAATCAGTTTTAAAAAGAAATGTTCAAGTTTCTATTTATTTCCTTATAGAAATGTGCAATTAGCTTTTTGTTTTTTTAAAAAGAGATCAGTTTTTTAAAATATCCTTTATTATCATAATGTTATTTATTATTTCAAAGATGCTTTTATTATCTGGAATATGTTGTATTTATCCGATATCTTGAAATGATCGTTGGTATTACAACATTTTGGAAAATAAAATACTTAATAATTTTGATAATTGTTCTCCAACTTACAAATAAGATTTAAAAAATTAATACGATAATTTTAATACGAATCTAAGGTACTTGCCACTTGTGTTTCTTTTTCAAAAATTAAAAAGAGATCTTTCATTTTTAGAAATAAATAAATTTCTATTAAGATATGATACTAAATATTGTAATATTATATTATTTTTTTAAATACGGTATTTTAGCTCGGAGATACATATTTGATGAGATGCAACACTGAAATAATTTTTAAGTAAAAATGTATTTTTTTTAACGGTATAGAAGTATCACCAACATGAAAAAATGCGAACGGTCTGCGCATCATTCTTATGAGAAAAACTATGGAAATGACAGATGTCTTCTCATCTAGAATACCTTCGTCTCGACCTGGGCCGACCCAGCTTGGCTCGATTCAAGTGCGAACTCTCTATCGTCACTTGATAAAAAACAGTTCGCCGCATCCCCGGTTTATGCCGATGCATTGGCGTAATGCGCCTCAGACTTCGATTGCATCAAAACAAGTCAATGCGATATTATTGTAAACGTAAAAAGTTAATCGCTGATTTAAGAAAATGTTTTTTATATCATATTCTTAGTATCATTTATCAAATATCTATTAAAAAAAAAAGAGAGATTTATTGTATTCTATATATAATATATGTATTATATCTGCAAGTACTATTATATACGTATATATTATTTTATTATTTATCTGTAAGCCATAGAGATACTAGATATCGATGATATCAATTTAAAAAATCACTGAAAGAAAAAACATTTGAAAAAAATATTTGCAGCTGGGAATTTTCTATTATGTGATTTTAGAATATCATTTGAGACTTTGAACTCTAAATAAGTATCCACGGCAAGTATCGCAGCAGTCACCTGGACACAGGACAGGTAACCAATACGCACCAGCCGTGGCACGCATTTGTGCCTCGCATATCTAATCGGGACACGTGCGTTGGTGAAGGTCGGTGCAGGTGTGAGCGGCGACGATTCCGGGAGGTCGCTTCAACGTCGTTGCTCGCGCTCGCGTCGATTTCCATCGAAATGTCGTCAAATGCGTCTCGTGTATCCCGGTGTGCGTCGACGCCATTGTAGAAATTATCCCCTGCGACCCCCTGGACCGTCTGAGCGGTGTCTAGCCAGCGCCCCCTACTTCGAACCGGCTGAGCTCTCGCCCCCGCTGAGCCCTCTCTCTCACTCGGTCACCCTGTCCTACCCCCTTGCCTCCCTATCGTCTCCCGCTGTCTTCGTCGAACACGTTCATACCCACATTTCCCTTGCTCTTCCGCTCGCGGGGCCCCCTAAAACCCAACCAACCAACCCGACCAACCACCCGCCCACCCACTTTGCCTAACCCGTCGCCGTCCCATCGTCCCCTCCCCCTACCCTTCCCTTTTAGTACCCACAATTCTCTCTCTCTCTCTCTCTCTCTCTCTCTCTCTCTCCGCCGACCTTCTCTTCTCGGTCGTGCGGGGGTGCGGGAGTGCAGTCTAGCCAGCGACTATAGTTCCCGCGGTACGGCGGCGTTATATTATATACCGGGCGGCCAGATGCACCGCATCGTACATCTCGCACGAACTATATCCGTTGAAACCCCATAGATAGGATGGAGGTGCCATCACCGGCGTCTTCGTTGAATTGCGGAGAAACCTGCTTTTTTTCTCACTTGTTCTAAGTGCCCCCCGCGATTCTCTCTGGAGCATTACCTATACAGAGCACCGAACTGATAGATCGTGTCTGGTGCTTACTGGAAAAGAACTTGATTAAGAGACTTATAAAGTAAAATAATCGCTCACATATATAGATTCTCACGCGAATAGTGACGTTTCTGTTGATGTACTGTAATGGTAATGATAACTTAATAATGCAGTAGGAATTTGATAATAGATTTAAATTTAAAATTCAAAGACTTAATAATGTCGTATCTACAGTGATTGACTAACAAAATAGCCAGCTATTTCTATCCGTTAATATTATAATCTTTTGTGTACATGGCACGTTTCCATATAATGCATGCATTATTCCCCAGCATAAAATTATTCAATTATTCATGGTACATAATTCCCACATTACATCCAATACTCTTTTTATTAAATACTTGTAGATTAATCAGTCTCTGAAATATTTTAAATACAATAGGATAACCGTCCCTATTAATATGCCTTTTAGCCAACTTGCTTGTTACTGAATTAATTATTAAATATTGTAACTTTAATTTTATCTGCTTGCAATCAATTTCAACTATTTCTTTTTCTCATAATATTTCTTTAATCTAAAAAATGTTAATACTTTATAATGTTTGTGACAAAAATAAAAAACATGTTTTTCCTATTAATGAGTCCTTCAAGCAGCGATGACCCTATTAATGTACCCCCAATTTGTATATCTATTCACATTTGTTTCATTTTAACATATATTATTAAAACAGATAATAAATTTAAGCTAATTGTTTAAGTTAATATTACATAAATCATTATTTCAATTATATTTATTTCAATGTATACTCATAACACACGTTCTCAGCTCCAATATAGGGCACATTAAGGACACATTAGGGACAAGCTTAAAATCTTGCGGTATGTTTCACATAAATTCCTCATATCTTTTAAAAAATATTTAAAATACTTTAATACTCAAAAAATAAAATATCATCTTCGGTATCGTATGCATTAAGCACACTAATACAAAAGCACACTAATAAGGACAGACACAGTATTTGGGACAGTTACTTTACACTCTACGTGATCGGGATTTTAAACTTTGAATCAAAGAGAGTAGAAGATTGACAATTTAATTCACACACTTTGTTTGCATCCAATTCCATGATCAACGCATATGTATTTTAAAAATTTAAGTTACTTATAGAGAAAAGTTTTTGTTTAGTTAACAAATTTACTCGTGCTTAGGAAACATCTAGGGGATGCAATATACGTCGATTTGTTCCGCTCAGTAGGATGTAAGATGTTAGACGGATCGTCTGCGAGCTTCGTGAACGCACGAAAACAGTGACTCGATTCGACGGGATTGAAGTGATTTAATGGTCTCGCGTATTAAAGGAGCTCTAATCCCGTTAGCGAGACGGATCAGGTGAACGGGAAAGGGGATGATCTTGTTCGAACAACGGTGTCTCGACGTCTGTGACTCATTGGAAGATTTAGTGACTGGTTTTATTGCCCTCTTATAGATGATTGTAATTTGAACATACGCGAAAAAAACGGATTTTACTGAAGTATCTAAAAATTTAAGTTGATATGACACACACATCTAAAAATAATTTTGTTAGATCATCAAAATAATGATATAGGAATTTCAAGCATAACGAACAATGCTGCAAAAAATGTTGACATTCTAACAACCAATTAATTTGAACGTCCTACGTGTACTTTGATGGTCCAACAAAAATAATTTTCAAATCTGTATCGAACTAAATTTTTAAATACTTCAACAAAATTGTTCTTTTCATAAAAACGATATTTGTTATATTAAACAATATTTATATTAAAATTACTACAGTAAATAAAATGAAACGTTTATTAAAATAAAATTACATTCTGAAATTTATCAAAATAATAAATTTTCTAAATATATTTTTAAAGGCATAATTTGAAAAAAATATTTCGATTAAAAAATGTTCTTCTGAAACATTTGTTAAGAAATTGGAACTTGGATAATAAGTTTACGAATGCGCTTTAATAATGATTACTTTCTGTATGATCGGTAAACGTGTGTCTGAAAAAATGAAATATCAGTTCGATATCGCGATAGCCATGTTGAAAGCTTTTCTTGCCGTCTAAAGATTTCGCTATGGCATCATCGCTAATGTCTACCAACCCGCTACCAAGTGAATAGTGCAACGCACGCGACAGGCTCCCTTGCGCTTTTCAGACTTGCCTTCTTCTCATTGCGTGACTCAAGACGATTACCAATGCCTTTGCCCTAGCAGGGAACGCAGTTCGTTTAGCTTCGCTTTTGATTGGGATAGGTTCCAAAGCATAGTCGAGGCGTTATCGCGATGCACGACTACGAAAGACTTTTGTCTGTGCTGTGACGAGGTCAGTAACGGTCGACTACTAATTAAGATCTCGAATAATGAATCCTACAAAAGTTCGCAAATAATAGTATGACTTGCATAATTTAAAGCCATTATAAGAAGTGTTTTTTTTTTTATATATAAGTTTCATTCTCTTTGAGTCATATTTTCCTTGTATTTAACGTCGTTAAGTCGGAGATAGTTTCTGTCAACATAAACTGCAAATCACGATGGTACATTTAACGTCGAATATATTAGCAGGAATAAGGATAAGTATCTTTAGGCAAAGTTGTCACTTCCACTTAGCGTTCGGTCAATTTTGGTCAAGCTGCGAGTATGACTAATGCCACGAGCGCGTTAAATGTCAACACGAGACGAGAATCAGAGACAGGCGGACACGTTTAGTGCTAAATATGCGCCGAGAATATGCGGCCTTTGTCTCTTCATGCGTATGTACGGTGTGTCGACGTGAGGGCGGCTGTTGACTTTGATATCGAGGTGAGCCGTTATGTACGTAGCCAATGGTAACGCCGGCGGCAGGCTATCCCTGGCAGGGCAGAGGCCAGATGGTTGTCGTAGGTTAGTGATCGATAAAAAACCCATTTCCCCCGTGTATGTGCGCGCAATGGCCGTGCATTACTACTTCTATTACAAGCCCTGCGCGTTTTACCGTGCAGGGGTTCGAGTGGCGTCATCGTCATTGCAAGATCGTTTTGTTGCGTTCGTTCGCGTGGAAGATCAATGGACGGGCTCGACGACGACGACGACGACGACGACGACGACAACGACGACGACGACGACGACGACAACGACGATGGCGACGAGCCCGAACCAAGCCGCGCGCGAGCAGGCCGACCGGGGCTTATTGAAAAGCACGGAAATGGGACGCACGTATGAGCGGTAATGCGACCAAGGAAGTGCGCACAAACTGCACGTTCAACGAGCACCCTACGAGTTTGTTCCGCCGATACGGGAGACTCAGGATCGAAGCGAGACAAACTAGTTGGGTATTCGTCTGGGGTGCCATTCTGCTATAGCCAAAGGTGAAATGCAACGAAAAAGCGTCATTTTAGATTGTCTATTAATTCTTTTTTTATCGATTATATTTTTGTTATATTTATTATCAAGATGTGAAAGAACTTTACATTTTAATATTATAAAACTACACGGAGAAAGAACGATTTTGTTGAAATATTAAAAAATTTAGCTATAGAGATACAAATCTGAAAATAATTTTGTTGGACCAAAAAAATAATTTATGTGGGACACACTTAAACGGATTATTAGAATATCAAAACTTTTTGCCGGATTATTCATCATGCTTATGCATCTTACATATAAGTAGTAATTATTTTAATAGTTTAACAAAATTATTTTCACAGAGCTGCAGGTTAGTTAAATTTTTAAATACTTTACTTTTCTAGCAAAATTGTTCTCAATGTATATGTCTTTAATTTTCGTCTTATATGATTTTCCTTACATATAGATAAAATGCTTTGATATTCTAATTATGAAATTCTCAGGTACATATTTTTGCTGGTAGCATTATACATGTGATGTTGTTAGAACAGAAGTTTAATTATCCCGATGTGTAGCAGAGGGTCGCGCAAATATCGTTACAATCAGCGCGTCGGGATATCTCAGCACAACCTTCTCTCAACCCTACCCTACGAGAAACACGCAAATAAATTGGACGTGTGCATCTCTTTTACGGCATGGTTACAATATCTGTCACCGGGTAGAAATGCTGTTCTCGACTGATCATTTCGAGTTACATATTATAATTGTACGTTCGTGATATTATCTAAAATCAACAAGTTAAACTAGACTGCTATATAAATAAATCAAATAAGTAAGGAAAGATCCAATACGTTTGAGGAATGTTGGGGTCTAATAATATTTTTTAAATGTTAATTCTAAATATATTTTTCAATTACATAAACTGCGCATCTCTTACTGTCGAACTTAAAATGTAATCATAAACTAAAGCTGAAATAATAAATTACAATTAATAATCGATTTAATAATAAGGCTATTAGCTTCTCAGAACACAGCAGTAAATAACTTATTGTAAAAAATATTACTTCAGATATTATCTAAAATATCAATATGATATTTATCATATTGATATTTTAGATAATACCTGAGGCAATATTTAATACAAAATTATGCGATAAAGTGGTACAAATCATTTATTTAATGAATGTTATTCTTCGATCATATTAAGGATAATTCCAGCATATAAGTAAACTAATTCTTCGAATTGAAAAAACTTCAGTTTATAACTACACTTGTGGATTATCTCAGAAAATCTTTCTATAACTTTCATCTCCAATTCTTTTTTTTTCCAAAATTAATTTCTTGTAAATATTCATTATTAATCATAGTCCGTTTTAATTATTTTTATTCTTTAAGCTGCAAATATTTGTACGTATTTCGAAGCACACTTTCGTAACAGCCATTTGTCTTTAATGAATGCTGCTTCTTATCAATCGAATCGTTAAGATTCGATTTTCTGCATTCGGTTTTTCTCTTTTATGCCCTAATGAACGATAAAGAATAGTGTTAAGTGTATATACAATCCAGCTGAACGTTTAAATGTAAGTCGCAGGCGTCGTTTTAATACACAGGCGTCGAGTGCCGATTTTTCCTATCTCCAAAATCCTTTGGTGCGCGTGCGGCAATATGATGTAACGCGGAGTCGTTTGCGCAAAAATACGCGAGACGCACGTACGCACGCACGCACGCATGCTGGTATGTACGCTCGAACGAAAACACGCCCGTACCTAAAAATAGTCGCGCGTGAGTCAACTCATGGGTCTAAATAGGAGGTTCGCCGCATTTAGAGCTCGTATCTAGATTATATACGGTCCACATACGCGAAATAACCCAGAAAATACACGACTGCCGAAAGAAGGTCGATCGTAACGCAACGTTGACGCGTGCATCGACGAGATGTGATGGACCGGAATAAAACGCGATAAGATACACGCAAGATTCGTCAATTCGCGGGAGAGTCTCAACGTCGGGAATTCCTGTCAGCAGAATTCGACGCTTCTTCCGTTCCGATTGTGATTACCACGTGTTTCTTATTCATAACGAAAATTTACTTGAATATTTATTGGCCATACAGCACAGAACGCGCAGCGATATCTTTACAGTAACACTGCAATATTTCTGTAACATGCATTGTTGCTGCAACTTTTGTGCTGTAGGGGAAAAGGAGTGCCTCGAAGTTTAACGAAGAAATCTCACTCCGAGTTTTGTTCGTTCGGAAATGATATGATTTTCATTTATGATTATTTATAGCAAAGAGTGAAATGTACGCTCCGGTAAACGTAGCCGCGCGGAACAACTTTCATCACCGGCCGAATCTCGAGTCCGTTTCGCAGTGATTGAAAAGCAATTCACACAGTACTTATTCATCGTGATCTGTGTCATGACAAATGAAGCAATTTACGTGTTCGAGCGTATTGCGCGCATTTGCGACCGCGATTCTGATTAAAAGGAAAGCAAAGGGAACCTGCGTGTTTAGGAGAAAGAGTTGTAGATCGTAGGAGAGGACAACGAAGGGAAA
>NW_011626409.1:2046450-2107818 GCF_000204515.1 Acromyrmex echinatior
CTCTCTCCAGCTCCTACTCTGCACTGCCGTCGCGCACCCCCTTAAAAAGTTAAAATACTCTGTCCTCGCGCCTCCGTCTACCGCCTCAACCCCCCAGACTGCTCCACCCGTCACCATCCCCCGCGCTGCACCGATCGTCGGTCCGCAGCTCCTTCGTCGTCGTAGTCGTACTCGTCTCGGTGTGTGCCAACCCTTCTAGATTTTATTATTACCATTTCTAGTAGATACCTTCCTTCGCTTTCTTCTCGTTCTTATCCAGTTTTCCGTTCTCTGCGCGTCTTTTTTGCGCGGGTGAAGAAGGCTGGAGGGCACAGGGGCAATCTAGCGTTCCGCGACGGGGGTCTCTTTGAATTTATTTCGTGTAGATGAGGCGCTGCTGAGTGCGCCGTATTTCAAATTGTTTTAATGGGAGATGCATTGTACGCAGGTTCTTCTGCCGTCCGTCGTTCTGCGATCGTACTACTCGTGAATCTCTCTCTCTCTCTTTCTCTCTCTGTCGAGAAAGGCGTCCTCTCGGACGGCGAAATAGATGTCTGATATTTAAATGCGAAAGCGCCCGTTAATTTGAAATTCATTCCTTTGATAGTCCGCTTCTCTCGTTTGACTCGCGCGGGAGTTCTGTTCGACGCGAGCTTATTTCCTCCTCTTCGTCTCAAGTCCTTCTCTCGTGTAATACGTCTGTCGCGAGAGTATCGAGTTAGCTTCTCCATTCATGGATCTCCCAACTAGGAGATGTATGAAATGTTTAAGTTAGCCTTGATCGAAAGGTCATATAAGGCTGTTCTGGCAGCTTTATAAACTCTAGAACTTTTTTCTTATTTCTCTTGAGGATTGCTATAGATATGTGATCATCAATGCCTTGACAAAATACTTGAATGTTTTAAAAATTTTTTAATAACTTGACATTTTTAATACGTGCCAATTTATTGTGTTCCAAAATCTAGATAAGAAAGATGTTAAAAAAAAGCCGATTTTTAATCACCAAAAAGATAAATAAAAGAGATGATATTTTTTTATAGATTTTGACTTCCTGAATACGATAAAACTATTAAAAAGTTCATAGCGTTTGGAGAACACTTCGAAAATTGAGCGGGAATATAATCGTATTTATTCAAATTTCAATATTCTTGCTCAATTTTCGAGGTGTTCTCCAAACGCCATGAACTTTTTAATAACTTCATCAAAATCAAAATCTACACTATTTCTTTTACTTGTATCTTTTGAGCAAAAATGTCCTTTTTTAACATCGTCCTTTGTTGAAAAGAGGAAATTAAACACGCGCATATTATTGTATACTGAAAAAAATGTTTGATATTTATGATTATAATTATATGGTAAAATGATTAAGAGCTCCATTTTTATAGTTATTACTAATGTAAAGTAATAATTATATTCATAGTTTTATCAAAAAAATATAGTTGGCATCAAAAAGTATACCAATTACCACAGTTTAACTATAAATTATAGTTAAATTATGGCAATTTCAACTATTTTGTCTCAATATAAGATATTTTATAAAATCGTAAAAAAGTTGTTCTTCTCAATCGAAAGCAAAAACGCTTTTGAATATTACAAAAGAATGGATTAGTGGATTTCTTCATATCGATATCAATAAGATAGTAAAGATGTGGACCTCTGTTCTGCCCAAGTCCTGCCTTATCTAAGAAAGTCATCAGTTTATACCTCCATCATCATACTCGACCTTCCTTGAATACCTGTGGAACAGTCGCTCGACCCCGCCATCCATTGTTCACGACGATCAATCGTCAACCGATGAACACGACCCTCGTTCCGCCGGCGTAACTGCGGACAATTTCATTGACAATTGCCACGCATCCAATCACGCACAGACACATGCACATGCATACACACACACACACACACACACACTTGTGCACTTTACGTGCGCGTCGGTCCGTGCATTCGTACTCGGCCAGCAGCAATCGAATCGCCGCGCCGCGGCCGTGACTCGCTGAAATTCGCGCGCGAGTGTGCGTTCAATGGACGTGGATAGAAGGGGTATGATCGAGGTCAAGAGAGATCAGAGGGGGAGAGAGAGAAGGAGAGAGAGAGGTCCGAAGTTCTGTCTGCGTGGAACCGTGACGGACCACGGCGTTGCATTCAAACGACGATAAGTCTCGGGGCTTTGAAGACACCGGTCAACAGCGGGATAAGAGGCGGCGAGGAGGGGGTTCAACGACCCGTTGACAGCCAGACGGGCGGACGCGGGCCAGACCAGTGCATCAGCCCGCTCGAGGCAATAGAACGGGGGAATGGGGGAGGGAGAGGGTAACGGGCAGCGAAAAAGAGAAGGAGAGAGAGAGAGAGAAATGTGTGCGTGTGTAATACAGAGAAGGAAAAAAGCGAACGATCGCGGACAAGGACGAGGCGCGGTGGCGGCGGGGTTAAAGAAAGCCGTAGAGAGAAGGAGTATATCGCTGTTATTATCGCCATCGACTTTTATCGCCAGACGATAACTCCCGGCGCTCCTGACGGTTACCCTAGACGTTCCGACGATGCTTTTTTCTCGTTCTCGTTTCCCTCCGCTTCCCTACCGTCCCCTTTTTTCACGCCCTCGGCCGTCCCCGTTTCGCCAACGCTCGTTCCCGATGCAACTCTCGTCGCAATGGGTCCTTTCGTTTTAGTTTGTGCCTTTCTTTGTGTATCCCTTCTTTTTTGTTCTTAAGCTTGGATGCATATTTGTTTCATTTAAAATGTAAAAAAATCCAAGAGTGTAAATTAAAATGAACGGATTTAATAAAGAATAATCTAATCTAAGGTATGAAAACTCGCGATTTTTTTGTATATTAAACGAGCGCGACAAAACTAATATGCACTAACATTGAAGTTAGAACCTCAGAAAATTCGGATTTCAATGCTATACGACTACTCTAATACGATTTTATTAACATTGGTTAGCAGTAATTCCACAATTAACTAAAGTAAATTATCTATCATATCTATGTTATAATAATTATATTAAAAAATTGACACTCAATTGATGTCAAATATTAAACACAGAAGTAATTCTAAAATAACAAATCACTTTGTTATCACTTAATTATAATAAAGAGATTGTAATAGTAATTTAAATAATTAAAAATATAATAAGTTTAGCATAATAATTCAATTAGAAAATAATCTTAATTTATTCGTTATAAATAGAACAATTGATGCATGATACATTTTATTAGATCAAGAGAAATAATATTAAAAGTCAGATTCATATATTGAAACTATATTAATCTATATTTATCTATATTTATCTATTCTATATTTATCTATTCATAGTCATATTTTTGTTACAAACTTTGCTAAAATTCATTTTGAAATAAGAATTATTTAAGTAAATCTTGAGAATCAATTTATTATTTAGAGATAGGCAATTTATTTTATATTTTATTGCAATTAATACTAATTAAAAATGTATTTAATTATTATAATTATGAAAAAACGAATTCTCATGAAACTTGATATTAAAATAATTTACGTGCATTCTGCAATTACGTGATGAAATAGTAGATTTTACGTTATTAAAATATAGTATCTTTATGTCAATTGTTATAAAAAAAATATCTAAATTATCAATAAAAGATGAATAGAATATAAAAAATTAAAATAAAATTAGGTTATTTTTTCATAAGAGTAAATAGTAATAATATTTTTTTGTATAATTTTAATTTATATTTGTAAAATAGATATTTTGAAAAAATTTCTGAATATTGTTTTTTTTTTGTATCAGCTTATATAATATTCGTGGAACAAATATATGAAAAACTGAATATAGATCTCGAATTACATTTAAAAATATTGAGGAAAGAGAAAAATAAAGTAATACAATTACATTAACAATTTTCTTTCTCTTTATTTTTTTAGGTACACATCTCAGAAGTGTAAATATCTTGTTACTTTTATTATCTACGAAATAAGAATACTACAAAATAATTTAAGGATATATATATATATATATGTATAGATATATGTGTATACATTTATATAATTTTATATTCTAAAAGAATGTTAATTTTTTGTTCATTGATTTCATTTTATATACATTTTTTTCTTTCTTTCGATTTCTAACTAATTACCTTGAGTTAGTCATAAATTTAAATTGAATTTAAGTTGAATCTATTATAATTAAATTAAAAATTCGCAATTTAAAATTGAAAAATCAAATAAAATTATTTATATGTTATTCCTTTGTAATATTCTCAAGAGTATATTCTAAAAATTTTAGCCGACCTTGATAATTTTTTATATAAAATATTCAATAAATTAACAATTATTTTAATTACAAAATTAAATATTTGTATTAACCTGTCATGATCCATCATCTGTTTCTAATTAATAGATTTCTATAAAACATTATGCAATGCTTGTTGCATTCATGTATTTTTATATGTTTTTATATATTCAGTTCTTATGCATCTATTGCTAACTCGAAGGGGGGTAATAAATACTTTTATATATATATATATTTGATATAATTTTTATGGAGATCTGTTACTGAGATAAAATATAATAATTTACTAATATCGTGATTCTTTTACTGTTGTGTGATATCTTCCAGGCTTTTTCTTTCTCCTTTCTATTTCGTTGCACACATACATTCACGAAAACACAATTAATTATGATAGCGAATACTAATTGCCAGAATAATCATACGATACTTTGTATGACATTCCCGACGTTAATCGTACCTAATACGCATTCAAAGATGAAAAAATATGTAGTTTTATTAAATATATATATAGTTTTATTAAATACGTATATTATTAATAAACGATCCATATACTCATGTACTTTTCGCGCTTTTAATTCGAAATTAATGAACGAATTAACGAGAAATTCGCAACACGGTACATTCGATTCTAAGCATTATAGAAATCATTATCTTGGCGATTAATACGTTCACTGATGATTCATGTTTGAGTTCTATTCAGGTCTTTAGTCTTTATAATAAATTTTAATAGTTTTTGTAATAAAATACATTATGAAATACATTCTATTTAACAAATGTAATAAATATAATTAAAGTTAATCTTACATTGGTGGAACTGGGTCTAATTACAGTTAATTGGAGTTTGGCTGAAGTCGCTCTTCGCATTATATTTCTTTCGTCAATTAGGATTCAAGTAACGATTCTTATAACGGTATTCGTCATTATCTTACACGATGCTATCGAGTCACGAAACAGAGCAATAATACATACGTGATAACCGTTATTGAAGTCCATTTAAAGTCCAAGGCACAGAATATTCAGTATTATTTCATAGTATATATATTCTCTTTCTCTCTCTCTCTCTCTCTCTCTCTCTCTCCCTCTCTCTCTCTCTCTCTCTCTCCCTCTCTCTCTCTCTCTCTCTCTCCCTCTCTCTCTCTCTCTCTCTCTCTCCCTCTCTCTCTCTCTCTCTCTCTCTCTCTCTTAACAATACAATTTTTAATTTTCGCTTATTTTTCAAATGATATATTTTATATAATTAACATACATCTTCTTGGTATATATAATTTTAAGAAACGTGCAGTCTATTTTATTCTTTATGAATAAAATTGTTAATTATCCAACAAGAAATGATCGCCAATTAAACGTCGTCAATCGACGTCAAATTATTGTTGAAATCATCATATTTCTATCGATTCGACATCACATTTATTTAAAAAAAAAATATTTTCTCTGTACGAGTACTTTTTGCACCCACTGTATAGCATGCGTAGTTATTTCATAGACTAGTATTTCGCAGAAGCAAGACGGTGACGTACGACCTTGGTGTTTGTTTTGGTAGCGACGCGCTACGGCTTAGGCAAGGCCGCCGCGCCGCGCCGCGGCCGTGTTGTCATTCGAATGAACGGAGAGGCTCGAGACGGCAGGTAGCGGCGCGAGCCGCTCCGCATTTCACACCGCGTTACACATCGAGACGCGATCGTGTCGAATGGGAGGAGATACCGAATTCCATTATTTCCTACAAACCATTAGTAACTACCGACTAGCACGCGTTTAATTAACTCTCGCGATTAACGTAATGCACCGACTATTTGTCGGAGCAAATATTTCGTATGACTTATTCAACCTACGCAGGAATCGAAACGATAGATAATGAAAAGCCAAAACCATAAATTATTATTTTATTTGCGGTCAATAATGCTCGTTTTAACAATGCTTCGGATGTATCGTCGAGTTTGGAATTTATCATTACTATTACTGATCTGTTCATTACTGTCGGATTAAGAATTCGGAGTAATATTTGATTATATTGACTGTTTATTCATAATACATATTTCATTGGATCAGAATAAAGCTACGTACTTTTTTTCGCATTGTCCTCTCGTTGTGGTATTAAATACGTTTAGTGTCGGGAGTGCCGTACAAAGTGCCGTACGATTATTTCATTCCGGCAATTAGTACGCGCAATTATAATTAACCGTATTTTCTTGAGTGTTGTGTACGAGTGCAACGGTGGAGTCTGAGAAGGAGGAGACTTGGGAGGCATCGGATAATAGCAGAGTATAACAAAAAGGTTATTATAGTAAATTATTATATTTTATGTTTAACAATAGATTTCTCTCCACAAAAATTATATATCACAGATATATATAATGTGCATGTAATATAATAACAGTGTACGCAGAGACGTTAAGATGATAAGAAAAGTACAACAAAAATTTGTATTTGCATATAACGTTTCATAAAGATCTACATTCTATAGAAATGGATGGATTAGTACAAATATTTAATCTTGGAATTTGGAACAATTATCAATGCATTATATTAAAAATTATATATTGAACATTTTATATGTCAAAAACGACTATTTTCAGAATATATAGAATTAAGAATATAATAAAGAGATAATATATTAATGTTTTGATATAATTTATTTTCTTCTTTACTTCTAATATTTTTTAATACAATTTGAGATTTTTTTCTATACATCCAAGATAAAATATTGTATAATTTGACAAGCAGGAAAATAATTTTTAAAAATTTTTCTAATGTAACTTTTACAAATAAATAAATTTTGAAATAAAAAAAAATATGTAAGATGATATATTTCTAATTAAGTTAATAAAAGTTAATAAAAAATATGTTAATAATTATAAATTATATTTATTCTTGTAACAAACTTATTTTTATTTTTCACAGTTTCTATCCGTCTTTGTTTACTAAAAAGAATATTTTTATCGTTTAAAAAAATCAAAAATCAAAAATAAAATATCTAATAGCTATTCCGTCGTAGATGTAATTTTGCAAAATATTAATAATTGTACAATATTTTAGGGTCCGATTTCATAGAAATAATCGTTGTGTTTCTTACCATTAGCAAAATTTATTTGCAAATGTATCTGTTATTAATATGACTGATTAATTCGTCTGTGTCTTGAGATATAAAACTTTATTCCGAGTGTCTCGCCTGACGAGAAACGCTTTTTAATACGAGATTTATATAACGAAAGACTATAAATACATCTTTAATCTGAATGTTGAGACACGATGAGAAAAGTTTACAGGCGAATAGCTGTAAGAAACTGTAAAATATTAATGACATTTATTATTCCCCTGTGTTTTACTTCAATTCATCGTCTCAATGTATCGTCTCTTAAATTAGCATACTACTAACAATAAGAGAAACAGAGAAAGAGAAAGATTTCTGCAGATAAAGCAAAATGGTTACGTCTCCATCTATCTATAGTAACGTTTAATGTTTTCATTACGTGCCGTCTCGGGTGTATGTCTTTTTTATCGTAATTTCAAAAGAATTATCACTTAATTCGTCGGCGTCGTTTTTTATGTTTGCCTTCGTCCGCATGCGTCAGTATCCTCTTGTACAGACATTTTTCCGCGAAAAGCAATAAATGTTCGTTCTTCTCCCTCGTCTTTTAGCACGATTTTCGCGCGAACATTAAAGGCGTTGACATTTGGCGATAAGAACGATGGTACAAAGAACGAAGCT
The DNA here is from genome assembly GCF_000204515.1 of Acromyrmex echinatior. The sequence continues at coordinate 2,054,400 of NW_011626409.1, forward strand.
TTTTCCGCGAGAAATGTTCGAATTTCGCGTTTGATTATTGGTCATCCAATTTACACATGACGTTTCGCGAGCATATGTAAACACATATTACGCATCGTCAAAATGTATTTTTCAACGGTCGCGCCAGTCTCGTACGGTCTGATGCATCCCATCGATGCGCGGAGTCGTCCAATTATCCGAAATGATGCGTATCGTTGTGATCAAAGCGCCAATAAGGAAGGAAAGGGTCATCCTGCGCCCGTCATCGTACTCTTGTAAACATTGCGAGCTCTCTGCGATGCCGTCACGTATAACTGATGTGCGCGCGGCATATCAATTTTTTACGATGCACTCGACGTGATATTTAACTTTTCACCATGTGAGCCCCGTCATGTGAGCCATGTCGCGTTTGAAAGTCCATAAATTGAATAATTGGATAAAAATAACGGACGGATTCAAATCAAATCGAGTACCAATTTTATACACACGTATTACATTGCGTATATATTTATTAAAGCATCGGCAGTTTCAATTAATTAAACCCAGTTTTTTTATATTCACCTTTTTAATAGTTCTGACTACGGTACAAAAATAAAGGTAGAGAAAATTGTATCAATCATTAGTGTTAACGAATTTCGTGTTATAAGCCGATAATCGTAGTTCGAAATCGTTTTGAATAATGTCTTAATGATATTGATACGACTCTCTAGCTGATATTCATGGCCGATTGTTATATTTAAGACCATCTTACATACAATCTTAAGATGTTATAAGCCAATCAGAACCGTATTAGCATTTTAAAACATTAGTTAAAATGACTTTAAAACAAGAACGGACTATCAATATCGGCCTGTGATTGATTCATGACATCTTAAGATTATATTTAAGACGGATTTAAATATAATCGATTCTTTGAATATCGATATTAAAGCTACGTATATTAAGTCATGAAATTTTTGAAACAGTTAATTATACTTTTTAACATAGAAAAATCATAGATGGTATTTTAAAGCAAAAAAAAAAAAGAAAAAAAAGCGAGAGAGTAAGATTACTTTCATGTTTTTTTATACAAGTATTTTATTTAATATATAAAATAATTGAATTCTCCATCATGAGACATACGGATTACTGATGACGAGATATAATACTCAACGAAACGTAGCGTAATTACACAATTATTTATATATTGGAACGTAATATATACATAATTTAATTAGAGATAGTTATATTATACGTGTGACGTGCATGTAATATTATCAGGATTGGCAGGTGAATAATGGGCAAGTCATAGCTTACTGTAATGCGAACCTTAAACGCAGACGGAGAGTTCGTCGAGCTCTCTTAATCGATTTCTTTTTTCGCAATCGACTTGTCTTGTTAACCGCAGACTCGCGATTGATGCATAAGCACGCGTCACAATACCGGGCTTACGAGAATCAAGGCATCTGCTTTGTCACGACGAGCGTGATCCGTGCCTACGTTTTCTTTTCTTTTCTTTCTCTCTGCGCCACTGACGACTCGCCCTATCTTCTTCTTCTTCTGCATTCCCCTCGTCTCTGCTTATCGTATTGTCAGTTTAGCACACAAGGCTCGTCCACGTACGCCACGCATGACGAACGCAGCGATATGACGCCGCTCGCTGTGCGTGACGTTTACGATCGGTGTCTTGAAACCGGCAGGTGTAGCCACGTACATCGCTCGTAAAAATTCAGTTTGCTTGCAGACAAGCCTCCATGTCTCCCTCATGCGTTTTTCTCCATTCCTCGCCGGTTCGTCCGCGTTTGATGAGATAATAACGTTAACGCTTAAATGTGTGCATGCAATGAAAACGTCTCTCTATAGTAAAAGTTGATAATATTTGTAAAACTTGACAATATTTTACGGATAACTTGGCAATACTAAATGTGTTTATTTTGTTGCGTATTAATTGCAGTATTAATTAGCGAAATTATTATTATATATTTTAAAGAACATTTAAGCTTACATTTTTAGTAGACTTGAGATAATGTATTTGAATAACATTTTCTTTTCGTAGTCTCGCTTTAGTTGAGGATATTAATTATTACTAAACGGATGATAAATAGATCATTGTCACTGTTTAATTAATGGATACGATCCTTTTACCGATATTGACAGAAATATTATTATGAATCGTATAATCAACTAAATTTATATTACTGTATTACAACAAATAATAGATATTTAAAGTACCATTTAAAAAGAAACAAAGTGCTAAACATTAGCTAAAAATAACACATCTACAATCATATTTTTACTCTTTTCGTTTGCAATTTGGGTTTTTTTTATCCAATTCAAGATTTTTTTATTGTTTGAGACTTTTAAAGAATGTGGAATAGGGTTACTTTTTAACATCTTTATTACATTATCTCAAATAATTTTTTTTAACTTGAACGTTTAAAACCTATATTTAATCCACCTTTCTTCATGTCGGAGAAATTTGAGAGTAAAATTTAATTTGTGCCAAAAAAAAGATGTAGGTAAAATTGATTGAGAGAATAATTGAGACTGAGAGAGAGAGAGAGAGAGAGAGAAGAATCCGACTAATAACATTAGACTAATAACAAAAGAATGTAGATACTGTTTATTCCTAACACCTTGGAATTAAGATGACGGGTCACACCCGTCTCGCATAGGACATTCCAGACGTATGACAATGACTCTCACTCGATTGTTTCTTGTTATCTGCACCGAACCCGCCACGCATCAATTTCCATAAGAACATAAAGATAAACGCATAAGTATGTATCGTCGCTGGTAAAAGGCCTAGCATAAATCTCGCAGAATGCGCGACGTTTCGCGTTTATGCGCTTCTCCAGCTTACGCTTCCTGCGTTATGCAAATCCGCAAAAATCAAATCGTCACCTCGGTCAGACGCTAGCGCGTTCGAATAAGGGGGAAAAAAAAAATCTGCACGCGTGAAAGGATTGACTGTTTCTCATCTGGCGACTAACGCGTTTGGGATGCGAGGTGCATAAATAAATTCCGTAGTCGAAGCCGAAGAGCGATGCGAGCCGCGAGTATCTCGCCGGGGCACCCCGTATAGATCGCTTTTGCCATTACGGGACATCATGGGGCCGCCGACAAAAATAAACTCGCCTTGACAGAGACAGATCGCCTCGTTCATCCGCGAGTATATACTATACGCGCGGGCGAATGCATTTCGCGTCTCTCACGATCGATAGATCGGAGAGCGCGAGCGGGGAGAGACTTGGTTGCGCCGGAAACCCCGACGAGTGGAATTGCGATTGTGCACCAGGATACGAGAATGTTCCGGTTCCTTTGGTCTTCTGGTTACATTCGCCGCCGGTGCGCGTGTCCGCTCGTCTGTCTGTCCGTCCAACCGTTCGTCCGTCCGTTCGTCTGTCTGTCTGTCTGTCTGACTGTCCGTCCGTCCGTCCGTTCGTTCATTCGTTCGTTCGTTCGTCCGTCCGTTGTCTGCTCCAGCGCACTTCGGACGAGTGCATCGCCGTCTGGCCCCGGCCAGAAGGGTCTTTGACCGATTATCACTTGGTCTTTATGGTCTTTGAGGTTCTTTTAAACCACCTCGCCGCTTCTCCGCCCTCGCCGTCGCCGCCGCTGGCGCCGACACGACGTACACGGGGACCGAAGGGAAGAAAATCGGCGAGACGAGGAAAGGTGCGAACGAACGACGAGGACAGCGGGCCATCGGAGACCGGGGTAAACAACATCGTACATGGTACCCGCGAGTATACCTTCGCACAATGCGAAAGCTTAATGCACTCGCCGAGTGGGCACTCGTATGTCGTATACGTGGTCATATCCTGCCGTCTCGTCGAGTTTTCGGCATCAACGCCATGAACATCGCTGCGCTGCGGTGACGAACGAGGATTAAGCTATGCTTATTGTTACAACGAGTGATGATTTGGCAGTTAACACTCTCCATCCAAACACGTGCGTTATGCGCCCTGTTGAATTCGAATGTGCAGAAGATATAAAGAGTATATCGCATTGTAGACATAAATATGTAGAATAGATGAAATGTAAAATAAATTAATAGATAACAAATGTTCTAATTGGTAGACGTGAAATTACCGAATGCTTCATACAACATAGATTTCAACAGTATTGCATCGATGTCGCAACGTTCTAGTAATATTACAGTGACATTGCAAACGTTGCAATATTGCTGCAAGATTCTGCATTATATGGGAAATCAGAGTTGTAACGCGATAGAAAGCAAAGAAGATTCGAAGTTAAATGATTTTGTGAGATGTGTAATAGATTTTGTAAAGCGTATAAGTCTGCAACGTAATTGATAAGGCGTTTATAATATTCTCATATGCTTTCATTGTAAATCCAAGTGACTATATATGTGTATCATTTAAGAGAGAGAATCTTCCATATAAAAATAATACACTACGTATATATTATATGTACAAAAATTAATTCACACATTTTTAAACGCGTATTATTTTTATACTAAATCACATATATACGAAGACAGTTATTACACACTTGGATTTAAAGTGTTATTCCACTTGCGTAAGAAAAGTACTGATGTTCTTATTTTTTCCTAATAACGTTTGATATTTCGCTTATACGGTGCAATGGCTGTATCGGACCTGGTCAACATATAGAAATCTCAGTCATCAACATGATTTTGATTTGAAAAAAATGTTAAGACGAGGAAAAGGTACTTAATAAAAAACTGATTTCGGAAGCGATCCATATAAAGTAACAGAAACAGAGTTTGAATTTACAGATATTCTTTGGATACCCACTATATGAATTTGTTTACGGAATTGTGACATTGATTTTACCCTCTTTTGTTTTTATTTTTATTTCATTTTATTTCAACAATTACTTGACTTTATTATTTTGACTTTATTATTTTTACTTGACTTTATTATTCTCATTGTATCTCTGACTGTCGACATCACATAGAGCTTTACGTCGAGTCGCGAGAAAACGCTTACATGTAAGGTGATATAATTAAAAAATTCAGGCAAATGATTTTGATAATTCTCTAATTTTTCGTTTTCGTGTTTCCTTTAAATGACTACATAGCAAATCTGACAATCTGATGAGCGATGTGTTTCTACTAAATGACGGAATATATATGACTTCGGTTTTACTTTATGTAAGTTTTTATATTATTATTGTATAAGTTAATAATTTTGAGATTTATTGGGCTATTCATTACAAAGCTAATTGTCAGTTGGATAAAGAAGAACGAACTAAATTGTCGGGAATCATCAACTTGAAATTTGCGTTATTCATGTAACTTCGATTTATATGTTACATTGATAAGGACCCGAATTGAAGAGTTGAAACGTATATTTTATTCGTTCTGTTACATTCACATGATGGGTTTTTTTTACATTTTTAACTGATAGATTCTTTCGTGCCTCATTTTATATATATGTATATAGAGATCTGTTTTCTGTGGCTGAATTAGTGTACACTTTTGGAGCTTAAAGTATTATGTTGGAATTAATTCGTAGCGTTTTACAAGTGATGGGAAGTACTTTCATTAATGTATTTTTTAATGCTCATGTGAAATAAATAACATTCTTTCATTAAAAACGCTACGAATTAATTCCAACACCTAATAAGATAGATATACGTTTGATATTTGTTTAAAGCTAGAAAGAGAATTCTAGAACAGTTTAGTACGAGAACAGAAAACAGACCATAGGTTGCACACGATAAATAACGGAGAGGTTTCGATCGGAAATAAAATGTGTGCGACGTCGCCGTCGGAGCGTACTCTCCCTCTGAGAAGGTACTTCTGGATTCCTACGTCGAGCGTCACGAATTCATTAAGTAGCGAATTATTGAGGCCGATATCACGCGGTTAAGCTCGACTCTGACGTCTTTGTCGCTAAATAAGGAACGGGCCGGGGTGTCGTGACACCGATACCGTAATTTCGCCAAGAACAAAGAGAGGGTTGTGCAAAGATATATATGGGAAGGGATACGCCGTCGTCGCGTAGATACGAAAACACGTGAGCGCGTATCGCCGCGCAGTATCTATTCCACGATTAACCCCGACTTCTCCCCTCTCCTCCCACCTCCCCTCCCCTTCCTTCAATTAATTATTTTCACTGATCCGAAGTACGTCAGCATACAATCGTATGTCAGCATTCGGATGAGATACGTCTGTTCTTTCTTCTCTCTAACGAGAGCGACAATCGACAGATTTAATTTGATCAATGCCAGCCGAGATATCTCGCTTCAAACGAGACACGCGTCTTTTGTAAGTGACGGTAGTTTGAAAATCTAGCTACGGATACGTAAGTATATCAATCAGGAAGAAGGTCATAAGATCAAGTAAAAGAATTTTCTTTTAGCTCGCAATAATCTGTTGATCTTTTTTGACTTTTCGATTCTTTTTTTCTTTCTTTCCATTTTACGTGCATATATCAATTCGTGTTATTTTACTTCGTAGGAATTAATAAAGAGAGAAAACATGCGCTATTCTACTGAATAATCAGAATTATTTTAATTTGAATTGTAAAACAATATAAAGTTTTCATAACGATACAGTATGAACTCAAGTCTTCAAAACAAAACTTCTTTAAGAGAATATTCAGGATTGAAAAAGTTACTTTATAAGTTGCTTCTTAGATTACCTTATACGTGTACAAAATTGGAGTAAATGATAAAAAGAAAAATATCCGATCTTATTATGCTCAATTTCTATAATAAAAAGTATCTTACGGTAATTTGTAAGGTAACTTTCCCTGGGAGGAAACATTACATAATAATACGTACTGTGAAAATAATGTAATAGAACTTAATACAATACTATTCTTCTAAAGAATATTCATATCATATATATCGATTTAATATTTGACAATAATTGACAAACGTCATATAGGATTTCACGTAAGAAATTCGCCACCCCCGCGGGAGTGTACGGAGATACGCGAACTTTTAGCCTTTGAGCGCGTACGTAGCGTACAAGTATTTACGTGCGTACTCAAACCGCGAGACGTCGAGAAAGAAAAGGGCGACGCGGCCGTGCGGAGCGGCCAGAAGTGGCACGGCGGAACGGAAAGGGACGGAAAGCGACGAGCGCCGCCGAGATGAGACGAGACGCGACGAGGAAAGACGATGAGGGCCGACGAGGGTCGCGTACCGCGGCGCTGAACGCAGTGCCATCCGATAGGCAGCACCGCTTGCTCCGCGGATCTTCGGCTCGCTCCGGGTACGAGCTCTCCCTGCGCTCGTTCAAGCTCCGCCACGCTTACCTCTCCTCTCTCTTTCTCTCTTACTCCCTTACTCTCTTTTACTTTCTTCTCTCACGCATTTTCGTTCTCTCTCTCTCTGTTTTTCGCTCTTTCTCTGTCTTCAATCCCGCTGTATCGGCGTGGCGCGGCCGCGACAGTCGCAACGACGACGACGACGACGACGACGACGACGACGACGACACGACGACAACGACGAAGGAAAAATCAAACCGCCGCGGGTGGAAAACGCGGGACGCGTGCAGCGAGAACGCATCGCTTCGCGTGTGTCCGGCGGCCGCGTGTGTCGCGCACATCAGGCCTATACGTGTGTGAGCGCTCGACGTGCCGTCCGCTCGCTGCATTGCGAGTGTATACCAATACGTCGTCGTTCCTCGTCTCGCGACCAAAGAGAGGAGGCTCCCTTCCCCCGACCTGGATGCGCGGCAGTCTGTATGGTGCGTGTGTCTACCTTCTTCTCTCTCTGCCTATATATCTATATCTATCTATTTATTTATCTGTCCGTCTGCTGCGTCCACGCTCGTCTCCCTCTCTCTCTCTTTCTCTCTCTATCCGTCTACCTTTATCTACCTTTTGTCGCGCACACTCCACTCCTCTCTCTTCCTTTCTCTTCCCCTTTCTCTTTCCTGGCTGTCTGTTCTCTTTCGTTCGTTGATCTTACTCCGTTGCGTATCATAGCGTCTGCATCGCTCCGCGCTCGATCCAGACGCTTCGCAACGTGCCGTCGAGTGAATTGGCTTAAGGAGACGTCGGCCTCTTGTCACCGCTTTTCTGCACGTATGCAAAAGATGCTCGTTCTCAGAACGCAACGGAGACACAGCATGGCCGCCTCTAGTACGAAACAAATCGGAGTCCCTCGCCAGTGTCCACCACGCTATGTATGTTCACGTTCGCCTGTCTTCTCATTCTCGCGCTGCGTCCGTCTTCTCGCTGCGCGTCAGCACCCTTTTCTCCTTCTCTCTCTTTTTGAATTTGCAGATTTTATGTGCATACATTTTACAATAGATTTTATACATACAATTTTATATATGTAATATACAAAAATATATATGTATATATACACACATCTGTCGTGCACACATCGTTTTTTCTTACGCGTCGTGAAGCTTTCGCTCTCGTGCTTCATCCGCGTGCGTTGGTCTCGCTTGTTTTTACATTGTGTCTCCGTTGTGCAAACGTGCAACTTTTCCTTTCGCTTTTGCTCTTCCTCTTTCCATTCGAGCCCTCTTCACAGCCCGTCCGTCTCTCTTTCGTCTTTTCTCTTTCTCTTTCTCTCCGTTTTGTATCTCTTCTTCCACTGTTTGCATCACTCGTGCCCTCTCCCTCCCTCTCAACTGTCCCTATCTCGCTCTCTCTTCCGTATCGTTCGTCGGAGCACAAATAAAGTCTCTCTTTCTCCCCTCGTTCTACGAGAGAGGAGAACTCTCGCTCCGTCCAACGGCTTTTTCTTCCCCTTCCTAGGTTTCTACATCTCTCTCGTTCGTGTTCCCTGATTGTGTGTTTCATTCGAAAATAGAACGTCAGCGCGCGTGCCGCGCACGCATTTTTGCCGCGAAAACAGCGAATTCCCGCTCGCAGGCGCGCTCCGATCGGCTTGTAACCCCGCGAACGCGTCCTTAAACTCTCGCGCGTTTTGCGAGAGTTACGCGACCACCTCGTAGTAGTCGAGCTTGCACGCGTGCATTCACACACCGGCTGGGCGCGTCTCTTCTTCTCCCTCTTTCTCTTCGTCTCAATCATCGCGTATTAATCTCGCAGAAATCGCGAGTCTTCACGCAACCCGTGCGACGTCTTGGGAGATTTAATGATAAAGATTTAATGACGTTATTATGATAATAATGCACGCTGGACGAGCTGCGGTTAATTTGGAACTTGCGGTTACGATAAGTTCTTTATTATTTTTGGGATGATTTTCGATTTTTATGATACAATTGCTGTTAACCCTCCATCTGCAATATGAGTCTTTTACAAATGTCTTTCACAAATAAAATTTCTCTCTCAAATTTCTTCAAAATATAAAGAACAGCCAAGTCCAGTTTCTTCTTCTAAAATATCATGTAACATTTATTTTGTAATGTAATAGAGATGTTGAAAAGTAACGCTTGAATTTTCTCACATTTTTTGGAAGCCTAGAACAGTAAAAAAACTTGGGCTGAACGAAAAGACTCAGATTGTAGACAGAGGATTAATAAGGTAAGCTTTGATAGCAATTCTTATCGGTTAATGTTTTTTAAAAATTGTCTTAAAAAGTAAATCGTAGTTCTCATATAGACAGATTAAAAATGAAATGAGATTATCGTAATTAATATGATTGGATTATAAATTATCGAAAAAGTTTCGTGAATCGTATCGTAATTAATCGAAGTTAGATTTAAATACGACTGAAATTGTATGAAATTTTATGAGAGGAATGGAATAAGTTATTTGATATTATGATATAACATTAACATATGTCATGAAGAATATGTCTGTAAATATAAATAGCGATATATCACGTATGAAATCTAATAATTATATTTTTCATTAATATATACATAATGTATTCTCCTCCTTTACATTGTGTCGAATTTATCACAATGCAATTTTATCAAAGATTTTTCTCAGCGAGCCGAAAAATATTTTCCCGAGAGCAAGTAAATCCTCGAGCGGTTTGCTCAGTTCACAAATCGAGGATAAAATATTTATATTTCTTTAACTCCCTGTCGCGCTCCATTTCAAATCAAGTTCCGTCAAATTATCGTGCAATAAGATAAAATGCGTCACGTAACACAAAGGTGAACGCCTGTCCTCCCGTCGAGTAAGAGCGCGTGGCAGACGCGCGACGATATTTTGGCGGGAGAGTCGTAAAAATAGTGCCTCCGCGGTTTCCTTCCTTCAGCTACGGGACTATAATTAGCAGGTATTCCGCGTTTTACGTATGGCGGATACACGCGTGCGTATTCGCGCGAGCGAGAGCGCGCGCGTGATCTCGCGTTGGGGATAAGAAGATCAATCGGCCGCGTGCCGCAACGCGCGAGCGTCTCCACCGTGCTAGACACCGACGCGAAAGCCCAATCGTTATCAGTCAGCATACACGAATCTCCCATTAGACGAGCCAAGTAGAAACGGATCCGTTTAGGATCCCGTCTTCCCCGAGGTCCCTACCATGCCGACTCTCTGCCACTAGAAATTCGTTATTCGAAGCGATAGCAGAGTATCTCGTAACCTCACTACAAAATCTCAGAACTCAAAAAGAATCTTGAGACACCTGTAATTTTCGGTTAACGATGTATCAGGTGTATAGTTTCTGTAAAAAGTGACGGGAATTGGAAATTTATACTTTCCATAAAAGTGAATGTTACATATGAAATAGTTGAATAAGATTAATATTTAATATTTGACAATACAGTTCAATAACTTAATAAATGAAAATGTTCTCTTAATTATTTTTTAAAAACGTGTCTACACATCACACTTTTTATTGAAATAATTTTTGATCTCCACCAAACTTCTTGTATTACTTTATATAGATAGAAAAAAAATTTATATTTGTTTATTTTGTTAAAAAATACGTATAATTCCCTTATAATCGAGTTAGAGATAATTTGATGACTTTGATTAATTTGATTTACTGAGCAATATTAACAATATTAAAAAGAAATAAGCCTTAAATGAAAGCAAATTTGTATTTCGTGACTAAAATTAAAATTACACGATAAAGCTTTTTCAGATACAATTGGCGAACATACGCTTGAAATACTTTTAGTTTAACATAAATAATTACTATATACAGATTTATTTATGCAGGTCAAAAATGAAAATCATAAATACACGAGTTTCTAAAAATTTATTTTTTAATGACAAATGTATTAATTTATTGTATTGAACGATTTGAAAAAATTATTATCATCTTTTTTTATATACGATGAAATGTCGGAATTTTTTACGAAAAGAGAATCATTTCGATAAACTATTTTACTGTATTCGAAAGTATTTCTTGCTAATATAATTATCGATTACATGTCCAGTTTCTGGCTCGATTTAATTTTTGCGGGCGTACGCGTGTCGTAGTGACGATGACGATGATCGCGACGACATCAATGACGATTGTACGACCCGGCCAACGGCGGCACCGTCGAGACACAACCGATCGGGCACAACAATGTCCGCGCGGCGCGTGCTTATAAAAATAGCATTTTCGCGGTTTCTCCCTCCTTACGGCTATACTTAGCCCCGGACACCGGTGTCCCTCGGCGTAGTAAACAAATTTCAGGAGGGTCGACCCTCGTGTAACGAGAAGTGCCGTCCGTATATTCCTCACTTACTCGTCTATTTTTTTCAGCGCATGTCTTAAATATTTTTAGAGATAGCGCTATGAATTTTTGCCGTGTCGGTTCAGGAAAATATTTCACATATAATTATGTCATAATTACGCTATTCTTCCTTTTAACATTGATAGCCGAATTAAAAGAAATTTGGAGAAACTATTATAATATATAGTTTCCATATTCACGTGTAAATTGCACTTCACATATACATAAACTGTGTATCTTAATATATTTTGAAAAATTTCGAAGTTGCGAGATGAACTAGAAATGAGTGGTTGAGAGTAGGATATTAATGAATCAAATTCCAACATTGTGCAGAGAAACTAAATTTTAGCTAATTTCGAGTAGAGTTTACTTTAATAGTTATTTAGAACTTAACTGCTACAAGCTCGATCTCTCTCTCTCTCTCTCTCTCTCTCTCTCTCTCTCTCTCTCTCTCATTTCGCTTTATATTTCCTCCGTTACACTTTTAGATCAGTCACTCCCATCTAGACGCTTGTATTTCTGTGTTTCTTCGCTCTATGCAGATGGCTTGCCGTGTTACCTTTATTATACCCAGGGATTAGTTATTTAAGCTATTTTGCTGCTAGCGAGAACACAAATGGTGCATAAGCATTTGAAATATAAAGTACGCGAAAGCGGTCGATTCTTTTCGCAGTGCAGAATCGGAGCGTTGATTAATGAATGAGATATCGAAAATGCAGTAACCCATGAGAGATGAAAACGGAAAACCGAGCTTGCTGTACCGAGGTGATACAATGATATTTCGTGGCGCATAAATGATACTTACCGACATTAAGAGATATTTTCAAAAATTCTTTACAGCATAATATGCATGAAAATATCTTAGATTGTTTGACGAAAGTTATAATGTAAAAATAACTATCTCTTTCATAAGTTTTTATAGTGATTATTTTAACTTTTGCTTTTTTCTTCCGATGAATTCCCTAGCGAGCCTTATAGGAAATGCATGTTTGGTTTTCACATTGAGAGATACATCCATGCACTATTATATCCATACTTGCGCTCGTTATTGGACTGTTTAACCCTTCTATTCCCGACGGGATAATTGCGTCCCGTGAATAATTGGCGGCAAACGATATACATGAACTTGGTATTGATCATGTTATGTTAACGTCTCACGTTAACTCAGTACCAGACAAGATGAAAATTTTGTGAACATTTATCTTAATTTTTCAATATTTCTGATATTTTATATTTCTCAAAATTAAATTTTTCTTCAAATTTAGTCATCGAATATAATTAAAGTATTAAATGGTTTTGTTACTTATTAATTGAACTTTTATAATATTATACTATAATAAAATATTAAAATATAACTTAAAATAATAATTCATTTATTTAACTATTAAATATAATAAATTAGATTTAAAAAGAAGAACTCATGACGTTAATAAAATTTTGATAACAAAATATATAAGTCATATTTATTAAGAAATTTATATTACTTATTAAGAAAAAGAAATTAGAAAAACAAGAGAAAATTGAATTTTATATTATTAAGTATTCAATTGAGAAAGTATAAAAAGGAAAAAAAACGCGAAGAAAAAATGTGTTTCTCGAGAAATGAAATATCTATTAGACAAGAAGGATATTATAAATAGAAAGATATCGATCCAAATATGTCAAGGTGCAAAATTCTTTGATTGTTTCAGATTGTGCTGTAGTCCTCTGAACGCTATTTGGACAGCGTCTGTAGATAGCAAGGACGCGGAGAAGGAAGAGGAGGCGTGAAGCGCGAGCGGAAGATGCCGCGCGACGCAGCCAGAGAACGTGAATGCGACGAGCATCGTCGGGACGCGAGTCGCGGCACCGACTGTTTACGGAGTGCACGATGATGGCGGAATGCCTGTGGACAGGGTGCACAGTATTATCCGGCTCGTCGATCGAGTATACGGTAAAGTCGATCTCCCATCGTGGTGGCAAGATCGAGCGCAACAGGGGCAGCAGCAGCAGCAGCAGCAGCAGCGGCAGCAACAGCAGCAGCAGCAGCAGCAACAGCAGCAGCAGCAGCAGCACGTGTCTGGGACGGGATAATAAATGCCAAAACGGCACGACGCCGGCACGAGCCGAGGTGGATCAAACGTGGGGACGCGAAACACAATTGTCGAATGCGGGCAGGTGTTCCAGGAGGATCGCTGGATCGCGTGGTTGCATGTAAATCGCGAGGAAGAGGAGCAAGAGAAGGGAGAGGAGGAGGAAGAGGAAGAGAAGGAGGAGGAAGAAGAGAAGACAAAGAACGTCAAAGTTCATCGTCGCGAGCGGATCGCGGACAGCCGGATTGAACGGCCGCCTCGCGGATTCTTATCGCACGGCAGGGGATAGCGGGAGCCACCACGGGGGCGGGGGTGGGCTTGCCCCTGCTTCTTCTCGTTGTTGCTCTTCTTGACGATCTCACGCACGTGACGACGGCCGCGTCGGTGATACTCGAACCGTTGAATAGTGTCCATCCAGCCGACGCTCCTACGTCCGTTTACCTGCCGCCGCGATCGTCCGATTATTACTTGTTCGCGCCGCGCCCGTTCCGGAGGGCGATCAAACGCGCGTCTAGCCCTAACGACGTCGGTTCCGAAGGTCACGCGAATCAGGGAACTCTGGATCATCTTACATTGGCGACACGCCTTTCGCCTTCGTCCGCGCCACCCTTGACGTCACCCCTGTCATTAACGTCGCCGTTATTGTTGACGCCGCCGCCGCCACCGCCGCTGTCGTCGTCGTCGTCTACGACGTTATTGAGACCGTCGCCGTCTTTAACGCCGCTGAATACCGTCGTCGTCAGACATCAAGATCTTTCCATTCTGACGCCGAGTTGTGACAACGAGAACGAAGGGATCGTAGCGCGACGAGGAAGAGCGAAGCGAGTAGCGATAAGCAAGAGATCGAAGCTGAAAGATCAACCCTCCCCGAACTTCATCGATCCTTGGCCGGAGGCATGGCGACGTGCTAACGAACACCCTCCGCAATCTCGCAAAGTGGAACCCGGACCGTCAATCGATGAAAGGATTCGCCCTGCAGTCCAAACTTTTACTCCGCTATTAGAGCCCGTCTTCAAGCTTGGGGGATCGATATTACGTCCGGAAAGCTCCCTACGAGATATTTTACTTCGTGAAAGTGCTTCGAAGACAACGGCGACGACGACGACGGCGGTGGCGACCAGAACGATCACGCGGAACATCGTGTATCTCGATGCGACTCAGCACGCCAGAAGCACCGTGCCTGAGAAAAATGACGTCGAGAGAGTGACCGAGGACCGAGTGAAAGGTGATAAGAGAGGAAAGGAGTTGGTGCTCGTGAGAAACGAGGATAATGGTGCGGTCGTAGTTGGTGGTGGTAGTGTCATCGAGTGGACCACGACAACAGTCGCCGGGCCGATGTCATCGTCGCGGTCGGCGTTCTCCGGAGACAATGTGCAGGTGGCCGAGCGTGTAAGAGTGCGCGCGAGTTCTGAGCGTAGCTCGTCTAAGGGCGAGCAAGACGACGAGGAGCAGGTCAAGGTCACCATCGCGCGCGACAACGAAGATTCATTTGCATCGTCGACGACGACGACGACGACGACGACAACGACGACGACGACGACGACGACGACGACGCAGCATCCACCACTGACTCAAGACACCTCTATGGAAGCACGTAAGTTGTTAAATATAAATTAGATTACATAATATAATGTGGCTCAATTAATGAAAATAAAAGAAACTATGTTAAGAAGAGCTATGAGTCCAAGTAACAATTTTAATGTAAGTAATAAGATACAATAACATAAAAATAAATAAAAATAAAAATTGTGCCTACATTAAACTAACAGACGTTTCGACTCCGATCGGGTCATTCTCAATGTTATAAATAATAAACAATATATACTATTTTTATAACATTGAAAATGACCCGATTGGAGTCGAAACGTCTTTGTACTTGGATTCGTAACCTTTCTTAACATAGTTTCTTTTATAAATTAGATTAATGTCTTGCTTAATGTTGGAAGGATATAAAATAGAAGGTAAAATTAAATTTTTGGAAAATTAAAAAGGAAATTACTTTTTGTACAAAAATAAAAAATTTTCTCCACAATAAATTTGAGATATATAATTTATAGCATATTAATTGAAGATTTCTTTAAAATTTTACACAATTGTGCTTAGAAATTTTTAATATACAGAATAAAATATACATAGATGCATGTTCTTTGAACAATAAGCGGATTATTTATATTTGAAACAATGGCAAGATGTTTTTGGATAATTTTGTAAATGGAATTCAATTCTATCAATTAAATTGCGGTATTTTTATATTTGCGGTATAAACACTAAAATTACATAATTATATTAATGACGAGAGAAACTTAAAATATATTTACTAAATAATGTACTACATTAAATTTACTAGATAATATTTGAAGAAATGCTTTTCTGATTGTTTTAAGTTATATTATAGACACTTTTTTAATCGCAACACGTAAACTTTTGCCAGCAACAAGTTTAATAAGATATCGCTCCATTCGTTTAACACGAGCTAAAAAATAACAAACACTTTTTTCATTTTGAAAGCCGTCATTCTATGAAAAGCAATAAAGCAATACTCTCGTGTTGATTCTTTAAATGCATCTGAATGAGACTCGCGCGCATATCCTTTCGCTGGTTTATCGCTTCGCTAAAATCCCTCTGGATCACCTCTGTATATTCGCATGCGAATAGCGCCATGCTCGTTTTGTTATGCTCGAGCTCGTGTTTACAGGAATTGCAGGATCTTTGGTCAGAGTTATTTTTAACTATTCCAACCGTGTACCATCTTCCACAATCCGGTCCTCCCTTGTACTCCTTTTTTTTCTGTTTTGTATCTTTTCGTTTATCAATTCATGCTATCTTTCGTTTACGATGACCAGAACAGAAATCGGAGCACTACTCACGTTCATACTTTTGGCTGAACCAAAAGAAGGAAGATAACTTTTTCGAATTTTTTCTCTTTATTTCATATATTAATTTTTTTTTCTTTTTTATGTTATTGTGAAAGTGCTCATTTTATGCGCGCATAGAGGATGATATATTTTCTGATAGGCTTAGCACTCGTTCGACACTTTTATCCATTTGATTAATCTTTGATAATGAGAAAATAACAATAAATAACAATTATTATTCTTTTATTATTAATATATATACATCTTTGATCGGAACTGATGAACATTAAAACTGATATTTTCAAGTGTCAAGTGTGTTTAATAATAAGTGCAGTTTCCGAAGTAAAGGCTGAAAGAGACTTTCCGCAGAATTAATCTAATTTATGTGTAATCACGATGAATTTACCATGCGCCGTCACAAGTCAGTTAGGATTAAGATAAGTATGCAATAACGGTGCGCCAATGAGAGACGAACAGAAAAAAATATATATATATATACATACAGAGGGAGAAAGAGAAGAGTCGATACAGAACAGAGCCGCCGATCGCGTGTTCTATCTCGTGTTTTTGATTACGTCTGGCTACGTACACGAGTCGTGACTCCGCGTACAAATCAGTCGATTATAGTTCCTTCGTGCACCGGTCGAACGTATTCTTCTTTCTTTATCCTTACCCCTTTTATACCCTGTCACTCCCTTTTCTCTACGTGCGAGTATACAGCGACTATAATGCTGGGCAACTACGACGATAGGGACGACAATTGAATCCTCGTCACTGACAGCGACCATGTAAACTTAACTTTCAATTTACGTACGAGAGGTAAAAATTGATCTTTTCTTTACAAATTAACTGCAGAAATACCATATTTTATTATCAAAACCTTTGCTATAACGTTTTGACTCATGCGTTATAATTGTAATAAGCTAATAAGAAATAAAGCATTTTATTTCGGGCTTTTCGTTATATTTTGTGGCCTCTATAAATATGTATTAAATTAATCCTCTGTAGTCCAATGGTTTTTTTTAACTGTTTTCCTTGTCTAACCGGATATGATGATTGACCGTGTTTTTCAAAGGTTTTTGGACTCTAAAAAATTCTGATACACTCGAAACTTTTTCACTTTTGCTGTACGTACATGTCCGAATTTGAGAATAATTTAATTATTCAAAATTGAATATTTATATGGGTTTTTAAAGTCCCGGTTGGATCACAGAGGATTAATTATTAGGAAAGTACCGATACATTTTATGTTTGGGTCGTCATAAATATGAGATAAGGTATAAGTATTAGTTGTAATTTATTTATATCTATGAATATACACCGTCACGTCAATTTAATAATTCATTCGAATAAAACTTTCTGGTGTGTGTTTGTCATCGAATTTTTACATTTACATCGGCCGATTCCCGCGTTGAAATGCACGCTGTTCGTGCATTTGTATCATTACTTAACGCGTTTATTTCCGTGCTCCTGCAAGAGAGCGCAGAGTCGTCCTTCTCTTTTACGATCTAATTCGTGATCTGGACAGTTCCCAACGATGAGTTCTCGTGACTGCGCGATGCCCAAGTATACCCGGTATAAGAGGAATGACTAAATGGTCTGAGTAACCGGTCAGGCATCCCAAAACTCGCGATTTATTTTCGTATCCCTAGAAAAGAACTGACGCACCGATGGAGAGAAAGTACTGTTCTCGTTGTATGAATTCAAAGAAATACCCCGCTGGCGAACCAGCGCGAATTCTTTACGAAAATCCACCGAAAAGACTACATAATTTTAGTAATTATAACCACAATCTTCTATTTATATATTATAATATTAGAATTATTAGTTAGCATTCTTCAGATTTAATTAGAATCATTGTATATGAGTATCTCTTTAATATTTGATCAGTAACTTCTTTTTTTTTTTTTATGAATCCGCACTTGATCTTGGAAAAGATAACAATTTTGCGATAACAAATCTAAAAAAATCTTTTAAATTGAAGAATTAGATAATTATATTTCTTTGCGAAACGCGATATATATGTAGAAGGGTGAGAAATTTAATCGAGCGCTCGACTGAGCAATTTCCATCGGTCCTGGGCTGGCTATGTCGCGTTCATGTTACGACGTATATCTCCGGGATTCGAGGCTGGTACGACGCGTTAAGGGTAGTGGCAACGGCAGCCGGTAGGTTACCGCAGAACAGGGCAAAGGAGGCCCTGCGGGCGAAGAGCGAAAGGGCTTCGTCGCTATGGAAACCCTGGCTCTTCGACTACTGTGGGGTGCCTCAAGTTTTTTATGGGCTGAACGATCGTAAGGGTAAAGGGATCTCTAAAAATCGTTACACAGACCTAGATACTCGCCACCTCGCCCCTCCGAGACGGCCGCCCTGTAATATTCGCCACCCTTCCGGTCATGGACCTTACGCAACAGCGTTGTTTCGCTAATTACTATTAAACAATTTTTTTTACAGTGTTAGATATCATTCTAAATATTCTGCGTTGAAAAACATTTATATCTCGCGTCTCGTATTTTCCATTGTGATTGTTTAACTCAGAGGTTTAGTCTAAGAATTATTCATTTTTTGTGAGAATTGGATACGATTACTTTTTGCGACAACGCAGCAAGTTTTTATCTTGCTAGCCGCCTCGACATCTTGACCCAAAATATGCACATATCGCAAATTATTTTAGGTCTATAATTATCTTGTAAGAGCCTTCATTATTCTTGCTATATAAGAGAGATTTAAATATCTTATAATATTTTCTAATTATATACGCCTCTAACAGTAAATTTATATAACTATTATTTAATAACTATGACGAAGTAGATTACATAAATATTTCATAACCTTTAAATTATTTTCAGAATACTCAAAATATCAATGCGGTTTATTCTTAATAATTAAATATGCGATATAAAAACGTAGCTTTCTTTTACAAATTTTTTAATTTTTTCGTGACGCAAAATTTACAATAATTTTCATAAAGTTTTTAATTTAATATATTCTTATACATTCAAGATTGCACTCTCTCCATCAAAAAAACATAGTAAATTGACAAAATTCAAATTAACAATTGTTCTTATATAATACATAAGTAAAACTTGAAAATTGAATTATTTTCTATAATTAAATTGTCGAATCAATTTCTTGTTATTTAATAAATGTTAGTAAATTTCTCCTCGAGTCATTCTCTTTTACATACTCTAGTCTTCGTATACGTAGAGGACATTCGCAGATCGACAGAACTCACTATACGTAGGTCGTACTTGCGTGCGGTGATGGGCAGAAAGGGCAGGAGCGATGTAAAGCCCCTGGTGCTCTTGGCACCCTCCGCGACGGCTTCTAGCCGGGAAGGGAGTGGCGCGACGAGGGGGTGATAGCGAAGTACGAGCAAGCGAGCGAGTTCACTTCGAACTATAAAGTATTGACTCGCCCCGTTGTATGGAGAGCACTGTAAGCACCGTGTCTATAATGTTGGCAGACGGCTCTCGGGACTCGCCTCCGTCCGGAAGGAATAACGCGACTTCCGGGAGCGAGGAAGTAAATTTTACCGTGCAACCATCCGAACCGTGGAGCTTTACGCGAGTAACTTTGAATACATAAAATATCGCTTGCAAAAGATTATAACCGCATACCGATTTTAATCCTTTTTTTTTTCACAGTCTCAGCTCAATTATTTCTAAATTTAAGAAAAAATAGTTTAGATAAAATTACTTTCTCTCTTGTAACTTTTAATTTTGCATTTTTCTAATTTGTAATTAAAGTATCAGTTTTTTTTATTATGTGGTCTTATATTAATTATTTAATCGTTAGTTACGCACGATAGATCATTCGTTTCTTACAGGTATACAATAATTATTAAGTGATTCTTTTGTATTATATATATCAAATCTTTCGAAAATATTTATAAAGTTGTATATTTAAAAAAAAAAAAAAGAATAGAAATTATTATTTAGTGTTGCGAATATTTCAAAGACGTAATACGCAGGACATGAATGACCCGTATTAAGGATAAAATATTGCGATATAACAAAATATTGCAATATGAGAATAGAAGAAGATTTCGTGAGAATCGAGGTGAGAGTAGATGTTAGGAATAGATGCAGGAAAATCCAATTACAATGTATTGTTCAGATTTTTCTTTCACAACGAGCACTCAATTGTTGCACCTTTCGCAACAACGGGAACATCGGAAAGTTAAGTAGTCGGATATTGACAGCTTCTCCGTGTGCACGGTAATTACATGCGACGGTAGTTTTGAGAGAACACAGAGACGCAAACGACCGACAGACTAAACAAAAATAACCGATCGCGGCATGTTCGTCGCATATGTACGTGTAAAGGACGTTTTGGTGTGTGTGTAATACTAGGCGATGAAGTAGCGGAAGTATATGGCGTACTGTAAACAACTGAGAGACCTAACTGGGCTTATCGGGCTATCCATATTTATCATCGAGATAGCGTGATATTAATACTATCCTCGAACATATAGTTAAAGTATCGAGAAACTGTCAATGTTGCAGGAAGCAGTTTCGAGATTGTTTATTGAAGAGATATTTTTCACCCTGTCGATTAACGTTAGATATTAGCGTTTTAATAATGGCTTTAGTTACTAAATCCCAATGAAATGATCAACCTTTTCTCGAGCAATCATTTTATAATCTGAACGTCATCTAATGATATTGATATTCGTGCTTCCCCATTTATGACGAAGTTTAGCTATGAATTCTAAAATACGATAATATTTAATAATACAAGTAATTATGAGAAAATATAACTGAGAAAATCAGTATATTTCTGTTTTATAATAATTGCCGTAAACTTATCTTTATCGTACTTTCTGCGAAAAATATCTCAATATTGAATTTTTATGTTTCTGTATTACTAAACAAGTTTTATCTCTAATCTATTTTTTATAATTATGATATACCTCAGTATATTTTGCTCAAAGTTACACTTTATTCATATGAAATCAATTACAAATAATGCTTCGCAAAAATGAGGAGTGTCTGTCACATTAATTCTGCGACATGTTCTCTTCAGCAGAAGTGACATTTTCGTGGCATCCATTCGTGCCACATTTGTAATTATGTTACCGAGTAAATATTCCATAGCACATCGAAATTAACCAGACAAAATATTTTTTAATGTAATATGAGATAACCGAATGAGGATAACATTCCTACTAGTAGAATATTTTTTAGAGAGCATCAGATTATTTTTATATTATCATTTTACTAACATGTACACTCCGAAAAAGAGACTTTTAATTTATAAACAATAAAATTCAATAATTTTTATCCATTTTGTGTTAAATACTATATTTTTAAAAACATATATCTTGATGATAAATGCATGCGGATAAATACATATGACGAATTTATTGAGAGTTTGGCAATTTATCGAAAACATCTTGTTTATGACATCTTATTTATTATATTAAGATTAATTATAATTTATTCATATTACATTATTTTAGAAGACAATCTCTCTTTTTGATTATAAGTTTATTGCCGATTTACTTATATGTATTGATTTTATATTACATTGTTTTAATTAATTTTTCTCATATTAATTTTATTTTATATATATAATTATATATAATTATATGTGAAATATTGAACTTATATATAGATCTCTCCACTTTGATTATCGTTTTATCATTTGACTGTTTCAACATTGGAAAACTACCAAGAGAAAAGATTATTTGCTTGTTACATTTCTGTTATCATTCATTGATTATTACAAAATGAAGAGAATCTAAGTCACGTCTTATAAATTAACGGAAGAAAATTAATTCAAACTAATATTTTTATTTATTACTCACTTGTTGCTGAAAAGTTGCCAAAGAAATAAATAAATTTGTTGATCTGCAAGTTCTCTCAAAAAATTATGTTCCGCTAAAAGAAGATTAAATTAGCGGAACATATACATATAACAAAACCAATCAACGTAAAAATAACGTAGGAATTTATTGCTAATTTGTTGCTGTGTGTCGAAATATTCTAGTTTTAAATCTATTACCTACGTAATAAGTGGTATAACAACGAAAATTCTCAACGTGCACGCTGCGGAATATGAGTAAAGTACCAGTAAAACAATTGTTACTCGCTTAAAATTCATTAAAATAGTACTAATTATATGTGTGAAATGAAAAATTATTAGAATGTTTTATATTTTCATGTGTTTTATATTTTATTCAATATATACGTTAATAAATACATTAATATATACATTAATAAATTCAATATATACATTAATAATAATTGCGGATCTGTTTGATAGATATCAGATTTCCTTTGTTCTTTTTCTTTTAAATTCTTTTGAGAAATACTATCTTGAATTTCATAATTTATTTCTTTATTCCATTTTGACCACCAATTCGAAGATATTTCCGTTTGTTCGTCTTCATCAAATTCAAATTTTGTAACAGATTTTTCATTATTAAGGAAGTTCTCACGCTACTTCCTAATCAATTTATTTATCAGTTTTTTTTATTTATCAGTTTATTTATTTTCCTAGACAGTTTATGCATGGTAGTATGTAAAACGATTAAAATAATGGAATAAAGAGATTACTAACAATATCTTATGCCATTATACGTAATTATTGTTAATTTTATATATTATTTAATATTTTTTTAATGACAAAATAAAAGTTGTAAGATGCTCATTTGATATACATGCATCATCCATTTGACATATTTTCTAGCTTTTTTCATTGAAGAATATAAACTTCTTGTAAACGGTCAGTTTAAATAAAACTTTACGAGAACTTAAGTGTTTACTTTATAATTATAACGATTTTTGAATTGCTGCCTTATACTCAAGTGTCTTAATTTAAAAGAGAATAACTACAGAATAAAGTTATACTTTCTTTTAACTTGTAATGTAAATTCTATAAATTTAGAATCAAATATCTTTAAAATGATACGATAAAAGTCAATGAAATTTTTTCTAGATATTGTTGATATTATTAACTTTCATATTACATGTATATTATAGACTTGTCTTATATTTCATTAAACGCGAGAACCTCCTTAATTAAGTCTTAATTAAATCTTCTTTCTCAAGCGCGAGCATGGCATAGCAGACAGCGCATTGGTCTATCATTCCCGGGTTCGATCCCAGTAAGAATCAAAATATTTTCGTGTCTTCTTTCGGAGATTCTTATCGGCAACCTCCCGACCGAGAGTATCCTTGCTCACAGAAACACCTCTCGAAAAAATCCGATGTTATGTATAATAAATTGCATAAAATGGATTTTGGCTTATCAATGGCATACAATATTTGTTCCATTAAAAATTTTTAAAAGTATAGCTCTTGGAAAAAAATGTTGTATAGCCATAGAAAGTCAAAATCCATTTTATGCTATTTATTGTACATCACATCGGATTTGAAATTTCAAGCGCCTTTTTTTTATTGGATTTGGATCGAGATAATCCGAAGCAATTTTTTCATGTTTTGCTGTATGCAAAACATTTATTATATAAAACATGAAAGCTTCAGACCCTACTGGAGACATTAGTTGCTTTGCTTCTTCAGCTCTAAAGTTTCATACTTTTAATACATAAGATTTCTCCAACCTTCTCCCGCCAAGCCCCTCTCAAATTTCAACATTAGCAATTTTCGACACTATTTTATTGTCTTCATATTTTAACACTTTTAACTCTTTAACGATCTCACTAGAGATATTTCTTTTCTTTTTCTTTCTACATCTTTAATGTATATAATTATTATCTATAGATAAAAAAAATCATACAATTAAAGAAAGTTAAAGAAACGAAAAATTAACAATGTATTTGTCAAGAATCGCGAGAAAAAAAATTAAAACAAAAAAGTTAAATATTTTGTATCAAAATAAGTAATAAAAATATATAAATTGATTGCAAATTATTGCGAAAAAAATTCTTTATTTCAAGTGTTGCAGACACAGCTATATTTTCACTCATCTTCTTACTATCTTGAGTAAGACAGTGTTTACATTTTAGAATTTTTAAAAATATAGTATTATGGGTGTGTGTGTGTGTGTGTGTGTGTGTATGTGCGTGCGCGCGCGCAGCTACTTTTAAAACGTATCTAAATCGAGGATCGAAACGTTTATACATCTTTCACTTAATATATTGGATATTTCAAAAAGATTGATTTGACTTCTTTATGCTTCAAGAATTGCGGAAGTTTACAAAACCATTTTATATTTTATTGATTGTAATTCAATCAGTTGAAATAGGAAAGAAATTTATTCGGAAATTTTTGAAGAATAAAGTTTTTTTCTTTCTTGTATCGCATACTTTCTATTATATTACGTTTAATTCTTTCGAGAGACGTATAGCCAGTTGACATTAACACGTGTCAAATCAGTATTAAGAGAATAAGACATGATCTGTCAGCATTGATATGGAAGAAACAATAGCTCGACCAAGCGACGATGAAACGAGTATACGTTGCTCTCGTTTGCAACTCTGACGAATGTCAGCGTGCTGTTCACATGCGTCATTCCGACGCATTGGTTCCCAAACCGGGGATATACCTTCTGAAAAGAAGTCTAGAAAAATTTCCAATAACAATTGAGAGAGGTGTTCGATATTTGCGATTATAATTGCAGGGTAAAATAATTATTAATAAGTTAGAAGTTTCATTTGTATGATTATTACTGCTGTATATTAGTAATAATAATCATATATGATATATATAGTTCTCTCAAACATGAAAAAATTGTACTAAAAATTATTGTTTTAAATATAAAATGTATAACTATTTTCTTAAATTTATTTACTATTTATGTGTTAATAAAAATTTATTAAAAACTAAAGATTTTTTAACAGTGTGTGTGACTGTTATTAGATAGCATAATTGACTATATTTATTTGCATGGTTAAACTTCTATAAATTAAAGATATAGTTGTCCCAAAAAATAATTATGAATTCGGATAGTAAAGCATAGTAATTGCAATTATTTTTTCAGTGAAGGTAAGAGAATGTTTAGAAAATACATAAATTAAAGAAAATAAAGTGTGTTTATGTAATTTTGATTCTTATATAATTTACGTGTGAATTCGAGATTAATTATAATTCTCCGTCTATAGAATGTATTATAAAGTACTTGAATAGAAAAATTATATTTTTTTAAATGGAAAATTTAAAAAAATACAAAAATTATAATGTGAGCAATAATAAATAAATATTTATTGGTACGTTTATAAATAAATGTTTATAAATAAATAAGTATTTATTGATATGTTTACACTTGAATTCTATTGAATTATTCATAAATACTTGTATTATGTATAATACATACATAGTGGATGAGATGAATAAATGTATCAAGCAAGGTTTTTTACGATTTGAATCGAGCGAAAGATTGAAAGGTGTGGGAATCCCTGCTCCGGAATGCGATATTACGCATCGGTCAAATTCGTGTCGTGACAGATACATTAATAAACTATAATTACGGTGGAAAATCAAAGTATTAAAAGATTACATTTATCTTGCGTTTATTCATTCGATAAACTTTTATAAATGAGATGAATTGTCAATTTGTTTATAATTCCGACATACGCGAGTTGCGTTTCATATTTGACGTTTCCTAACCGTACCATTCGTATTGAAATATAATATATAATCCTTATATTTATGAAAATTACCCCAAAAAAGAACTAGGCATATAAATTGAATTGTAACATGTACCAAAAGAATTTTTAAATACGCGGAATATATGATCAGATTTAATTTTTGATTTACTATAGGAAACTTTCTACGTACATTCGTCTGTTTAAATCACGCTTCGCGCATAAATCACGAGTATTTCCCGAGGATGAAATGAAATGCTGGATGATAAAATGAGTATAGAGTTGGCTTGAGAATTGTTTTGTTATGTGTCAGAGAAGGATATGCAAGTGTGAAAGCGAGCGCGGCGAGCGTGGCGAAATAGCTGGCCGTCCGTCCACGCACGTCTGGTCCTCGTCTGCTTGGCCAAGGTCCTTGAACGAAGGTCTATTCTAAAAAAGCTGCACAATTGGATAACCAATCAGCCAGACAGTATCGTATATCAAAGAGCATGTCTAAACGGAATTTACAGACCGTTTATTGTTCCGTTGCGCTGTGATGATTATGATGATTACGTTATATGTATATATAGAATAATTCTGTGAAAGTCTATTTATTTTATCGCGCAGAAATTATTTGAAAGAGAAACAATTCTAAAACTGTGATAATAACGAGAAAATTGACTTGATCAATTTTTGAAAGTGGCCGTTTAACTTTTGTTAGA
The DNA here is from genome assembly GCF_000204515.1 of Acromyrmex echinatior. Next base: position 2,081,087 of record NW_011626409.1, read on the forward strand.
AATTGTAAAGTAAAAAATAAAAGTCTCACGTAGCCGTAAAAAAAATTATATGCGTATAGAATATTCTGTATAATTGGATAATTTTTATATAAAAACTTGGGACGAAACTAATTGACGCAGAGCAATTAATATGCGAGAATCGGAGATGACTTTACGTGCCGTGCATAGCGATGTAACTCGTTAAAATCGTGGTGACTGACGCAACGCGTATGCGTATAGTAGACCTTGAGCCACTATTACACCGGCTGTTTATGTCGTTATGCAATCGAGACGGCTTAGTCTGCGCGTACGGAGTTTAACGGAGTAAATAATGCTTTTCACCCGTTACCCCTACGCTCGTAAATCCGCATCGGCATTTAAACGTCGCTTTGGCATTTAAACTTCTTACACTTGCGAGTTGCACTTTCACGGAATTCTTTTGCAAGATACAGTAATTAATGATGCGTGTAATGAAAAGTCACGCCTCGTCGAGCAACACCGTTATCTTGATTTTATGTATATGACGATGCCAATTACATTCGTTCATGTTAAAATAATAATTCTGTTAAAAACGATTTAAATCGAAACAGTAACTACATTAACAATAATTTACATTGAAATCACGAAATCGGTTATACATATATACATATATTCACAGCATGCAATATTTATTGACATATAAATCGATATCAACAAAATACTCTTGGTGATTTCGATAAAACTCAAACATAAAAATATTTATGCTTTTAAATATTTTTAAAAGTTCAATTGAAAAACATAATCTTTCATACAATTGTTACACAATATTAGTTACTATGAATGAAACGTTATCATCTCACTTGCATATTACGTTTAAACTAAAATTTAGCCACAAATAAAAATTAAATAAACTTTTTTGATTTCTGTGATAAAAAATAAATATGAGCTCCTGAATATTTTATGTAAGGAACATTAACCGCTTGTTACAGAAAAGCTTAGCGATTTTTTCGGAAGAAATTCGCGTAATTATGTAGAAAGCGAAAGGCAAGAAGATTCTGGCGAGATGGTGATCGCACGGGGCAGAGTTTCATTCTTCGCAACATCATCTTCGAGATGCACGCCACACCGGCGGTCGGTAGACGTTCATGGCTGCAGTAGTCTGTAGTCTGTAGTCTGTAGTCGATAGTCGGTAGGTAGGGAACTGGTGGCTGTGATACTGATGAGATCTGGGACCAGTCCTAGGGAGCCCTACAAGATCGCTAATTTTGATCCAATTCACGCTCGAGTGACTACGCCCGTTTTTCCGATCTCTATCTTTGTTGATTTATCGCGTTCGACCGCTCGGTATGCGATCGGCGTTTCTCTCTTCCTTCTTCCTTTTTTTTTTCTTTTTCTTTTCGCCTTCGTGCATAGCTTCTGAGAGAAGTCGGAGACGACGACTTCAGTTTCGCTCTTCGGGACGATGACGTGGCGTGTGCGCGGGAACAGGAATCGCTGGGGCGTGCCTCGTATTTACATTCCGCGGCTGCACTTTCAGTTTTTCTTCTTGCAATCGCGATGCTCCCGCGTGCCTCGTCGCGATTTGTCAGCGGCGAATTGCACCGTGTTTACTTAAAGTAAAGACACGTACTCCAAAGGTTCAAGTATAAAGATGCATTCGAGGGACTAATAAATACCTGTTTCTTATCTTTTCAGTATTACTTCACGAGTCTTTAATTTTCTTAAGAAAAAAGTCTCTTCCGCATTGCTTGCATTTTTTGCACTTAAAATCGTCGCTTTCTCCCTTCAACGTCCGAATATATATTTATACAATATATATTTATCTCGTTTTAAGTGCAAAAATTTTTGAAGATTTTAAGGAACGTAAACAGACATAAAGATACATCACTTATTTCTACCAATGTAGTTGAATTTAATTTTGATTCAACTAACTTTTCATCTTTTTTTCTAGGAATTAGAAAATATTGAAGAATAAGTTGAACCAATATAGATTAAAGTTAATCTATATTGGAAACGCAATATTTCTTGTCTTACTGTTGCATCTCACAAGTTGCTGCCAGGAGTAAGTTCATTATAAAATATAAAAAAATAAATTAAACAGAAAGAACCTCCAAAACTCGGAGGGAAAAATATCTACTCAATCTACTGTATTATTGTTTACCTCTGTGAAGTTAGCACCTTATGTTTCAAAAAATGAAATTTTCTTATTATTTAAATAGACTATTCTAATAGTCTATCTTATATAGATCTATGTTTCGGAATCTAGGATCGCGTTTCGTCTCGAAAATGTCATGATATTTGTTTCCGTCAACGGAAACCCGACTGTCTCGCGAACATCCCGTGCAAGACTACTTGATGTTTAGTCAGTTTAGTGCGAATCCGCAGTCTATCCGCCAGCCAAGGACGCACTTGTCGACGGCGCGACGCGTAATACCTAGCGCGATAGAGTTACGCACCGCTAATGTGTGTCACGCGTACGTCGATTGCGTCACGTTAGCCTCGTCGGGGCCGACCCGTCTTCGTCGCGGCAGCAATCCGTCCGGACCGAGATAATCGGTGTCAAGTGCCAAAGGAATAGAAACGGTCCCGGAAATTGCGATTAATCGGTCATTGTGCGTACAGACGCGTCCCGACGCGTAGATCAATCTTCGTCTTTTACGACAAACGGACATGGTTACGCTTTCGCAATTAAATTGTACTATTATTATTATATCGTTATTTTTAATCTTCGTATGCTTTTTCGGAATCTTCTGCATATTATACGACGTGAAATGCTTTATGAAATTGTTTTTCGTATTAAATAGATTGCGCAAAGCAAGAAGGCTTACTCAATTATTATCTTTTATTTATTTTATTGAATCGATATTCTTGAAGAGATATTGTTTTTAAATTTTTAAAGACTATATTTTCGTATTTATGACGTATATAAAAAAACACATATCTATATTTTACGATATAGACTTGTTTATACTTGTTAGAGTACTTTTGTGTTACTGATTTTTTTCTGTTAAAAAATCTGATTCTTTAGGAAATATCGATTTAACTCCAAAATTGCGTTTAATTTATTTAAAAAAAAAAGCGCAAGTTCTGTCTGAAGGATGGAATTGTTTCTGAAAAATTTGCAGTGATAGTATATAAAAGACATATTTCTGAGAAAAACGTCATCTTCCATCTAGACCTTTTTTAGAGTCTACGCGACGTCGCGTCACCGCAAGACGTGATGTATCGTTTCTCGTAGACAGAGAACGGTAGAAAAACAGTTGGATCTAACAATCCACTCGCATACAACCTTACGTTCGTTTTAACAAATATATCATGTTGACATACATCTTGTCTCGTGCTGAAATTGCTAAAGTTGCATTTCAATAGAGACAACGTACAAGTATATTTGCTGTTGCTAATAGCGAACCGATCTATAGTGCTTTCATCTGCGAAAGATAAGTCAGGATGCACGTGCGCCGAATGCAGTGGACGGGTATAGTTAAACCGGACTAGTCTTCGCCTAGACACTCGACAGACTCGCGCACTCTGCACAATAGTAGGAAGCGCTAAAAATAATCCATCCCGGTTCCACCGCGTTTCTGGCCTTGGCCAGCTTCGGTCCTCGCAACCTGACCGGCACTCTCCGCGAGCCTTCTCCTCCGCCTCTTCCCCTCTCCACCTACGCATTCCCGCACGTGGACAGCCGTTGCGTAGGCGCGGATCGTTTTTTAGCCTTCCTCGTCGCGGTGGATTGATTAAAAGTTTGCCCCTTTCTTTCCACCGCCTCTCCCGCTCTTTTGCTCACGGTCTCTGCTTTACTCTTTACTTGAAACGAAAACTGAAAGAAATTCGGCTTCAGCTGCGTCCCGCGTATACCGCTTCTGTAGGATGACTAAAAATATAACGAATATGTTGCACTTTAAATTCATGCATTAGATATAAATAAGTAGATTTTCTATAAATGTGAAGAATTTAATGTGGATGTTTCTTTACTCTCTAAATTTTTTGGTGTGGAATTCTTACTCTAAAAAATGAGAATTGAGCTAGTCTTGAAAAAGGATGGCTCAATTTTTAACCTTTAAGTGTGACATTTCATTCTTCAGAATGAGATTCATTCTAAAAGTTTTAGACAGAACGTGTAGTATTAAATAAACCCATTAAAGTTTATCTATCTAATCTAACTATAGCTTATATATATATATATATAAAATGCAAGAAGTATGTAAATATGTGTTTTATATACACCTGAATTAAAACAGTTATTAATAAAAAGAAAGAATTTTCACAATTGCAAAAAATTAAATGGAATATAAATTATACAAGGCACATTGTCTAGTAATTAACTCTGGAATGCTAATTTTTTTCTTATATTACTCTGAGTGAAATTCCGCATAATTAAAAATTTTTTGTACACTTTTTAATATCTACTTTTTATAGAATGTGTAAGATATTAGAATAATTAATAACTATCACTATCACTTAATATAAATAATTAAATTTAATGTTAAACAATCTTATTAAATGTTATTTAAGTTATCAAAATTTTAATAATAAAAATACTAAACTCGATTAAATTACTATACTAAATTAAAAAAAAAATGTATGGCTATGAGTGGGAGAGAGAAAACTTACAATACCCCGATTCTATGATTCTCAACGATAGTTCAGTATCGTGTTGCCATTGTGCAGATATTATATGATAAAAAAGTTACGAAACAACAACATACCGATACCGAACTGTCATTAAGAGTTTCAGGATTAATCAGGAGTTTCGGAGTACAGGATTAATATATTTTAATATATTTCTTCTACATCTGTTACTGCATTAGAAAAATTATATTGCGTGAAATTAATCAGAACTTTCGAAGTTTATAAGAGTTTTATCAAAACGATATCTGTAAAATGATATTGAATGAAGAATAAACCGAGAAGTGTACCGTTAAGGATGTTGCGCAGTATTATGCCAACTTCGACGACCATAGATCGTGGTTGAAGAGCGATCATTAAAGATGTTTTAACGAGGAGTCGCGCAGACGGGACAATAGCGGCAGGAATCACGAGAGAGGGTCGCCATCTCTTCCCCTTCTCCACATCTCTATTGGATGCATGCGAGAGGTCTGTCCCGACACTCCCGACTCTCCATCTGCGTGGGTCTCGCTCGGTGCATTCGTCGCAGACTCTGAGAGGGAGACATTAAACCCTTTGCCGCGTGATTTAGTTGACAAAGTAGCGTAGTTACAGTCGTACGCAGAGACGAGACCGGCTCTAGCCTGAGCCTGCAATGCCGTCTTCGTGGCATCCTGCAAACACTACCGTGACAAACACGACCCCGAGAGAAACACGACTCCGCAGGCTATTTTAAACTAAAAAAAGTCATTGTTTAAGCGTCTTTCGGAATCCGATATCCGTATTAGTGTTTAGTCTGGCGTCACGTTTCACCGGGTAGCGGACACGCCATACCGGCTCGTACTGCACGTGCCATTTTCTCGATTTTACTCCTCACATCTCTCTTGTCCGCGACCTGTCTTCGTCGTGTACCACCACCACATAGACAATTTTGCAATCAGGCATTAATTAAACACTCTTGTGATTGGCACTCTTCGTTGGATGGAAATACTCGCTGTTACTCGCTCCTTTGAAACATCAATCTTCTTCGCTTATAACTCACAAAATATTAGCGGCTTGACGTTTTTACCCGTAATTGATTTGAAATCTATTGTAAAAGCTGTCATTAAATTAAAAATGATAGAACGCGATAAGAAATCCTATAAAATATCAAAAAATTTATTAACGTAATATGGCATGAATTCTTGAATCATCACTATGTGAATCTTTCACGAATTACTTTCATAAATCAACATTTCCGAAGTCAAAAGAAATCTGTAAGTAGATGCTTTTCATTTAGTGATACAAACATCGTTTTATCTTTCTTGATATTGCAGATGTAACAAAGATAGAATGATATTTGTGTTGATTTGTATCACCAAATGGAAAGCACTCAGGATCTCGTACTTTAGTTTACTGCGAAGATAATGAGCAGTGAGATCGTGCCAGATCGGCGTAGTCTATTTCGCAGTCCCTAACTCCGTAGATCACGACGATGGCGTCTTCCTCTTGTCGACGGTTGTCTCTCCCTCTTGCACGTTACCATCCATGCCTATTATCCGATTCTATTTTCCAATCTATCCTCGTACGAGGCACACCTTGTCTCGTCCAGGCTTGCGCTAGTCTTCTTCTCCAAGTGAATGCAGAGCAATGCGCTCTTTGTCTCGCGGCACTTCAAATAGGCGGCACTCGAGACTCGGCACAAAGAGCGGCAAACCCGTACTGTGGTGATAACAGAGAGAGAGAGAGAGAGAGAGAGAGAGAGAGAGAGAGAGAGAGAAAGCAAGAAAGCTCAAGATAAGACCGAGGACCCTCATAGCCGCGCCGTTCTACGTCGGTTCATTCCCAAGAGAATATACACACATGGTATGTTGTCGATATCTCGTGTGTCCACTTGAATGAATTTCAAAATCATCGTGCCATCATAGCGAGATTTTTTTATCATTCTAATATTACATAAAGCTTTCAGAGAATTTTATCCATTATCTCTCTCATCATTCCTGCCAAATACTGATAGATTAATTTCTAAAAATTTTCGAAAGAGACAAGCACAAAATATTTCCAAGAAATAATCGCAAGTATGAATAAAAAAAATATTAATATATATATATATTTATATATATCTTTATCGAACAATTATTTGACTCCTCTTTCCAACATCCGTAGCTGGAATAATCGCAAACTCGTCCTTTCTATCGCGATGCACGCGATGCTCGTGGATGCGCTCGGTGAAGCCGCGGAGTGCATACGCTGCGCGCACATACACACTGATGCACACAGCATCGTGCACTCGTAGTGAAGCTGCGAGCAGGAAGGACAGAGAGGGAGAGTCGTTGAAACGAGGGGCCCGCAGCGCCTGGGTTCTGGGCCTCGTCGCGTGTTTTTGCCCCCCGTCTGGCCCCCACCGCGGCTCATCGTTTTTTGTCTGGTGCACCGCATGCTCTGCACAGTTCACCTCGCCTCCTCCTCACCTCGGTCGACGTACCACCTCCTCCATCGTCCCCTTCTCTCTCTGTCAATCTCGCGTCGTACCCGTTCGCACTCTCGCTCACAATCAGGGCCGGCGGCCGGTGTGAGTAGACACTCTCATGACGCTCCGTTTGTAAAGTCGCGTCGATGCTGAATATTTTCGATATTACGATAGCTTATCTTCGATATAGCAAACGCACGAAATATTTCTTTTGTATAGAATATAAATTGCAAATATATTCACGGTAGTCTCTAAAATCATTGAAATGAAATTTAACACTGTAAAGAGTTCTCCTTAGAAATTAAGCCTCTTTTTTTAACACTTATTCAATCGTTATTGAGTTTTTTGTCACTCTTTAGAATTAGAAATTTAGAATTTTTCACTTAAAAAATTTTAGAGAATATATATTTTCATAATTTGTATTAATCCGATTTCTGCTCACAAAAAGAATCGAGAGTTTTTATGTTACAATTGAGATACAGGGTGTTTAAATTTTATCTAGGAAAAAGGATACGAAAGAAATTTATAAATTATTTATATTTTTCCAGTTTAAATTCATATATAAGTTTTTCTCTGAAGTCAGCAAATTTTCTCTTCCTACCGAGAAGAATCTAATCTAAATTTGAGAGATATCGAAACATGAGGCATATCGAAACCATTTTCAAAAATGCAATCGGAACTAGAATTAAACAAATATATTTTCAAAATTACTTTTTATCTTGGAATTGCACGATTTGTAATGTGTAGTAATTTTTCTTAAAAAAAAAAAAAAAAAAAAAATCTTCGGTATTGCTACCAAAATAATTTGACAACGACATCAATCGTCGCGCGATTGAAAAATAGAAGTGAATGAAAAATACTTTGTCTAATTTTTCGAAATCTCTTGTTCAAAATTAAATGGCCGATTTGGCGAACGTTCGCGCCGCCCCTGTTCTCATCGTCATCGGTCCTTCGCCGCGCCGCATCCGGGCGGTATCTTCCCGAGCCGAGACACGCGCACGGACACGCGTGTCCCTGCCGCGCGGTAGAGAAGGAGAACAAGGAAGCGATGGAGGCCGTCGAACGAAGCCGGAGACCCAAGCTGTTCCGCAGTCGCTAGCGAGAGGTGATTGTCGGGGTAGAAGTACGCAGGGGGGAGGGGGGGGGAAGGAAGATGCGGTCGTTCGATCTCGATGCACCTGCCGGCGTTGACGTTCGCGTCTTCGCGATGCTCAAAAGGGATCTCAGGCTGGCGATGGAAATCCTTTTCACGAGTCTACCAATGTTGTGTAATTTCTCTTGTATATTTCTTAAAGCCATCAATTTTTATTAACCATTTAGTAGTTTAATAGCATGTGTAAAAATTGTAGATTTTAGGTAAAGTACATTATCATTATCTTTTACAATGGTCGAATTAATTGTTGAACCATATTGACTTCGTTTTGAGAAACTTTTAATATTGAAATAATATTGAAATAATATTGAAAAATTAAAAAAAATTGTTTGCCACTAAAATTATTTTATATACGATCAAATTTTTATTTCAAGAATAAAAGTTTGATAATCGGTGAATTAATTAACTTTATTATTAATATTACTAAATATATGTGACTTGTTAAAATATGTGATTCGAGTCTTGTTGTGAGAAATTGTTCTTAAAGGAAATTATCGGATAATATCAGAGGAAAACAAAATCCTGTCACTTTTATTTAATACCTCATTCGGAGTCCAATTCAAATAAATATATCGTGTAATCAAATATTAATTATTGATCAATTAGCCTCTCCAGTAATAGATCAATTTACTATCGTATGCTGTAATACGTATCGTGTGTTGTTTCACGGTTTACTAACTGCGTTCTGATGAAATAATATAACATGATGGCTTTTGCACGGCGTTCTTCGTATAATTCGCGAAGTGCATTTTTACTAGCACGATTACGCTCTCGAGTCCTTGACACTTAATAAGATTGCGGAAAATGACATCTAATCATTTCCACGTGTCAATAATTTGTGTGTCGACTCGACAAACTGCACGCAGGACATTACTTGCGTTTGAGTTCTAACAAGATAGTTTCGACACCACGCATGATTCAAGGAGACAAATGATGTCTTTATGCTTTTATATAGTTCATTTCTTATAAGTTAAAAACTTCATCTTTTTTATTTGCGTTGTCATTTAACGTATCCCATTCTCATTTGTGCTGCACAATGCATTATTAATTATGTTATTACTGCATTGATAGAGATGCATGTATTACATAATTAAAACACGTCGCATAGATAAACGAAAAGGATGAACTGATATTCTTAATTAATGAAATTTTAAATTAATTAAAATATATAGTATACAGGATATATATATATATTCTATAATACATATTATATATTTTAATTAATTTAAAACTTTATTTATTTATATAGTATATTTAACTAAAAAATTGTCATGAAATATGACGCGGAAAAAATGTAAATTTTCCAGAGAGAGAGAGAGAGAGAGAGAGAGAGATCACATGTCTTTGAATATCGGTAATAATTCACCGATATTTTTTCACATCCTTTAAATATTCATTTTCGCATTAACGATAGCATTATCTTTCGCTTCGTCACTTAAAAAAATCGCGACAGTTGCAACACGTATAACAGTAAATGCAAAAGTTACGATGATTTACGTACGACGAAGTTTCCGATCTTGAATTGTTGACCAATCGCGGTATCCGATTTCCGGTTGCAGTGGGTGCGAGCGGCTACATCGTCTCGGCGGCGCTCGTGCTGATAGTCGGAGCACTGGTGGGTGTCCTGGCGACGATATCGCGTCATCTTCATCATCGTCGGCTGTTGGTGCACGAGCCGGTTCCTCCCGGCTCTGCTTCCTCCGCTTCTGCCTCCATTCTCCATCACCATCATCGGCATCATCATCATCGTCACCGTCATCGTCGTGAGGAGCCACCGCCGCCGCTGTTACAACGTTGTCTTCTACTACAAGATCATTATCGTTATCCTGATACACCCGTGAGTACCATCTGATCATTGAGAACACGTGAAACTTTTAGAAATTACGTTTTTACGTAAGAATGTAGGAAAACTCGATTTCAGTGTCGAGTAAAAAAAACATTGGTATGATTAAAGAGACGAAAAATGATACAATTAAAAAACATTTATTTCTATTCGTGCGCGCTATTGAAACATTTAACATTAGGGAACATTAAGACAAATTTATTATGATAACCAGGAGATTTAGCAAAATACATTGCGTTACAAATGAATTTATATGCGAATTATCACATATATCTCGAAGCTGTTGGAAATAAAATCGAAGCACACTTCCGCATATTTGTTGAAACTGTATACGTCGTACTAATTTTAGCAGACTTGACCGAGTTCGTCGAATAGCTTCTTTACAAATAACGGCTCGAACGAGTCGCGACAAACGTCGTATCGCATTCTCCTCGGAACAATTCTCTCTTTCTCATTCATTTTTTATCGCATTGCTCTGAACAATCACCGGTCTCATTACACATTCCTGATATCACGCGTCACAAACCAAAAAGACGCACGCGCTATCGTCAGCGCTTTTTTTTTCCTTTCTCATCAGGCAATAGATAGTTACGCGGAGGTCAGAATGGTAGGAGGAGGCAAGGAAGCGAGATTTCCTATCCAGCGGAGGTGGTTATCGACATTGTCGACCTTCAGCGAGATTATTACATGATTCGTCGAAGGCTATCTAAGAACAAGCTTTTGATATCTAATCTCGGTAGCCGGCCGGCCACATCACAGCGTGGCACAGTTGCATCTATTCGATGTGTGCGTTTTTTTTTCTTGTTTCTAGAAAAATGGACCACGCTCATGGCTATACATAACTTCTCGTTCGTCCACTCTTTCTTCTATTTCTGCGCCTTGATTCAATTATTTCAAACGCGCGATAACGTGCGACAACGAAGTGGATCTAGGACGAGCATGATTCACAAGATTCCATCTGCAGCCATAATTGATAGTATTATAGTTTTTCGTTGCGAGTTTTCAGATAAAGACCTTGAAGCGTTGCTATATTGCATAGGATACATTCTTTGCACATAACTTAATACAATATAATTTGTTAATAACATTTATTTAATTCACTCTCGTTGGAACTATTTAAAATATTGACTCTAAAGAGTTTTTAACCGTAAAAACTCGATGAAATAATTTTATTATACTCTATAAATTAAATACTATAATAATGGTTACGAGAAAAATATTTAAAAATATATGAAACAAATGTTAATACCTCGGTTTATTCAATCTCATTTAAGAAACGTTTTGAGAGAATATCTATTAAATATCGATGAAGATTTTAATCCTTAGTATATTCTCTTAGAGTCTTAGAGAATAGTCATTTGGAATGTTTTTATATCCTAGCGGTGATAAAAATGTGATTTGATATATAATATTATTTTATAGGAATGTTATTTAACATTCTTTTTTTTAAATAATTATTCTTTATGGATCTTTAAATATGCGACTCCATTGAAAACTCACAATAAAGAAAAAGCATTACATTAATAAAAATATTTACTTTTTAGAAACTATCACAAATAACTTATTTAATGTATTTATTCCTTTTAATATTTCTTTGATTTCTGTTTACTTTTTTCAGAAAATTGTGATTAAACATGTTTTCAAATATTAATAAATCGGAAAACAATCAATAATATACAATATGTTGTTAATAATAGTGATTTTAATTAAGATGTAAAAACATGCCAGGTGATCGTTTAAAAAAATCAAAACTATTCTCGGGTTAATGACCAATTTTTCTTTCAAACCATTTTTCTTTTGAACGTATCTGAATATCCTTTGAACAATTTTCCTACGGATAAGTATAATTTGCATAAGCAGCGTAATGCGTCAGTACATTTCACTTGACGACGTATCGTCCCGATGGCGAGAGATACCGAATCTCAGCATCGATCGGTGGCGGAGCCCTTTCCTTGGCAAAGCCTCGAGGGTACGAGGACGTCGACGGTGCGTCCACCGCGCGCTTCGGTTTCCATCGGCATCGGGCGATGGGGAACTTAATTTGGAAGTTACCGGTCCCGTGATTACGTCGAGGAGAGTCGGCGGAAGTTTCATCCTCCTTCTCGTCGGCGAGACGTTGCGATGCGTTTCGTACAGCCGTCACGCCTGCCTCCTTTCCGCCGCCACCGCGACGCGGACCATTGTTATTCTAGATTGCATCGCAAATTAGATTACGGCGTACTACGGGTCCGCCCTTATTCCCGCGCGCGCCGACGCCGACGCCGACGCCAACGCCGACGCCGATGCCGACGCCGACGCCGACGACGACGCTGCTCTACGCTCTTTGGCGGAGGCCGAGAAGATGCGGCTTCCTTTGCTCCTCTCGGTCGCGTATCTTCCCGTCCTTATCTCGCCCCCGATCCTCGCCAGATTGCGGCACACACGAACCGCCGCCGCCTCCTTCGCGTGCATACAGATGCTCCGAGCGACGATGCGACTTAGGAATGCTATGACTGCAATGTCGAAAATTTACCCAAAGAGATCCTTTCTTTCTGATATTCTCTTGGCGAAATTTTGGCTGTTGAAAATTTTAAACTGAATAATTTACAGAAATTTTGCTCTCTAGAATCAGTGGATATACTCACTGATTTTCCAGTGGCATACTTGACACCAGATAATCGGTGAAATTCAATTGAAAAAGAAAGAATGTTTGAATTATATAATTGAAATACCGATATTTGCACATCAGTTCCAATATCATGTACGTTTAATTTATACACTAAAACAAGGTTAACTAGGTTAGGGATTTTACATTTCATTGATTTTCTAATTGAATTTCACTGTAAATTTACTATAAATTTGATTGTCAATGGTGTAATTGGGATTGATGTCAGTGATTATCCACTGATTCAGACTTATAGAATGTATTTTTGTATATAATATAATTCTTTAGACGTGGTATATGTAAAAATCGATCGATATATTAAAAACAAATTAAAATTTGCTTCTTTGTAATGTTTTTCTATTTTTTTCTGAAGCTTCTTTAAAGCATCTTTTTTTTTGTAATTCTTAATGATAGCGTCGATGTTGTTATAGTATCGTAGCGTAGATTGTATACGTGATAAAAGAGATACGCAACAATAATATAACAATACTCATACTGTCGTTAAGAATTAAAGAATAATAGGCTTTTTTTTTAAATGTAGCAACAAATATTCAGCTGTCGAGATCTTACTATGACAAAAATAATGGTCAAATTTTATAATAGTCAAATTTTTTAAATTAATAATAAAATAATAGTCAAATTTTTAATTATAGAACACTGTTACATTTTAACGCAATCTTATTTGGATTCGCTCTCGAACTTTTTGCTCCAATTTCATTACTACGTTGAATATATCACTCTCTTAAATTACTTTACCTACTTGGAATAGTAGCAACTAACAATATAGTGGATCAATATCGTTCGGTAATAACAACGGCGATTAAATTAGCTGGTGTCAAATTTTATTAAAGAAAGTTTAAAAGCAGTTTCTTAATTGACGTCTTTTCGATGCTCTTTCAAAGTGCGGACTTGTTTGACCTTCCGGCCGACCTTCCCAGTCCAAGATAGTCAAGCTGTTGACTGTAGATAATTGACCATAAAAGAGAGGAGAGATTAGTCGAGTTAGAAATAAATATTATGTCTAGAAAGAGAGAGAGAGAGAGAGAGAGAGAGAGAGAGAGAGAGAGAGAGAGAGAGAGAGAGAGAGAGAGAGAGCATTTTACTGCAATAGTCTCCGGTTACTCTTTAACAGACTGCTATTGTTTTTCTCTTTTTATCTTGAACTCTTTTTTTTACAGAAAAATGTGAAGAGATTGATAAAACGTTTTAAATTGATTTTTTCCTTTTTTTAAATGCTATTCATAATAGTTTGCGAAACGTTTCCTGTTTATAACTATCTCGATTCTAGTTATTATTTCGATCAACATAGCATCATCTATTTATGTTTTTATTATTATTATTATACATGAATTTATAGAATAGCTGATCATATAAGTTATTCAATAGTGGAGCAAATGAAACCAGATCACGATACTTCAATAAAATAATAGAAATATATTAAATATGTATAGACAGGGTTGCCGCAAAACTGGAAAATCAAGAAAATTGAAAACATTCAGGAAAAACAAGAAAAAGTCAGAGAATTTTATAAAGTTTTCTATAAAATTAAAATCCTTGGCTTTAAGAAATTTAATATGTGTACATCATACTTACGTAATTTTAGAATATTATCAACTTAACAATTACATGCAAGCAATGTCAGCAACATTAGTATCTAGTAATTTATATTGCTATGTTAAATTGATTTCTAAACAAAAATTCGACGGTTTCCAAATCAAGATAAAAATACAAAGAAAATTTAATATTATTGAAATCATCATGGAAAAATTAGGATATTTTAGGATGAAGAATTTGAGCCAATTCTGATGAATAAAAAATGAGAGACTAAAAGAGATGAGCAATCTAATCAATAATGATTTCGTGGAGAGACTAAAAGTGAATCAAGAAACCAAGATTAATCGAACGGATTAAAGAATTAATGAATTTGAACGACACACCGGCATTTTCCATTACACGACTGCGCTTCGTTTGATCTTGTGGAAAATGCCGGCGTTTCGCAACCATATACGACGACATCGGATAGTGGTGTTTATCCACCGTCGCGTCGTCGCCGATGGCGTCGCGGGGAGAGGATGCACCCTAAACCACTGCGACGCCAACGAGATGCGACGCGACGCGACGCGACGCGACGCGACGCGACCCGACGCGACCCGACGCGACGGACGTTACGCGTTCGCTATGCGAGTCGCTATGTAAATCCCGCAGATCAAGCGGCATCGGGGCTTCCTCGGTAACGCTAAACTCGCGCTCGCGAGCGGGGAAGCAATGACCTGATTTGCAATTTATTACGTTTGGGCGTCGTCCAAGTACGGCGCATTGGCGCCGCTGTCAAATCGACGCGGCTGCCGATCGACGTGCACAGCACTGCGAACGTTCCCATGTAAAAAAAACAAAAGCGGAACGAGCTGTGTTAAAAAAAAAAAGAGAGCTAACACGCGTACCAACTGACGGGAAAAACAACCGGGAGAGACAAGTAAGCAAACAGAGCCGCGTATGTTTCGCGCGAACGATACGCCCCGAATTCCGACATGGGCCGCAAAATCGCGGATTGAGATTCCTGGTCATGTTTCCGCCGTAATGTAACGTGTCGGTGAAGTAAACACGTCAAACATGACACATGTCGTGACAAATCCTTTGGTTGAAACGTTTCGATCCGTGACTGTTGGAATTACTTGTTCACGCAGATTGATTTCTTGGCTTATATTCAGAACTATAAAATCATTATCAGTTAGATTGCACAAAATCTTTTTCAGTCTCCGATTTTTGCTCTTCCATACACATTTTTTTATCATTTTACTTAAATAATTAGAGAAGAAGATTCTTGTTATGAGAAATCAGCGCGATAATAGCTTGCTGACAAGTTTTTGCTGGGGTAGAAAGATGGACTTCAATTCTACAAACAAGTGAGAATGAGGTCAACGAGCTTGAAACGCCGACATATAGAATAACGTTGTCCAGACGTGTTAAGTGGCATTTGTAGAGTACCTACTTTCCGCAGCAATCGGTTACAAGCTATTGATATTTTGGGAACGAATGGCGGTTCGTGAGCGGCACCCATATGTCATGGGGATTCGTAGCTCGCGGGTGGAACTAGAATATACGCCCGATGACGTAATGACGACCGCCCGCCAGTGACGCAACATTACTCGTGATAGCGCGACGAAGGCCATGATATGCGACCAGACCGTGCCGCACGTGTTTCCATTACCTTTTCCGGGAAATAACGATGTCTAGACTTAAGTGTGATTCATCGTCCGCCGATGCAACACAGTAGCAGTAGGTAAATCGTCAAGATAAATCGTGACGATGATAAGATCACCAGCCATAAAGTGCCGTGACCCGCGAATTAAAAACATGGATGTTATAGACACTCTTAAGAAGGTCTCTTTGATTTGAGGTCTCTTTGTTTTGAAAACAAATCAAAGAAAGCTACATTCCTTTAAAGATGAAGTCGAGATGACCCTGCAGCTTCGTCAGTCAAAGCATTTTTTTGTTTTACTGCAATTATTTAAAGTCAGTTGAATTCTATTGTATTTTTTGAACTGAAAATTATAAGACTCCAAAATATTAACATTCACTTTGACCGAGAGAAAGAGAATGTTATCTTCTTCGCTTATATATTATTATTTTTTCATCCATAAATAAACAGAGGAACAAATTTCATGTGATTATTTTATTATTTTATGCGGTTTATTAAATCTGTTGAATTATTCGGAAACGTTTTATTTTCTGAAGATCGCGAAGTTAATTAGTATTCCGAGATTTTGGGGCAAAACGAAGGGAATTTGGATCGAAGCTACGCCAATGCTTGACGGCTACGCGCACGTGCTAACCGCGACATAACTACGCGAGCATCGTCACGTGCTGACGTCACAATTCATGGCACACACCGATACCGAAAGCGGTGTCGACGTTCGACCGCGTCTACGCGACGTCGAGTCGCGACGAAAGCACAAGGGCTGGGCGTTTCGTGTGAAAAATCTAGGTCGAGTTGGTAATAAAACAACATCTTCATCTTATTGCGTAAACGTTTACGTTTCTTTCACTTTTTCGCTAAGCGTCAAGAAACGTATAACGTATTGTTTCTAATCTTGTTTACATATAGTAAAACATAAAAACGAAGAAAATATCTCTCTAGCTTTCATAGGTTTTTTTTTTAAATCTACAGAGCAAGTTATAAATTTGTTCAAACTCGCTCGACTAAAAAAGAAAAGAAATTTAAATGTATAAAAAGAATTCCGAAACTGAAAAAGATTTCGATAATACCCGTAACCCGGAGCTACTCCGTGACATAACAAGTTTTTTTATTTGTTTACGCATACGTCTGTTTTTGCCAGTAATTTAATATGTCAACGTGTTACACGATTAAAAGAGAGAAATGCCGTCTCGCCGAGTCATCTGCATTACAATGTGTCTCCGTTTAACGGTAAACGTTGATCGCGACATCACACAAATATTTACACTTGTGTCGCAAGAAAGAACGCGCATTGCAACGATGAAATGAGCCAACGATATTTTACTTCCCACTCGATCAGAAATAAACCTTACGAGTGACATTAATTCCAACAGCTCGAAAATAATTCCGACATAACAGAAATTCTCAAAATTGTGGAAAGTCGAGAATTGAGGAAACAATAATTTTTCTCTTTTTTTCCATCTCTCTCTTTCTCCCTCTTCCTCTCTCTCTCGTCATATCTTTCCCTTGTCGTGATACACGACAAGGCAGTACATCTCCCGTAAAATCCATCTAATGAACTCTTTTCGATTATCTCTCGTATAAGTGCCTTGCTACATTGGCCGATATATCGACTACCCACCGTCGCCGGTACGGGTGGCAACCCGATTTCCCTATCGACTTTCCCGTTCTCTCGTGGCGGCGACCCTGACCCAACGACGCGCCCGTCCTCCATGGGCGAGCCAAACATTCAACCAACCACCAACCGCCCTTCGAATCGACCACCCGACGAGCCTACGACGGGCGTGCGCTCGCGGCGACGTTGATTTTCATCAGTCTCGAAGCTGCTCGCAGGTAACCCTCGGATACGACCTACTTTTCTCTCACGCTATAACTATATAGCGATGCGCCGCGAAGGGTGGCGAGCGTTACGTAGAGGTCGTCTACCAAGGGTGTCGCCGTCTTGTAATAACTTAATAAGAGCGAAATATTAATCTCACGAATTTTTTTTTAAATTTAATATTCAATTTATAATGCATCTTTAGTTAATAATATTTTTCAGAAATTTAAAATAAACCGACGTGAGCCAATACAGGATATTCGTGTGTAGAAAATAAATAAAATACACGTTAATAATAAAGCAATTAATTTTATATATTGTATTAATAAAAAAGTGCAATTAATTTTTTCCTGTTTCTGGGTCATATTGTAATTATTATTTTTATCTCTTTAATATCGTTAGACATCTTGTATAATACAATTGAATTTTGTACGAGATCGTTATTACATTTGCGGTGATAAAATGTGATTATCAAATAACAAGTGTGCACGCATGTATTCATCTTTTTTTATGCCCTGTTCTTACATATCAAGATTAATGATAAATTTGATATATATTTGTCAGCCAATTTAAAGATAAATCGCGAATAATTAACTCTCAGACGGAAATATCAATCGTTGAGATTCCATCGCACAATTTACATTGTATTTGTATAAATTACTAAACTAAAAGTCTTCCAATTATATAATTATAATACGTAAATACTTATTTATTTGCAAATTATCTCTTTCTTTGTTAGCAATTAATCATTATTTCATAAAAAGTACTTCTTCTCTCAGAAATTACATTTCTGATTAAATATTTTTGATAAATACTGATTAAGACTTAAGATAATTAAATGATTCAAAAAGAGAACGATGATGGTCGCGTGTTATCGTCATTATCGATTCTTCAATAACCATACATTTCTACTATCGAAGAATTAATTCGAATCTTCGCACTCGAATCTTTGCAAGTCGATATGGCTTGCGAAGTGAGAGACAAGACTAGTCGTGAGAAGCGCAGGACAGGCCGCGGACCGCAAGCCACGTCTGCGGTCTTTCCGGCGGCGACCGTTCTCTGGCTACTTTTCAGATTCGCTCGTTTCCTCTTTGTTTCTCTCTCTCTCTCTCATACACATTGTTCTGAGCCCGCACCCGCCGCATTTATCGATCGCTTCATGTCGGAGTTCCGGGCAACGAATTAAGCTGCCGACTATGAAAATGAGCAATCAACAGCGCTCTGTAAAAGGCGATTATAGTGGAGCTACAAAGTAAAAATTCGATAGCGCGCAGTAAAACATAGACGAGGGTAAAGTTCATTTCTTTAATGTGCATACATTTGGAATTTTCTATAAATTGCGACGTTCTTTTTGTATAAATACATAAAATTGCTCGTTATATTAACAGTTTTAGTATTGCAAAATAATACTTATAAACTAAAGTAAAAAATACAGTTAAAAATACATGTTAAGATGATAATAGAATTATAGATTGAGTTAAGAATGTTTTGACTATATAATATCAACAAAAAAAAATTTGACCGTGAATACGTTTTAAAACTGCGAAAAATAAAACAAGTAATTTGGTATGTAATGGTTTATGCACTGCAATAACTACATTTTGCTATAGTTCTAGATAAATAATTTTTAAACGAGTAAGTTTCGAGAGTTCAAATAAATTTTTGGATGAATATTTATTAGAATTTTATTAATATATATAACGATTTAGTTTCATTTGTATTTTCTCATAAATTTGTAAATAAGTACTACAAAATGCGATTTTATATAAGACTCAAGATGGACAAAAAAATCAAATAACTTTTAAATCAATAATTGAGTGCGTTGTGTAAAAATTTTTTACAAATATTTAAACATAATAACAACAATCCATGAAATTTTTATATTTTTGAAACGTAACATATACATTTTTAAGTATTATGGTTACTGCATTTTTACAAGTAAATTTTTGAGATACATTTAACACTTAGTAAATTAAATTATCGCTACTTAAACTTTGTATACGTAAGTAAATAAATTTAGAAATTTTCATCTCCGGCACTCGGGGAAATACACGTTGTAGTTGTCATCATCCACCGTTCTAACGCATAATAAATTCGGGACTACGAAATAGCAACACGCTCAGAATCGGGTAGCGAACAGGAGATAAATCTCCAGAAGACCGTATTTCGAGAAAACCTCTTAATTCTGAGATGAACGACGCGACTGTTTATCAACAAGGAGGGTCGGTTCAGCGACCGGTCTCGTTTCCGACGAGACATAAAAGTAGCTACGTGGTAGTTGCACGGTGGTAGTTGCGTGTATGCGCATTCGCACGCGTGTACATCATCCCGCTGCGGTCAGCTCCTCTTGTACGCGTTTGGCTACGAGATGGACCTTTAATCTAATATCACTATTAAAAGTTACGGTATAATTGAATGCTAATTAATTGCAAATTGTTTGCTCTAATTCTGACTTTATTATCATTTTTTTCTCTCAGAATAGGACATTAATATTAATATCGCTTAAATATTTACGTCATCATATATTTACTAGTATTTACGGTATCTTAGAACCATTAAATAGCAATTAAATTCTAATCTGATTTTTTTTTCTTTCATAATTCTTACACATGTTTCTCGAAAGAGATATATAATCAAGCTAGAAATATATTACTTTACTAATAGCAATATTAATTTTTCGCTAATGTATACGAGTAATAAATTTGGGATTATGTAGTAAATTAGCAATTAATTAGCATCTAAATATGCTTATAAATTTGAACTTAATTCCTAATGATAAATCAAGTTAACAGGGATACTGAACAGTAGCCTCTAATAACGGCTACGAAAAACTGCTTTCTGGAATTATATCACGGATCTTACTTATGCGAATCCAAGAAAATCTGACTCCACGTGTATATCTTACTTTTCGAAGCACATACGAAGCAACGCAACGATGCGATCGCACTTTTTCGACCGTCGTCGGCCGTCGCGCGGCTTAACGAGGTCGATTAACATAATGGAAACATTTGCATTCATTATACGGCGGTATAATGCATGCTAACCCTGACGAACGTTTGCCTTAATTGGTCTTGCCTCCGTAAGATCTGCGCGATGCCGTCGTTAATAACGCTGAATCTCGGTTGCGTTTCTAGAACGACAAAGTAAACTTTAAGGATTCCCTTCTATGTCCTCGCTGCTTGTTATTACGAGATTGATAATGTAAATCCTTGTTAGTGGGTGCAATTGAGTTTTTTCACATTGATACTAATTGTCTACGTCTCAGTTGCAATTACGTACGGATAATTCTTTAATGAACGAACGCTGCTAAATGTTCTGATGCTACTGAATAGTAAACAACGAACGGCGGATGACTCGTTCTCGTCGAAAATAGCGAATCCGCTTGAAAACAGGAGGAATAGGACGGCGGGAAGGACATTGCGAGTTAAAAAGACAACGGAGACAACGGGGGACGAGAGACTGGTTAGAATTGATGCGGACGAGACGACACGACACTTCTCGCCATCCGCCGTCATTTTACGCAGCGGCGCGGCGCGGCGCGGAGCGGAGCGGAGCGGAGCGGAGCGGAGCACGACCGTGACTTCTTTTATAGAGCGGGCCCCAAACAGCCTCGTCCCAGTCCCCTGACGAGGCCGCGACCCGAAAGCCACAGTAACCGGGTCTTAACCTCGGCCTCCCTGTTGTTCTCGCTGGCCTCTTCGACATCAAAGCTTTCGTCGGTGCCGTCGTGGTCGTCGTGGTCGTCGTGGTCGTCTTGCTCCTCATCATCCTCGTCCTCGCCGTCTTCGTCTTCGTCCTCGTCCTCGACGAGCGAACATAGTAAACAGGACGAGTTAGGAATTTGCATACAAGGCCCGAAACAGTCTCGTAGGACGACCTGTCGCGTTCTTGTCCCAACCGCCGAACGAGTTCGGCAGGAATTCTCGTTAGCCACAAGAATACCGGACCTTTATTTACAGACATGCCTTGAGTCATTCTCGCAAGGGAAATATTTTTAATGGAGGAAATTGGCTCTCCGTATTAGAAAATTTTATGATTTATCGCTGTTTATGTAAGGTGCTTCACTTTTCTCGTATTACTTTCTTTATGATTCTCGATTCTTTTATGAGATTGAAATCGATTTTTGCTCCGTAAAAACGTCGAGGCAAAAGGACTTATATCTGATTAGATGAGAAAATAAATGAGATCATATTTTACGATTACTTTCGGATGGATTTTACTTTGGTAAAATTTAAAATTGAAGTTTGGTTATAAAACATACAGTGTTATAAATTTCAATGCTGTAATAAATAATGATTTTCTCGGATATTTTGGTAGAAGAAAGATTGAATAGTTAAATCGATCGTTAAGAAAATAATGCGGCTCAAATGGCATATCTTACACGTAATGAAATATTTATCGCTGCAAAATATGGATGTATGAATTTATTAGCATAGGTAATACAGTAACGATTATTAGTTTGCTGATGATAAAATTGTGAAATATGAATGACGAGACTTTCGAAATATTTCATGAGTCATCTGCATTGGCGAGCACGACGTACAGAGCATATCCAAAAATATGAAAAATTCCATACATTTGTGAAAAGCTGCTCGTTAGGACGTGTATGATTTCCCTTGTGTTGTACTGAGTAGTTCTCTCTCTCTCTCTCTCTCTCTCTCTCTGAAATTGTTTTGTGTATTATATTTAATTAAAATTTTTTCTTAAAAAAAATAATCTTAATATGATCAAATTAATCTTATATGATCAAGTTTCGACATTATTACATAATTTACATTGATTAGCATATTAATCATACAGAATTGTATGACAGTATTCACACAATTGAAAAAGTTGTATTAAGATATTTCACGTGTCTCAAACAGTTTATCTAAATTTGTATGTTAATTTAAATAAAACGCATAATTAAAAAATATAACATGCAAATATTATATAAACAATTAATACAAAAAATACATTGACATAATTTATAAACAAATTGTAAAAACATTTCTTTAACAAAATTAACATTTGTAATATATTAAATTAGTACTCGGATGTGTTAAAAATGTAACAAAAAAAAATTTTAATAAGGGCCCATTTTAACACAAAAACTAAATGGTTTTATTATATGCCAAGAAATTCGAATTTATATATACATCGTATACGTAACATTCATTAGGTAACCGAGGCAGATTATGTACAATTAATTGATCATATATTATTATTCATACATAATTAAATAAATTTGTTCTTTAATCTTTTCAATTTCGTCCGAGACTATTTACTTTCGCTGGACAGTCACCTCTGTACTATATTTGTATACATTTTACGTTATCGCACTTTATCGCAATAGACGTCAGGATCGTTTTGAAAAGCTGATAGCCAATATACGTAGTATATCAGTAGACATTCTTAGCAGCATGAGCAGCTCGTTATACGTTCCACGTTTATCCAAAATCTTATGATCACGCGCTGAGTGATATTCATTAGGAAGGTGACATATCTCTACGCGATTGCGCTTACGTGCGGTTTAACGTAGTAATAATATCCTGGTGTCGCGGTCGCGCGCTCGTCATCGCCATTGACTGCCGCGCACAATTCGTCCTTGGTGAGTCGATAAGAGCGATAAAACGCGCGGCGACCAGCTAGTCTAGACGATTACGCAATCCCCTGAAAAGGCATTGATTGACGTCCCTACGGAGCAGAAGCGAGGCGGAGCGGAGCAAAGTGCAGCGAGACGAGACAGGACGACCATATACGCGACCACCCGTCGTCCCCGAGTCGTCATCGAGTTACATCGTCGTTGCTTCGTACCCGTTCGCTCGTAAACCGTCGCGTATTCTGCAATAAGAAGAAAAGGAGGGGAACGGGCGCCACTCACGTGTGTGTGTGTGTGTGTGTGCGTGTGCGTGTGCGTGTGCGTGTGCGTGTGCGTGTGTCTATCGCTGTCTACGCGCTGGTACGACCGAGACGGCGACAATCGCGAATTCCGCAAGGTGGAAGAAGCGAAATTCGCGGTGACTGGAAAGACCAGGACAAACGACAAAACCGCAAGCCATAAGCGTACGATTTGAAAAAGTTACTCATGAGAGAACAACGCGTTGTTTGTGACGTATCAAACGCGTGACTAAGCTGATTTCACAATCACAGTGATATGTTAAAGTCAACGATGTTAAAAGTCAGAACATTATCGTAGCGTTGTATTATAATCCATTGACGATGTCTGTTAAAAGACTAAATTGGGCTATCAGTCGATTATACGCCGTACTACGGATATTTTGAAGATCTGTAATGGACTCATTTAATAATGCAAGCGCTGGCCTCCATATTCTCATGCCACGTTTAGCGCTAAATGCGGCTGTCTGATCCTCTTCTCTCACGCTGACATTGAATGCAATCCTCATATTAGACTTAATTAGACCGATAAATCCCAACACATCAGCTGAGTATATTTAGCGTTAAATGAATGTATGAGCACGATGTATGAGACATTGAATCTTCCATTGGATTTTAGATTGTAAACATTAATATATACAATGTATTATATCCATATTCCGATATTATACTTTTTGAAAAATTATAAATGGATTACAAAATAAAAGATATTTGCTGATATTTGCACTTCTACAAATGATCCGAAGGTTATACCTTTACGTCGCCCTCGTTGCAAGCAGAATTCTTTCTAAAATATCTGTTTATTGCTGCTAACTACCGACCCATGAACAGTTAAGAGATAAGAGTTAAGAGATTAAACGTTAAGCTGTTATGCACATTCAAGCCGATGGGTTTAAGTCTCCGCTTTTACGCGAACTCATTCGCGCCGGAAGGGGCGGTGATCGTCTCGACGGCGACGGTTGATTCATCTCGCGCAGCTCTCTCGTTATCCGGCCGTATTGTCATTATGAAAACGAGCACTGGCGCGCACTTAATCGACCGGCGGGATTCGAGCCGCGACTACAACTACAATTTCCGTGCTTACGCGCGGCTATAACATTCGGAATATTTAATAACCGGTATCGTAATGCAAATCAGTGTACAGGGTATCACGGAAACTAGCAAGTCACTCTTTATCTATACAGATCTCTCGATATCTCCAATTTGGAATTGATCTCTCCTTTTAACGGAGCTGTTTTTCTGCATATATTAGACATTTTTATAAGTGATCCTTGAATTGTTATCTTATCAAAGTCTGGAGTTTATATCAGAAATATGCTTATATAGAGAAAGAATGCGGATAAAAATTTAATTAGATAGAGTTTTGTGAAAATAATTTTGCTAGACCGACAAATTAATTAGGTACGTAAGACTCTGCTGATTGTCAGAATGTCAAAACTTTTTACAGCATTGCTCATCATGTTTGAAAATTCTACATAATTATTTTGATGATTCAACAAAATATTTATTTTCACATTATTGTATGATCTAGCTAAATTTTTAACTACATCAGTACAATCGTTCTTTTCATTTAAATACACTAAATAATGTCAAATCATACTTAATTTAAGTTATTTTTAATCATTTCTACAAGTCACCAGTGTTCCTCAATACGTCCTTAATTCAACTAAAACAGAGTTAAACAATTTAACTCAAAAAAATATAATAAATTTGATTCAAATTTAATTTATTATTTACCAAATGCATACTTATATAAACATTTATTTTAAAACTAATCACAGAAATGATTTGATTTATATTTTGACATACATGGAATAAAAAAAAAGAAAACAAAAATATTATTTGATTCAAAGGATTGGATTATCATTGTCCCTTTGATATCTAAGCTTGTAAAGTAAATTACAAAGCTAGCAAAGCTATAAAGTAAATGCGTGCGAGTTCGTGCAAGGATATACCTAAGCGGTATGTAGAAATTTCCTTATTATTATTTTTAAAAATAAATTATATTCCATAACTATATGCATTATAGAATTGCTAACTGACTGTGCAGTAACCTATTATTACGCTGCTTAACAACCGGCATGGCTGTAACGTCAACGGCGCGTAGACGAGGCTAGTTACGCGAGGCCGCGCGCTTCCAGATAACTACGTCCTTACGTCGCGATATAATCGGATCGCGCGATAACGTTATTACACGTTATTATTACCGTCCGCGAGACGTGACCGTAATCCGCTTGTGGGCAAATCTCTGCTAGTTTTCTACCTCGTTAACGCCGACGTACCCGCCGCGCCGCGGACGCTATCCATTGTATCGCTCATCCATTTCCCTCCCGTGAATGCGCCATTGCGTTCCACGTTTACTCCCAGGGCTTGATCGGCGAGTTCGAACCCTCGGCGATATGGGGGAAATCTTTTTACAGCAGCATCATCTTACCGGTATACATAAAAGATGAGCTTAGTCTGCGCGGTAGTCTGCGAAAAATTCGGGTTGTCGTAAAAAGAGAGTTTGAGTACAGAATTGAATGCGTACATGTATTATATATTGCAAAGACGAACGCGTTATAATATATTATAAAAGAGAAAATCTTTTAAGCGTAGGAGAAAGCTGTTTTAAACATTTTTATAATCTCTATCACTCTTTATTTCATTAAAAAAAAAAAAAAAGATTGTTACGCTAATAAAATAAGATTGTGGTGCGTTCTTGGGCGGGTTCTAAAGAAAAATCGATATAGCTTTTCTAACATAAAGAATACGTATGTATATTTAAAATTTCTAACTTATTAGAGTAAGTATAATATATTGACTTATATGTCTCCTCCGAGTGTGTATTGTATGTATCTTTGAATCCAAAGAAATTATATGAGCCGAATATATAAATTATTTTATATATTCTACACGTCATGAAATATCGCGTGACTTTATCGTAAGGTACTACTGCACTTTTCGAAACTGAATGTCTCTGTCGAGTTCGATCCCCCCTAGGCGCCATCATCACGGGGCAATAACATGAAGGGGAGATTCACGTTACGTCGTGGCTACGCGATCGCATTCGTCGGATCGGTATCCCGATTACGCGCGTTCGCGCGCGGACGCATGCACGCGTTATCAACAACGTGGCTGAAACGTTCGCAGCTCGCGCCGACTCGGCAAAAAACCGGCCGTTGACGTGGTCCCCGATCCTCTTT
>NW_011626409.1:2107893-2283438 GCF_000204515.1 Acromyrmex echinatior
GCCGTGGCCGGCCGCGTCGGTCGCCGCGTCTTCGATCGTCCTTGCGCTCCTTCGCGCTCCGAAAATAATCGCTTCATCGTCTCGGCTTAAATTTCGCACGCACCGCTCCGAAACGATCGTCCGTAATCTGATCGATCAATCCTTTTGATCTGTCAACCGACGAATTTCGCATTTTTAATCCTTACTCGGTGAAAAATAAACGAACGAACGCCGATTTCGCCGATCTCTTTGCTTCTCCGCTTTACTTTGCTTCTTTCAGGCGTTGAGGTGTCAATAATAGCTGAGCATTGCGATTTTTATTTCATATCGTATGAGCCGTTTCTTATAACAAATGGTAATCAGATAATATGAATACAGTTTCTCCCGTAAACATATCTTATATTTCATTGACGTCAGCAACGCGATATTAAATTATCATTATTTCAAATTAGGTTATTGGATAATCTATAGTATTAAAAATGTTCACAAAAAAAAAGGATTTTTTTAAGAGATTTTTAGGAATTTTGTTGAAAAGTGTGTAAATTTCTATAATAAAATTTACTTTTTATCTTTTATTTATTATTGTTTCGAGATGGATTTGGTATTTTTTTTATAAAAAAATCTAAATAATTAACAGATTTATTTTATTTCTACGCATGTGTCCACAGTTCACATAAAATCATGATTCCAGATTTTAGTGGGTTAAAATTAAAAAATGAGACGTCATTTTAATCGGAACATTGCAGCTATCGTCGAAATTATCTTGATAATTTAATTTTTTTCTATTTTTTCGAGATTTTTGAGATTCAAAAAGAATAAAAATCGAACTTTTTATAAACAAGTATCATTTATTTATTCATTGAGCGAAATAAATAATTATAGTTACAATAGTCGCAAATGTTCTGATTAAAATGAGCTCCAATTTTAGCTTACTGAATGATGATTCGAAATTGTGGTTACAGAAAAATATAGTAGATTTTGCAAATTAAAAAACATACTTTTCCAAACAACTTACTAATTTTCTAAACTAACAAAAGTTACTAATTGTTTAAACTAAAAAACCGTTCCAAAGTGACAAGTAAAAAGCCCTCTTAAGTCATTATATTTTTTACAAAACTCTTATCTACATCGTATTCATTCAATAGTAAAAAATTCTTTTTTGTGTTTATCTTTTAATCTCTTTTTATCTTTTATTATATGTATATATCTTTTTTTATACGTATGATAGCTTTGGCTCTTTATTAAAAACGGGGAAAAAACTTCTCAGCCTTGCGACAGATTTTTCAATATTATATATAGAGTCTAAACGTTTCACATGTTATCAACCCAGTCTTGCGTCATTCCAACGCGACCACGAATCATATCCACAGCTGGCGGCGACTAATCGGTTTTGACGCGTCGGCTTTTACGGAGTTCGAAGCGGTGAATTCTTCCGATTATCATGGGGTCACCCGCCTTTAATAAATCACGAGGTGTTCGAACAGCAAGCAGGCAGGCAGGTCAGACAGACAGACAGGCCATTTCTATTCGGTGTTTCGCAAACAGCGAGATTAGCGTAATCCGCGAGCGAAAATACGTGACGTCGCCGGCATCCTCGACTTCGCGCACTTTGGCACGCGTTTAATCACCGAACGATTACGCTTCCGCGGTTGTTTTCTAGGGAGAGATTAATCCGGACTCACGCGTTCGCCTCACGCACCATTCGTGGCACGTATCCGTCGAGGAATTATCGTTTCCATTAAGTTCTTATCGTGCTTTCTCGCTCGTCGGACTGTCGTACGATTAAATAAATCATCATACCTCGACTCCGCGTCTCTCTCTCTCTCTCTCTCTCTCTCTCTCTCTCTCTCTCTCTCTCCCTCTTCCTCTCTCGGTACGCCGTCGCGTCGGTCGCGATCACGTTTATCGGAGTAATTAATGATATTATTAGAGGCGCATCCGATAAGCACCGGGGGAATTCGCCAAAACAAGACTCGCAGGAAACGTAATACATTATCAAAATCCCGGTTTGAGAACCGTGCACGTATACGCAGTTTATCTGTTTACGTTTTTCCTCTTGACCGCGACGACAACGACAACGACGCTTCTTATCCGCGTGTAACCCGTTTGCTCGCGCGCGTCTAATGCATTGTTAATTAACAACGACACGATCTCCACGAGCGGATGCACGCGTGATCACTCTCGCTCACGATCGCACCAACACGGTTTGTTTACCGTAATGCTCAGAATATTCACCGACTGTCGATCTCCTATACACATTGAACATATAACGTTCGTTCTGTTATTACTCGCGCTAGCTGACAAACCGTATCGTGATATTAAAACTTTGACTTCAATTCAGTACGAAATACGTTTCCAAATTTGTTAAGCGTCGAATCAGTGAAATTGAATTAGCATAAAATCATATATTATGCGACACATTAACGATATTAAGAATGATTATTTCTTTTAGTGTGTAGTTTTAGTTTGTAGCTTTGTACAACGCGTAAAAGAATGCTCAAACGTAAAGTTCACTCATTATTGTCACAAACGGTAAAAAAAAACCCGTAAAATTTAATTACCCGTAATAGTAGTTGTTTTATGCGTTTTAAATGATTATGTCTAATTATGATGATTATATATAATATAATTATGTTAATGTTCCTTATTGTTTATCTCTGATGATAACTACTTTAAATTATCCTAATATCATGTTGTTAAATTACCGCTTTATTTGTCATTTTATCACATTTTAGCGAAAATAACATGATGCATGTGCGCGTGTCATGAAATTATCGCTGTGTTTGCGAATTGACGTGTTAAAACCCACGTTTGCATCCTGCGGCTCATTTCTCAATCGAAAAATTACTTGCATTAAAAGCAGCAGAGATAGATATACAGATTTACACATATTTTCCTATTGAAGTTCGAATTCAAGTTCGAATAATTAATTAATCTTCTAACGACCGATATTTTTATACGAGACAGCTATTAATCAAAATGTAAATTACAGATTGTATTAATTTTATAGATAACTAGGCAGTTTTGTGTAAAAACCTAGTTTAGTTGTACGTAAGATAGTTATATTTTTCCTAAATAAATAATTATAAGAATGATGATAATAAAAAGTTTGAATTTTTATCAAAGAACATCAAGGATAAAGAATATATGAAAGCGAGGAAGTTAATTGTAAATGATCACAATGGTCATATTTCAAACGCCAAAATAACAGAATTTACAAATTTACATCGGTCAGTTCGAACATCATTTCACGAAATTCACATTTGTCCGCGTTTTTCATGCGTTACGAGTTGGAGATTATAGGATTATTTTATAAAATCGTGCTTTGCATTACGCACAAGCAGACATCGGTACCTACCGTGCATCGCGGTAAATCATCTTCAATTATTCGTGACAACGCGACACGTCGCGTCGCGGACAGCCGACAGCGGTAGCAACGGTTCTGCGATCGCCAATGCGAAAGTGCACGCCAACATTAACGGTACATTGCCAAAAATGATTATAATACGCGGTTGTGCGGTGCGCATTTTCGCCAAGAAATTTCACATATTTCGCAAAACGTCAAACGGAATCTGTTTCGCAAAACGCTTCGGCAGAAAATAACCTGGGCGGATCTGAGTCCGCTCGAAAGATCATTATTAGATCATCTGAATATTTCGCTTAAAAGTGTATTATTTCGAAACACGTGCACATAAATATCCTTATTTTGATTATATCTCACAGCCTCACAGTCTCGCAGTCTCATAATTGAAAACCGGAGTATTTCGTTTTTTCTTATAATCGCAGATATATATATATTTTTTTTATTTAAGTAGCAAATCTAAATCCGTTTGAAGGATGTAAAATGTAAAATGCGCCAAGAAAGAAAAGAGGAAAGAGGAGGGTATGAATTCTTTATCGCATCCCCCTGCGTTCGAATCAACGAACGTTGGACGAGTTGACGCGTCTCTCGAGTGCATCGCTCCTGATTGAAGCTGCAATGAACGCTTGCTCCCCCTTCGCCGATAACGCGTCGAAGTCTTCGCGAAGGGCAGATAAGAGCAAAAAGAGCGTAATCGGAATAGAAGAAGAGTTATCGCGCTCGTCTGGTCGTCGTCGCGCCGCGGAGGATAAGGAGGAAGAAGAGCAGCGAGGAACGACAGAATGCAGGAGAAAGAGAAAGAGAGAGAGAAAACAAGGAGAAAGAGTAGACGAGAATGGGAAGGAGAAGAGCGAGGAGAGAGGCTGAAGGGAGAAGTTACGGAGCAGTAGTGGAAACGAAGGTGGAGGTAATGGCGATGTGATGGAGGTGCACCATGGATGGCCACGATCAGTCCGCGTGGCGAGGCTCACCGTCTGATATTATTTTATATTTTAATAACCTTATACGTTAATATAAATTTTCTCTATTTTTTTCTGTTTTATTTCGGAGCTCAATTAAATTTTGTTTAATTTTGTCGTAATTATTCTCTTTTTTAATTATAAGAATTAGCTATTATTATAGCAAAGTAAAAAATAATTGACCTTTACAATAATTCAATTATTATTTTAACATTTAGCTCAATTGTTGCACGGAAAGAAAGTTTTAAAATTAAAAGATTTAAAATTTTGTTGAATATAGATCTAAAGATAATTTTTGTTGAAAACTCAAATTGATTATATAGAGAATATCAACTTTTTTTTGCGTCATTACTTATTATTTTTAAGTTTTCGAAATTATTTTGACAATCCAACAAAATTATTTTCGGATTTGTGTCTAGCGAAATTTTAAATTTTTCAACAAAATTGTTCCGTGTATGCTTAACTTGTCTGCGATTGTATTTTATATATTAGGAATACTTGTTATATTATTATATTATTGAAAGAGAGAAGAAGGAACGCGGGGATGACTTTTGGGGATGACTTTTATTTAAGCAACAGTTTATTTACATATTATATATTAACTTTTCGTGGGCACCATACGCGGGGTAAGGGAAACGCAAATGCGCGGATTCTCGCCGTGGGCGCGAATGGCCGTGGTTACGGATCTGAAGGTGGCGATACCGACGGTGGCGGTGGCGGCAGGATGGTGGAGGCAGAGGTTACGCCGCGCTGCAGGGACGAGAAAACGACATGCGAGAGAGCGACGAGGAAGGCGGCCACATGGAAGAAGGGGAAAGATCGTCGGAGAGGGAAAGGAGGACCTGCACCGACGACCCTGAGATATGATAGCCCAGGGGTGGCCAATCGACTCCGAAGCGAGCCCTCCAGAAGGTAACCACCGGCAGCTGTTGAAGCGGACAAGTCTTGTATGAACTTCCACAGAAACCTATTCGCATTGAGAGCAACTAGTGAGACCAGATCGAACGTTCTCTCCCTATGTTTAACTATTACCTAATCAAATTTGTGAACCAAAAAGAAAACTGAAACTTTATCGAATAAATCGAGTTGCAGATTTTAGAAGATGCATCATTATCGAGCTATCGATGGCAGATTATCACGGTTAATAATCTTTGCTTCGAACAAAAGAGTTCACAGTCATAGAGAAATTTAATGAGAAGGTCATGTTATTCTTTTTACCGTGCAAGAAATATATGTGGAGTTTTAAGAAACTGTGGGAATAAGTAACAATAAGCGAAGTGTCGACACTCGACGTATCCAAGGCAACTTGGCTGCGACCGCGATTCGCGGAGTCGTTGGATGATCACCCCGGTGATAGCCGGTTATCATGCCTCCCCACTATCTCCCGTCTCGCTGCCCTCCCTGGCCTTTTTCCACCTCCGCCGACGAGCAACGCCGTTCCTCGGTCCCTTCGCCGCGCCGTTGTCTTTCCTCCCACCCCCGCCTTCGGTCCCAACAACCTTCCGTCTAGACGGCGCGCGCACGCACACACGGCCGGTGCGGCCGTCTCTACGAGTACAGAGAAATACGTTGGGTGATGTGTATTAAGCGGCGTTCACACACGCGCAATGTCACGTCGCGTCGCCCGCAGGCACGCGCCGGCGATAAAGCCTGAATAGGAGACCGTCGCCGCCACCGCCGCCGCCGCCGTCGTCGTCGTCGTCGTCGTCGTCGTCGTCGTCGTTAGATCGTACGTGAATCGGAGGAAAAGCGCAATATTGTGCACGCGCCGTCTGCGCTTGACGGCACGCTCCGTCTCGCGCGACTCATCCTTGTCGTACAAGGTACGGCTATAAAATCTCGCATTTCGCAAGTAGCACCAAGTATCTTATATACAATAAAAGTTTCCTCTTATACCAGCGAAGAACATAAGCTTTGTATCTACAACACTCCTTCGTAGTCACTTCAAAACGCGTCTATTGCTATACATTACAATTGCGTTGAATTTTTTTTCTCGAAGAGAAGTTTTACCAAAATACGTCACCATCGGCACCGAAAAAAGTTCTGATTGTCTCAACTAGAATTATAACAGACTTACGATCTTATTTTGTAATTTTTATGCACGTTTCTATTAATGCAGTTTAATCTTGATTTCATTAACGCTTCATCTTTTTCTAATTTTAAGAATTAAAAAAGAATGAAAAGTAAGTTGGACCGAGATTAAAGTTACATCGATAGAAACGAATATTAACGACTGTAATGATATTGCTCAGATATTGGGAGCTTTCCAGCAGAGACACAAATCGACACAAGAATCATTGTGTTTTTGTTTCTTATTGATTATTGAACAAGAACAGAATGACTCTTGTGTCAATTTGTGTCTCTTGCTGATAAGTTCCCTATGTATATACAGTAGAAAAGCTGCGCGAAAACAATATAATGATATCGCTACCATCATTAAGAATTACAGAATAATGTCTTTAATCAGAAATTTTAATTTGTCCATTTTCAACCAGAATTCCAATTAATGCAGACTCTTCTTCTATACAGTACGAGATTACGAAAATTTCGCAGCGTGAGAATTTTCGTCGCGAACTTCCACGTGCATGACGGAGGACAATTTTCTTGTCGTCCGATCTGATCTCGTTCGCTTGGCGCGAAATACACGAGACGAAAAGAGCGACGTGAAGTTAATTATATACGTTATATCGCCGGACGTATATGAAGCGGTTAATTCGGGCTGGTAAACAACGAATTCCGCGAGCGTGTCGCGAGCGCACAAACACCGGCTGCAACGACGACGACAACGACGGAGGCAGCGGCCGGGTCTGTGCCGCTCATCTCGTAACAGTCGGGCGTCTGTATGTCGTTCGGTAAATAAGGCCGAGAGACGCATGAGGAAAGGAAAGATGTCTCATCCCGTCCCCCCCCCTCCCTCCCCCCTCTCTCTCTTTCCTCGCGCGATGATGACTACTGCCACGCGTAGTGCGCGCGTATAACATCGGGACCCGCCGATGAACGAAACAAACGTTCGGAGACAGACAGTCCGCCGACGACGGGCGACCTTGGCCGCGGCGAGGAGGTGAGCGAGGTCGGCGAAGGCTCACGTTCGTTCGCTACTTCGCCGCTGGGTGTCCCTTAAGGTGCGACTTCACCAACGACGGTCGGATAACTCGCGCGAGCGAGCAGCTCACCTTTCTTTCGTTTTCATCTCTTTTGCTTCTTTTTCCCCCTTTACGTCTCTCGCACTTTATCCGGTCGTGTTTCTCTTACTCCTCTCTTTTTTGGTCCCTTTCTCTCCCTCGCTGTTTTTCGTCCCTCATCGTATCCCGACCGGCGTCACCGCCATTACCGGCCGCCCCGGCTTTCTCTCCCTCTTACTTTCTTTTTCTCATACTCACGCCGGTCGCTCGGACAGCCGTGCATTTACTAGCACGGTCTCACGGGTGCGGGTGTGAGAAATCGTCGGCGCGACCGGCCGACCGACCAACAGACTGTTTCTCTCTCTCTCTCTCTCTCTCTCTCTTTTTTTTTTTTTACGGAATGACGATGACTGATAGGAGTGATCGGCGTCTAGTAGTATCGTAACGGCGCGAGCGTGCGTATACGCTCATGTGTGCCACGTGCGTATCTACACACGCGCTCCCTCCATTCGTGATCGGAGGCAATGTCGAAACTTTGTCAGGAGTACCGACCGTTCGCCAGTCGTAGCTACGTTCTTTTTATTAGATCGAGACCGAGGTCATTCTATTGCGTCACAATAGGCGGTTAATAGAACTAATAGAACGCACGCGGAAATCTACGTCTACAAATATGGATTGAGCCTATGATTTCGTCATTGTTCGTTTCCCCCTGGTTTACTTGTAGCGATCGAATCATTTCGATATCTCAAACGAGGGATCATTATTGTCCATTGCTATTTTTTAAACTAACATTATATTCTTCTATAAAAGATAGGATTCTAAATTTTTTACTTTCCAATTATTATGTTCTTCATATAAATAATAATTTTCACACATTTTTACTTTCTTAATTTTTATAGTAATTTTTTTGCTTTTTAATAAAAAACGAAAGTTGATGCTTTTTTCTGGTGTTAAAAATTTACAACCAATGAGTTAAAATCGTTATATATTTGATTAAATACTTGAAACATATTATGACTTTTTTCATCTCTATACAAAAAGGTTTTGCAGAATTATGTAAAAAAAAAAACTAGATACAAATTTGAAAATAATTTTGTTGAATCATCAAAATAATTATGTAAGAAGACGCTCAAACTGATTGCTATAGAATGCCAAAACTTTTATAGCATTATTCCAATTCTTTCCGTGTTTATTATACATTCTGTTTCAAATAAATAAAAAAATTCTTTACGTTCTTCTCGTCTGAAGTGAAAATTAAACAATACTCATTTTCCAAAATTGCAAAATGAACTATTTCGCTAATTGTTGAAACATGATATTCAGTAACGCAACGAATGCATTTCACTGCATAATACGTGAATACAATATTTAAGAACGGAGCGATCGGACGTTCCGCGTGCGAATTAATCGAGTAACTCGATCTACGACGCATTAATCTTGAACTGAAGCAGTATCGATCGATCGACGCGCCGGTGGGGACCGAAATAACGAGCCGATATAATTTCAAGCGTAATTTCATCCTTCACTGAACGCGATGCGGTGCGATGCGATGCGATGCGCGCGCGAATTAACAGGATCGATTGTAATGCCCCGTTGTTATGACTAACTCGCGCAAATTACGCGCACTTAAACGCTCGCATTGAGTCGATTTTCCGTTTGACCCTTCGGGACTTTGTCCGTCCACAAACTTTTTCGCTGCGCTATTTACACGGTAAAGTATAACCGATTCCATTGCGAAACAATGTTAGCGTGCATTCATTGTTTCCGCATGCCTACCAACCGATGCGTTTTAATAACTGCGATGGAAATTTATACGTATTTTTCGTGAATCCGATTATCGAATCTTGCAATTAGACGAGAATTGGTTCAAAATAAAGTTACATGTTTCAATGATATGCCTAGAGCTTCATATCTATATTAAATTGCAAACGTTTGCTAATCCGCATTAGCCTTGATTATAATAGTTTCGAAATATCATTGTTAACGAGCAACTTTGCAATTATTAATTCTTTAATGTGCCTTCTATTTTTCATTTGACCTGTATAAACCAATCACATTAAGAAATAGTTACAAAGCTGCTTTTTCTACTTAAAGTTATTAAAAATCTTTTTTATCACAATAGTTTAAATGCAACAGATATATGATTAGTTTTAAAATCGATCTATTACGATTTCATTGTTATTCATTCAATCTGCAAATCATCCTACATTAGTAAATAGGAGAATCAATCATAATTGCAGTCATTTTTTATTTTTGCGATCTATAAAATCAACGTATTGCTGCCACGGAGGTGTTTAATTTTTTTATATCAATTTTTTAAAATCATTTTTAATTTCTTTCAATCAATTATTATCGGTGCAGCGTTGGAAATCGAGATGTCCTCGGGTGCATTCAAGATCGTTCAGTAGAGCGAGAGAGCGAGAGAGAGCGAGACAGAGAGAGAGAGAATGAACGTTCGCTGGACGAGCGAACCCGCGGAATGCGGATGATTTTTGCGTCGTGCGACGACACGTCGGGTTAATCAGCCGGTGGATCAGCACCCGCGATACACACACACACGCACACACACACACGCACACACACACACACACCACACACATGCATGCACATGCACATACACACACGGCACGGTGTCTGGTGGCGTGGCGGACGTGTCGCGTGGGAGCGAGACGAGGGGCGAAACAAAGTGTAAGAAAGAAAGAGAGTGTACAGGGTGGTGAGACTCGACTGGCTCTCCTCGTCCTACGGGGAGACGAGACGAGACGCGACGCGGCACGACGTTTCGTGAGAAGAGGAGCGAGAGGAGGAGGAGGTAAATGCGGCCACTGCGCCGCCGGCGGCGGTAGTGACGACGGTGCTGCGGCCTGACAGACACCGAACGCGTTCAGTCTGCCGCTGAATCTGGAATGCGTCGGGTGTTGTGTCGACGAGCGTCGCCGTCGCCGTCGCCACCGCCGCCGTCGCGACACGTAGGACCGTCCTCTCATCGCTCCGATTCCTAGCGCACGTCGCGATCGCGTGCGGAGGCGACGCTGAACACGAAAAAGGACACTCTTCTTACTCTTCCGTTCCGTCTGGACCCGTGGCGTGCCATCGCGTCAGACCGGAGAGAGTTAGCAACGAATTGCCAGACACGAATGAGAATAATATCATCGTCTGCGCGAAACGGAGCTTTACGTGACACTCCGCAAAACTCCCCGGCGACGTCGTGCGATTTTCGCAACGGCCGTGCGACGTGCATTGACGTTTCTCATCTGCCGAGCTCTCGGCTGTTCTCGGTTATAGCGGCGGGAACTCGGCCAACAGCCTGTTCCTCTCGCCGCTTATCCCTCGCTGGATCTCTCTCTCTCCCTCTCTCTCTCCCTCTCTCTCTCTCCCCCTCCCTCTCTCTCTCTCTCTCCCCGTTCTCGCTACTCCGACTTGCTCTCCCCAGTTCCCTCACCGTATACGTGAGATTCCCCTCTGCTTTTCCGACCGTGAGACGAATTCATATGAGGGCGGAGATCTCTGATACGCGAGACAGTGGATCTCGAGGTGATAAACCGGCGGTCGTCTGATGGGAAGATCGAGAAATCACCGCGGTGGATCGCCGGGGTGGACGCGCAACGGCGACGCGAGCGCGCGAGATGATTTCGGGAGTCAAGGTCGAAGCCGTCTAGACTGCTGCTGCCGGCTATATATCTCGACGTCATTCAACGTCTGCGAGACGGCGCGCGCGCACGCCAGCCGACTTTCCGATAATACTGACTGAACGAGAGTGCACACCAAGCGCGACTCGCGCGTCTCTCTCTTCCTCTCTCTCCCGGAAATCTCTGGGAATCTCTACGAGGGAATCTCGCGCTGCAGCGAGGCGACAGGGGACGGTCGGCCGGAGGGAGAGAGAGAGAGAGAAAGAGAGAGAGAGAAAGAGAGAAACTTCCTCCTCTTCCTCCCCTCCCCTTGCAGCGATATACGACAGCAGAGAAGGGGATAACACGACGACGGAGTCGCGCTGCTGCTCCCATTAGACGCAGGCCGTTAAACGACCGTAACGCTTATGGTCAAGTGAGATCGCTGACGGAGCACGGAGCACCGGATACAATCGAATTAAGTGGGAACGGGGTCGCTTCCTCCTAACGGGCCCCGCCGATCGATCGTCGTCGTCGGTGGACCAAGCTACGGGAATCGAGTGCCCCACGGCAGTGTTACTTCTCGCGAAAGCGCGTCGCGATATATCAGGACTCCATCCGACCGACGACTCTTCGAGCGGTGAAACGTTGCCGCTTCGCTGTGAAAAATAATAGTAATTACAAGTGACCGAGTCAGTGTGATTTGTCGCGACGACGACGACGACGACGACGACAATAAGAGCGAGAAGAACTTTAGCACGAGTTCGTGGAAACCACGGTGGGGCAAAAGTGTTGTCAATTGTGGTGCGTTTATGTCAACTCGACGAGGCCGGTCGACGTCGACGGTCAGTGGTTGTTTCCGGCACGCCGACGACAACCTGGCGGTTCCTCCGTTCAAATGAAGCTGAGGCGTCGCTACATGCAGACGCTCGGCGTCTCTGTGAAACAGCTGCGCAGGAAATTACTCGAGCTGGGCGCGCGAATCCTCCACGTCCAGGGGTCGAAACCGCGCGACATGGCACTAGTGGTACGTGTGTCAAGAATGTGCTGTTTTTTATTTATTCCCTTCCGTCGCATCTCGTCGATGCATCCTCGTTCGTCGCGTCGATTTAACTTCGCACGTGCGACGATGCAACGATCGGATCGTTTAAAGATGTCACGTCGCCGTGGAAGATATTTTAAAGAAGGCCACATAGGCTTTGCGTTATTCATGAAATTGTAAATTTCACTTTCATGTAGTGTCAAACGTTAACGGCACTTTTTTTCATGTGGAGATCAAAATCGGTGTAATGGGTGCACTTTCCAGCAAGAGACGCAGATGACGGTGTAATACAAATGTTAAAAATGAAATGGTTCACTTTGTTATGTCACTTGTGTCTCTTGCTGGAAAACATCCAATATCTGTGAATTAAAAATTCGACAGTCCGTTATAAAGAAAATGATGCATGTTTATCTATGATATATAGAATACATAAGATATTTTTCTGTGAACGTCTATTTGTAACATTTATATGTCCGAAAATTGAATTCGGTCTTTCCTCAGCTTTCCTCAGAATTTATTCGCCATTTTTCAATCTCCATTATTAAACATCCTATTAATCAAGTCCCAAATGAAATTTCCGTTAAAGTGAAACTAATTTAAAGTTAACCAGAGACAAGTTCCTGCTCATCTGTTTAGTAGATGCTTGAAACTTAATTTTGTGAAAACCGTTCAATTTCCAATGTAAATATCTTCAAAATAAAATCAAATTGATAAGATCGATTAAATAAGCTGTCATTAAAATTTCAAACGGTTATGTTGGAGTGTTCTGTATATCATACAATCGCATTTTTACGTCCATTAACTTAAGAGCTATTAATGAGAAAATATATAAGTCGAAATGTCGAGCAATTTTAAATGTCTTTAATCCGTTTATTATTCACGAACGGAATAGCGAGCGCGGCTATTCTATTTTCTAAAGATGAACCATTGTATATTTACGATCGGCCGCGAATATTTAATCCCGCGGTTTTAGGCGAAAGTATTGTACGAGATTTTATTTCACCTGACAGAGCCCCGACACATACAGTAGCGAAAATGAATTACGACGGACGTACGATGCGCCATGTCGGTGAAAGTGTTTTATGTGACTAGTGCGTGAAAAAAAAAAAATCAATTCCGCTGAGGTAACCCTCGGTGTGCTGCACCTTGCACAGGTGATTTACATACGTAGCATGAAGGGGTAATCGGTAGAACCTGGTGCATCCGACATAGTTTTGAATTTCAAAACTAGCCAGTGAAATTTAATAAAGTTTCTGCATAGATTCGTTAGATTTCACACTTTAGAATAAGATTCTTTGCCCGTACAAAAATTCTATTGCTACTTGTTTATTATATTTAATCTTAATAATTTACAAATCTTCATACGCTTCTTCTCGGATATCTTTTAGTCTTGTTAATATTTCATAATATTTAATATCCAATATTAAAGTTTATTATAGAATTAGAGTATCTCTTTTTTTTTATTAGTACATTTTTTTCATGCTTACATTCCTCTTCACATAGCAAAGATATATATATAGCTTTTAAGTACAAAAGTCTAAAAAAAGGTGACCTTACTTTTTATGTAAGAATTTTTTTTATGTAAGATTTTCGAAGATTAACGCAATAAAATTTGGAGGAAGAAAAAAAAGAGGAAACCGCAA
This sequence comes from Acromyrmex echinatior, assembly GCF_000204515.1. The sequence continues at coordinate 2,121,608 of NW_011626409.1, forward strand.
TACAATGGTTTTATTACTCACATTTTATTGTCCACAATTTTTTTATTTAAAAAATAGAGAATTTGTTTGAGCATTTTGAGTACATAACAGAATAAAAGTAGATAGAATAATATATACAATTTTACCGTATATAAATGTAGATATAAAAATTCTTAATATCCTGAAGATGGTAATAAGAATTTGAAGTGTGGACTTGAAATTTGAAGTTTAATATTTCTTGATACGGAACTAGTACACGTCCGGACAGAGTATCTGGAACACCGAGACCTATTCCGTCGTTTCCCTCTTTCTCCCTCCTTGGGAGGACGAGTCGAGCGAGCGTCGCGACGATGAGGACCAGGGAGGCGAACGGGGGTGGAAAGGAGCGCTCGGGAATGCTCGCGTCAAACTCGGAGCGAGAGGTGGTATAATAAAAGAAGCGAGGGAACGCGAAAGAGGCCGTTACACTGTCTGCCTTGTATGTTTCTTCCGTCTGGCCCAGAATGCGAGGCAGGCTTTCACTGCAGTTTTCTCGTCTGGGTCGGCAGCTCCGTTCCCCCCCCCCCCCCCCCCCCCACACCCCCCCCCCACCTCCCGTGTCGTTTTCTCTTTTGCACGCTGATGGAAGTAACCTCTCTCTTCTGTCGTCTACCACGAAAGAAACACCGAGCGAACGTGCACGTCGGTCGATACCTTCACGTGGCATTTTTAAATGTCATCAGCCTGCAATTTCCGAGGTCGGTCTCGCGAGCACGAGTCTTGGAGATGGCAGCCGTTCATTAGTAGGTTCTGCGACACGCTGACCTTTAACTTTAGAGAAATCCTTTCAGAGGAAAAGAGAGAAGGTACCGTGAGATTTCAAAAATCTTTCAAGTTTCATGAATTTTTTTTTAAACGGGGTCATATGAACTGCTCTATAATATCAAAAGCTTGTTACAAAATTTATAGCACTTAAAATTAATTGGGAAACGAGGCCGTCCATTTTACGCTTGACGCTTACATCGTCGAAATGCTTAATATTTTATGTTAGATCTTCATCATTCGATGAGAAGCGCTCGAATTATATTTAATTCATGATTAAATTTTTTTGTAAAGAATAATTTAATTCAATTAGCTCTGTTAAATCTTAAAGTAAATCTAAGATGATTTTTCATTATTAATTGTATAAAAAAAAAAAGACTTTTGACATAGATCTGTCAAAAAATGTATCACTACCAAACATTCTTAAATTTTTTCAAGTAGATTAATTAAAGACAGTGAAAAATATTATATATTATTGAGATGATTTATTTTATTATAATATTGTTTTTAAAGACCATATGAAAATATAAAAATATGTTCGCGAGTATTTTCTCATATTTTCTTTTTATTCGCAATTTTTTCCTCTGTGTATATAAACAAGACAATATTCTGGATCTGTATTCTGTATATATACTACTAGATTTAATACTGCTCCAACACGAACAAATTGAAAAATGTCCCGTTCTGCTGAAGATCATAAAATGGTCTTAAAGATGTTCCGTTTTATGAACCTTCTTTTCAACTAGGACTCCGTTTATCCATGACTCTACAAAAGCGATAAAAATGTCGACTCCGTTGTAGTGTCCTCGACGTCGCTTTGCACGATAAGCAAGTCGTAAATATATTACACGAGATTTCGAGTCATTATCGTGTACACAAAAAAAGTTCAACAAGTGTAAATTGTTCAATTTTAAAAATATGGAAATTATAAATAGATTTCTCTTACAATCGTAAGACTAGTTTTTGACAAAATTTCTCTCTCTCTCTCTCTCTCTCTCTCTCAACATATATATTTTAATAATACATTACAATAATAAATGTCATGTATTAAAAATACAAATTTCTCTTTCTTTCTCTCTCTTTATTTTGCTATATATAATTTTAATTACAAAACGCGCGTGATTTTAATCTGTAAAAATAATTGTATTAAGAAAAAATTTTGTATTTAAAAATGGCATATAAAATTGGTTGTATATGTATAATTTTTGATGTCGAGATATGTTCTGCGATTTGCAAATGTACAGAGATTGCATTTATAATGTGAAAAAATATCGTACACTGTAAAACTGTCAGGGCTTTCTTCAGAAAAACACTGACCTGTGGAGATTCGTTTAGAACGGTTACTCTAATCGCACTCGTTAATATAGCGAGCACGGCACGCTCGTTAACATGCGTTGGCTCGTAGAGCACGGCACGCTACGCGCATAATTCGTGGCTATATATGCAAATACTAGCGCATATTTAACCTTACATATAAGACTGTACAGTACAGGAATATCTTTTATACTCATGAATAAATTTAATTTGCAAATAACTGAAATTGTAAATAATGTGTGAGTGAAAACTGGATTTATTATTTATATCTTCTTAAGTAATATTCTCTAATCTTTTGTAATTAACGAGTCATTGATTAAATGTACAAACAACCGATATGTTCATAAAAAACTATACACTTAAAGGGAAAATTGAATACCTTGAATTTATTGTAGAATTATTTATCTACTAAAGTTATCGCAGATTGAATTACTATTGTTAAAACGCTTTGCAGATTGAATTATTATCGTTTAAAACGCTTTGCTGTATTACTTTAGTTAGTATAACTCCGACAAAAATTATTATGAAACAAAATTTAGTGTCTAACGTTTATATTTTACGGAATCGATATACAAAAAATATTGACAAAAAATATCGCGACGTATTATCTTTCAGAGGATATAGACCTAAAACAATCTTTTTAAAAAAAGAAAAAATACACGCCAAGTGCTTAAAAAAAGGTGTGAATACATTCTTCTTAAGAAAACACGGATATAAGATATGAAATAAATGTAATTAACAAAGTATTTTACGCAAGACAAATAAGATAGATTAAAAGTAACTAAAACTGTCAACTGGATTATAGTGAAGAAAAAACTTGGCATGCCCGAGTCGCATTAATTGCACTTCTGTAAATATATTATCTCAACATACTATTTGCATTATAAATTAAAATATAAAAATAATAGATATATGTATATAGTGATATAGTTTGTGGGACATGAAAATATACTCACAAATAATTGACGTGATATAAATTGTGGAGAATAATATGTAATAATATTGATAATATTTAGATATAACAGTTGAATTATTGTTTTCATGTATTGTGTATATCTGCGAAATATTGTATGTAATAATCTTTCTTAAATATCTTTTTGTTAATTAACAAATTTCCGTATTATCTTTTGGAGGATATAGATAAACAGGCAAAACGTTTTTTAATGTTCTACGACGAGCTCTCTAAGACTCTAAGAGCATACAAAAAAAAATCAAATAAAAAGCAGCGAAAAATACGAAAAAAATGATAAAATAATATGAAGAAAATAAAAATAACAAATAAAAATAGCAATAGTTATAAAAAAAAACGTGAAAAAATATATATAAATAAAATAAATAATAAAGGAAAAAATAAAATATACAGGGTTTGTCTCAGATCAGCAACAGTGGATTTCTTGTAAGTAGAGTAAACAAGTAAGAATGCAGGGAATGTAATATCTCCCGTTTTATTTTTACACTTTTAGATAGATTTCTCCGAAGAGAAATCCCATGTGTCAGGTCATCATCCTGAAAAAAACGCCACGCTCGCACGTAGCCGCCCACGTATAATGGGCAAATATTAGCTCGAGTCGAAAATTAGGTCGATGGTTGACAATATTCTTTTTTTATCTTTTTTGTTTTCTTTTCTTTTTTTTTTTTTTTCATTTGATTGGACTGTCTGGGTAAGAGACGCGTGGGAAACAGGCAGCGGGAACGTTTACACAAGTGTGTCTCGTACGAGGGTGATTCGCTCGATCACATCTCATACATTGTATATTGAAGATATGATATTGAAGCATCTAAATCCCACCGAGGCTGGTAAAATAAATATCTGAACGGCAGGCGCGAGCTCTCCTCTCTTTTCCGTCTGTAACACGCGATATGTTATTTTATTCGAATGTGGGGAGATATTAATATAACAGTAAACACGAATTCATGGCGAATAATTTTAATTGTTAAATGTTACGTAATACCACAACTTTGCATATATTATTTACAGTTTACATAATCATTGTTGGAAGAATGTTGTTTATTTAAATGTATATGTACTGAGAAAAAAATTAAATCTTGATACATATTTTTTTTCAATACTGCCTTAAATATTTACTTACAGTAAGTAAATATTTACTCAATAAAAAATAAAAAGTTAAATCGAATTAATGATTCTTGCATCAAATAAATATATATTTACGTTTAGTATTATACATATTCAGCTAATATACTTTTAAAGTAAATATTTATTAAAATTTAGTACATTTTTTAGTATATTTTTGTAAAAAGACATACGGGAAAGATCTGTATGGACATCGCTGAATATTTTGCGAGCCTTGTCGAGTTATTTTTACGCGATTAAGCGCGCTGTGCGGCGTTTATAGAATTGCAAAAAGTGCGTGTTTACTCGAAAAAAATTTCATTTTTCGGACGATTACGTTCCATAGTATTTAATTAACTCACAAGTACCGAAAAAAAATCTGGCAATACGTTGGAATCTATTATATACGCTCGAGGCAGTTATCTCACTTCGAAATTCAGCTCTACGCTCGTTGAAAATATTACATATAACGTTTTTTAACTTAGGTTTTTAAACTTAGGTTAAATTAATGCTTTGCTATTAATTGACGTTACATGCTCTACGAATAGTAGAGCTTGCAGCGTCATTAATTCAACCCGTACAAAAAATATTTAAGATAATAAATTAAATAACTATAACAATGCAAATCAAGACTTTAAATAAAAGAAGTAAAAATGTAAAAGAATCCATTACAAAATAGATTTGATATAATAAATCAGAAGATTCTCATACATTTTCGAGACCATGAGACTAGTATTGCACAGAGCTAGCGTCTAATCTACGTTACCGTTCACTTTGTCAAGAGTGAAGGTACTCGTTTAACGAATGTCGCAAATAATCATGACGTTTTACGACAGTCACGCTGCCGACGATGGAAGATTTGTGCATGCACATATCTCTCAAGGATCTCAAGGATCTCTCGTGAAAGAGAAAAAAAATTGTCATGACGCATGAGAAACTCGTCGTAGGGAACAAACACTTTGGCATTACGAGCTATTTGATTTTTTAAAATCAATCACTGTATAATACTCTTACTCACGTCACCAGAATGTCGAATTTCAACGAGGATCTTGAAGACATTCTCATTGTGCAAATACCAGATTCTTCTAATCAATATATATATAAATGGAATTTAAAAGAAAATTATCTGTGTACATATACTTGAAACATATTTCTTAAAATAAATTGAAAAATTAAATCTTGCTTTTTACAAATTAGATATTTTTTAAAAAAACTTTATTACAGAATTCTGAATTGTACTGAATTAATATTACTACACGGAAAGAACGGTTTTGCTGAAACAGATCTATAAATAATTTTGTTAGATTATCAAAATAATTATGTAAGTTTCAAGTACAAACAAAAAAATTATTTTTAGATCTGTAGCTAGAGTTAAAATTTTAAATGGACACTTTAGCAAAAGCTCTTTCCATGTACACTATATTTTATAATTAATTTTAATTACATTTTATCAGGCGGTATGCTTGAAATAAAATCACTAATATAATCATATATTTGTGTTATTAATAATTTTCAAGATTTCTTCGATACTACGATCAACCGCGTCAGAGGACTTTTACATTGTAAAAATTTACTTAAAAATTCCCGCTTGTACAACATTCCGTATGCAGAATAAAACATCGCGCTAGCTGATGCAGTTGTTGCGTAAAAACGTTAATGTGCGGAATATCTCGCGCGTATCCGCAAATCGGGAGCCCTGCTCCCGGAGCAGGGCTCCTCACGCATCAACCACTCGGGACAGGATAGGCGGTGCGTTGCATGAAAAAAATATTCTCAGCGTAGGAGTGGACGTATTCGCGCCTCCGTGTGCGAAACCCGTCTATAAAGCTACATAGAAAGAGTACACGCGCTTCCGTGCGAGCGCGATGGCGCGACGGCGACGGCGACGGCGACGGCCGCATAAAGCGTAACGGTGGGATAATTTTCCCGGTCGTAAAGCGACGCTTCGCCGGGTGATGGTGCAACTTACGGCGAAAAGTGGAAGCGGGAAAGTACAGGAAGGTTACATGTCCGCGTTGAATTATTCCGCGGTAAACGGCCGCGCCGAGAAAGAAAACCTCGCGGAGCGACTCATGCGTCGCAAAACCCGCGATCTTCACCTATTCATTTTCTAACTTAGCGAACTGCATTAGAATGAAATTGCGAGGAGGTTCTTGAAAGAAACGAAGGGAAGACTTCTTTCTTACATCCGGTAATTCAATTTAATCGCGCGATATAAAAGAACTAGAAGTCTAAAAGATTTCTTCTCCTTTCTCTTGAAAATTTTACGTATAAAAGTGTAGGAAGTTTAATGGAATTAGGAAAAAGGCACTCGCACCAGTACGCTATTAACTAAAAGCGGTTCACTTATAAAGATGAGGAAGAGATTTTCCACTTTTAAATAAAACAATCTTTTTTTCTTCTTTTTCTCTTTTAATTGATTACACGATCGATTTACCGATCGCCAAATATTAAAGTTAACAATTAATTAAGAATAATACTAACAGCTCGCAGGAAACAACCGTGATTTCCGCGTCGAAACACGTCGGAGGAGTCTTATCGCGATCTAAAAAGTACGACATGAGGCTGTAAAACATTTGAAAGGACATGTCGCAACAGCCGCGTCTAGACGGGTCGCCGACGCTATTATCCGGGTCTCGTTAATGCTTATCTCTGCCAAACGGGAAGCGTCTACGCAACGGCGGCAAGCGGATTGTGCAAATGTGCTCGCGTACATACGTTATACGTGCGTGTTGCACGCGCACTTTTATCCTACCTACGCAAGCGTGGATTGCGACACGTTCTTGCTCTTTTCTGCCTCTCTCGTTTCAACCTATTGACCTCCGGACACGCGTAATTAATCCCCTATAGACGTGCACACGCGACATTCACCAGAGCGACGCGACGGGATGATATTAGCGAAGCGGCGCGACGCTAATATGTCCGGAGCTTTCGGATCGCGCGCGACACGCTACTGCCATTCGGTAATTTCTAACGCGAATTCTCGAAATTCTGAAACAACCATCCTGTTACCTCTCATTATTCTTCATAACTTTCCGGTCGCGTGCATGTTCTGCGATGCACCCTGCTATCGGGACCAACAACACGATGTCGCATTCGTAGAACTGCATAGCTGCTTGTTATTTGATTTCTTATCTCACGTAACTTACGACTGATCTTTTATATTCGTTAATTATAGAAAATATATATTTTACATATATACAGTGTTATAATTTTATTTTATCTTTCTCATATTGTAAATAATTAATTCTTTTTAATGACAATGATATATTATATTAAAATCATTTTTTATATACGACTTAATATGTACCCTCGAAAGAACTTTTGAGACTGCAACAAGCGCATCTGTGATTTATTCTTTCTACGAAACGATATCATGAATACGAGACTGATTCAACATTAATTAGATACTCTATCCATTTATTTCCTTTTACCATTGACGTTCTGTGATGTTTGAAGTTATTGACGAGAACGAAATTGCGCGAATAACAGATGACAGAGTGATCGCGTAACGAATATGCGACATAACTTGTGTGTGCAGCTTTCCGTAATACAAACATAACGGAAGTTAGTCACTTCATAAATATGGCAATGTCAGAGCCACGGACTAGCGTCATGCAAATTGGGAAATTCACAGAAGGTGATGCATACGCGTAGAATTGTTTCTCTTCGCGTTCACGTATCATTTGGCGTGCTGGCAACGTACCGCAAACGAAACCGTTAGATCGTCAAGTTCTGCACGAGAAATACCTGCATATTCATATCCTCGAAGTGAAATACCTAAGAATATATATATATATATATATATATATACACTCGATTTTTTTTAAATAATACATAACGAAGTCGATATAAAAAATTAAACCATTGTTAATTTCACAGACAGAGATATGAAGAAATTTATGAGAAATATTTTTCAGCTAGAGATTGCATTAAACAAATTTTACAAATAACATATTCTGCAGAAGAATCAATCGTAATCAGGAAAATCGATATCATAGGGTATTATAAGAAATGGATTGCCATGCCGATCAATGGACGGGGAATGATGAAACATGTCTATAAAAGCGCACACTCTGAATAGTTCATTGTTTAAAACATTGAAAATCGTTGCGCGACTGTAGATAATTTTCCCACGATCGAATACTCTTTGCGGGGTCAACGCGAGCTCTCGGCGCAATGTATCGGGCTTTATTATGCTCGCTCGCAATGCAGAACGTCAAGCGGTTTGATTTACAATCACTCTGTATCGAAGGTAAGGTATTGTATAAAATACGATTCGCCTCATCGACCGATGGCGAAACGTTTGCGCTAAAAAAGAAATGAAAATATTCCAGGGATAAACTACTGAAAAATTCATAATTACGTAATGCATAGAGATATTAAGTAGCAGCAATAATTTTATGGCGGTTGTTATTGCTATATTGTTATTTCACAATTTTAAACGATTTTTAGGTGACGCGCATATATATATATATATAATATAACGATAAGCTAGATTTTAAATCAAAAGATTAAAACATTTTAATAAACAACCAATTTTATTTCATCTGATTAATTATTAAAGAGAGAACGTGTTATAAAACTTTATTTTAGTCGATATATTTTTTATATGTCTCATTTAGAGTAGATGAAGTTAAGGATTGTTATCTCATGAGACTAATAATTGCAAAAAAAAGAGTTGTTTGCTTTCTGTATATAATGTCAGTGCTGCATTTTTCAAATTTGGATACAACAATAAGATTTTTAGTAATTAGATGCAAAAATACAGACTCGACTGTGTATTTTCCTTACACGAAGATTTATTGTGATTCTTATGTTTTTATCAGGAACGATTTATAAATTCTAATACTTTTCGATATAAGACATTAAATTTCTCGTTTTATTACGTTTTATTTTTGATATAGAAGAAAACTTTTTTCTTTAAAAATCGCAATGTACTCTTTCTATAAAATCAAAAAAATATTTTAATTCCTTCTTTGCATTTTTTGCCTTAAAAATATTCAATTTTGAATTGCTAGATGTATAATTTTTTGCGCGGATACGTTTTCTATATGGAATCGTATTCGAAGTTCTTATAGCTCATTGGACTTCAATGTTTGCTCGCGACATTGGTTTGCCGTCACTCCGTATCATTGGCATGACTTTTGTCTTGGAGATTTTTCTCGATCCGAGGAGTGCACTTATTCCGAGGCAGTCGAAACAATCCGGCCTCTTATCGCTGACGTTCTCCTCATCTCCGCGCTCCATTCTCAATCCCCTTTCCTCGTGTTCACATTCATGCGAGTAGCCGTTTTTATTTGCAGATCACAAACGGAGATGGTGCGATTCTTCTTTGTCGCTCTTATTTTCTCCCTACGTCTTCCTTGCTCAGAGCGCCGCGAATCGAAGATATGTTGTTTCTTTAATACGCTTCGTTTGCGCGTTGAACAAAGAATTTATCCGTTCTGTTATTGAAACCGAGTCATTCGAAAAACACATCTTGGCAACACTTATTGTTAAGACTTAGATAACGTCATAACTCACTCAAAAAAATACAAAAGAAATTATTTTTATTTCTGTGCCATCCTGCACAACATTATCGGAATCGCTCCTTGATTCAAAATACAAAAACAGATGCATCACGATGTTTTGCAGAGAGGAAAGTGAGTTCTCTATGTTAAAATTGAAAATTGTAAAATTAAAAACTTTATGTAACTTTATGTACCTTCTTTAGAATTTGAAAACAATTATTTACATACATTTTTTTTATTAGAATCTTAGTTTACTTAAGGATATTTTTCCAAGTTTCCAGGAAGAAACGTCAAATTGATATTACGTCAAATTAATATTATTTTCTGAATGTCTAAAAAATTGAACTCGTCTGTTAAATAATATATTTTTTTAATTATGCTGTGACTTATTTTTGCACTGTAAAAAAAATTGTGACAAAATTGTGTGTAATTGTCCGAATGTCGCGAAAAATAGAGATTTACGTTAACAAACGAGCCATTGATCATCGATCTTTAGACTGCTGCAAAAAATCGATAGCGTTTAACTCTTTCTATATAAAAATTTTCCAGACGAGATGACCCCAAAAACTGTCCAATCAGACTTCATAATAAATTCCAAGAATACACCTAATAAAATATATATACGCGTCTTTCCTCCCTATTTCTCTCTCTCTCTCTCTCTCTCTCTCTCTCTCTCTCTCTCGTAATAGTTAAATTTAGGAAACGTATATGGACTACGAGTGCTGTTAGCGAAAGTTATTTACGGTCGTACGATTCGTTGAGCCATTCTTACCGATAATATCACGAATTTTTGCTCGCGATTCAACGGAAAATAAGTATATAAAACACAATGACGCGAATGCAAATACAATTTTAATAAAAGCTGTGATATTTCTTTGCTCTTTAATTAATCACGCGATGTATGTCGTAATCATAACTTATGAAGCATGACTCGAGTCTTAATCAAGCAAAAGTTGCTTCATTTTTAACCTCTCTGTATATAATTGTTAGAACTGAGTATTTATTATTTACATATAACTGCATGCGATCTATTCGTAATCGATCTTATCTTCTTGATAGAAATGATTAATTTATGCGCGAGTGAATTTCTTGAGAATCGAGCAATTAGTAGAAAATTTGCGAGCATGTTCACGCAAAATTGGACGCAAAATGACATCACCAAATGCAGACCGATGCGCGTCGGCAGATTTGTCTCGTGACCTTGAGCGATAACAATAATTGGCAGCGCGATTACATTCACATCGCAGACAAAGTCGTCGCGCAACAGATTAGAGCCGCGCCTCTAATGGTACTCTAGACTATATCGTGAAAATCTAATCTAATTCTTCAACCGTGAATGCCACTCGTATATGATATGTGCCGAGATCTTAACGACTCTAATCTAATAATATCGATTTCTTATACGTTAGTAATTTCAAAAAAAGAGAAGACTCTCTTGTCGTAAGAAAGATTAATACTTTAAATCTCTCTCCGATTATAATAAAATATTAAAAGCTAATCATTAACTAATGAATTGTAAAATATTTAATCCCTCGAACAAGATTGAAATATAGAATTTATTATCTTAGAAAGTTATAAAATTGAGAGAATTGTGATATAAGAATAAAATAAACGTGAAATAAAATCGATCGTTATTAGTAATTTTCGTAAGAAAAAAATATTAACAATATAAAATATAATTATATTCGTATATAAATATATTCGTATGTTTAAAAAATTCTCACTTTATACAGGTGAATATTATTTAACGTTAAATATTATGAATGTCAAGTAGAACATTCGATAAAATTAATTCTTCCTTTTTGTTTGACGCCAAGTACATTTTCTTGTAACGAGACGTTACAAACGTCGACGTTCGGAAACCGACGTTTCACGGACTGGAAGGATTTCTTTTTTTAGAACGACTTTTATGCGCGAAGGTGTTAGCAGGTGCTGCGAAAGTATAGTCGCAGCGCTTTACAGCGAGTGCATGATGTATCCCCGGTGCATTGCCCTCATGCAGGGTGGCACGTTCTCATCGATCGATACGTTTTACCAAACGACGACGACGACGACGATGACGACGACGACGACGACGAAGATGAAAACGACAACGAGAACGTTGAAAAGCATTTACGAGTCAGCGATTCTTAAGACATAATTTTTCAAGCATCGATTAAATCACGTAAGATTTGACAGTCGGAAATTTTATTTGCTGCATTATTAAAGTGTGTGCGCAGTAAAATGTTATCAGTATTTTAAACGATATTAATATTTAAAAAAATAACTAAAAAATTATTTCAATTATACTTCTAATTCGTACACGGAAAAAAAGATTTATTAAACACTGATTCAGCAAATCTACAGCTACGTATGGACAGCCAGTTTTCTATGTCAAAGTTGTATAGCTGAGTAAAAATTATATAGATAATCATATTTGATGTAACAGCACAGAAAATTTGTTAATGCAGCAAAAATAGCTTTCTACGAAAATCAATATATAAATCAAAATTTTTAAGAAAATATGTCAGCTAAGATGGCATATATTTTTGCTTCTGTAATGAAGAAAATTTGTCACATTAGCGATTTTCATTATATAACAAAAAATTAGCTGAATTAGCATACTGATAATTGCCTAGAGACATAATTTTTTTGTCAAGTTATCAAATCTTAATTATAGATGTTGAACTGCAACAAACTACTGCTTTGCTGAATCACATCTAATCCATTTTTTAATAAATATTTCCAATTTAGGATTTGATTATTTAAAATATTGCAGATTTTCTTGCTAAAAAAATACTTTATGATTTATTCCTTTGTAAACGCGGTTAAATAATACAAAGGTAAATAATTATTCGATCATTTAAAGTACGTGGGTGTCACAAAGGATGCGAGGTAAACAAGAACAAATGTAATCACGCCGAATCCGATTTGTACGATGCAATCGTGACAGGGGCAGGTAGTAAGAAGACTTACGGCATTCCAACTTGTTATCGTCGGATCAGTATCGCCGGCAAGAATCGTAAAAGAGATGTCTGCGCGATGCGCGAATTGATTGCGATATAACACCAGCGGAAGCTCTTTCGAAAGGAAAGCAGTTTTCGTGACACACGAACATGACACGTCTCAATTTTAGCTCTCGATATTTTAGCTCTCGGAAAAAGAAATTGATGCGATAAATGATGACATATCTCACGAAGGTATTTCGGTTAATCTCTTTTTTAACGGTAGAGCGTAGGTATTGGAAATTCAAAGATATATCTCTTGAATGTTAAGATACATATTTGCATATATTATCATCATTATCAATCATTTCTTATTTTTATCTTATATTTTAATTATATATTATAATATAAGTCTTTTATATATCGCGTTTTTGTTCATTAAAGCATCACAATGATGCATTTCGCCTTAAATATCAATATTTGCAACAGACACAAGATTAAGACGACGACGAAGAGATTGCATAATCTAAAAGACACAGACGGCAAAAATTATACGCGCTTTATCGGCGAGGCGCGATTGGTTTGACGCATATTTTAATCGTTGTTTGTCGGCATGAGTTCCGAAACGCGACATTGATCGAACTGTGTAGGTAGCATCGCAAATATTATGCTTTTTTCGCAAATACCTGGAAAAAGTTATTTTCGATAGATTGTCTTCGGTAGAAAACATTCATGATAAAAACCTGCGAAAAAAGAGAGGATAAAAACTTCGTCCATATTTTCGTGTTTATATTTCGCAAACATTATTTTTCCCTGAAGAAAACTTTCAGGGAAAAATTTAACTTCTCTTTTTTTTTTTGAATATATTTCTTTCCTTAAATTGGGCACAATATGATCCGTTAGTCAGTAAAATAAGTTATTTATAATTATCGGCCAATCAACAACAGATGCTCACAAGAAATATCTTCGCTTTCGATTTCGATATCCACGATTATTGCTCCGTTATCTCGGCGGCGAAAATAAACCACGATGCAGCGGTTTGTCGATCGCATAACTGGCGTCGTGGAATTCGAGCGAAGTTCATCTACGAAGCTCTTCCAAATACCAGCTTTGTCGTCGCCGGGTGACTTTGACGTCCCAGGAGAAGATAACTCGGGAGAGGTGCAAGTTTCTCGAGACATATAATACCCGCGAACGTACGATCGACGCGGTGAAGTTTACCCTTTTCTGAAACTGCAATTTCAATCGAGCCCGCAACAAGGGAGACGAGGACAACGATGATGACGGTAGTGTCACGTTTCGAGCGAGCGCAACGGTATCGAGCGAACTGCGACAGCGACTGGCTGTTTTATGGTCCACCGAGGTGCCGGCGTGGTTCGGGGAGCCATAAAGTCCGTTACAACATCACCGTCCACGAGCTTTTGCGAGCCGCTATGGCATTTCAAGCACCAGCATCAACCCCAGCGAACTTCGTCCCTTCACCGCGCTCGCCGGTAATTCTATCTCCGATCGATCGACCGAACAACTCGTCACTCTTTCATCCTCTCTCGTTCGTCCTCCTGCATCCGGGTTGCTCACTACTCGCCTAGGCCACCGTTGCCTCTTTCCGTTGCCGGAAAATTTAATCGTCACACAATATAGTATGGAAACATAAAACATAACAGTAGATTATATATAACAAAGAATAAACATAAAAGAAATGAAGGTAATTTTTATTTAATGTTTTAAACCACTTATAAGTCTATTTATTCGGAGAGATCCAATTTTTTTGAAAATTATTTTCTGTACGAGTGCAAAATTTTTTAAGACGCGGAAAATGTTTTATTTTTGAAATTATTTTCGTCATAAATTGTGAAATTCAATTGTGGAATTATGTATCGAATTAACGTTTGGAGTAGTAATGAACTTTACTATTTTTTGATTTCGATATGATATACTCGTATTACGTGACGACTGCGATATAATATAATACGTGATGTAACTCTAATCAAATGATCCATCAACTCTGTCAGTTTTGAACTAAAATCACGAATGGCTCGAAAAGAGATGAAAGGAGGGTCATCATATATGCACCAAATATAGCTTATTTCTAAATTCAGCACATATAAATTCCTTTCACTTTACGAAGAATGACATTGGTCCTCATTTTAAAATATGCTCGGACGAATTTCTCTTTGAATACCCGTTTTTCTTCATAAAAATATTACTCCAAAAATTTTTATCCATTGAATTTCGTCAAGAAAAGTTTCTCTTTTTGTAGAAATAGAGAAAGAAATAATAAAGAAATTCATCTCTCTTATGAGTCATTTAGAAAATGTAAATTAAAAACTATCTGATTATTTGTTTTGGATTATCCTATTTAAATAGTGTTTATTAACACAATATTTAGTATTCTACAAACAAATAATGATCAAGCGCGAACGAATGAAATATGTAAATTCAAAACTTTATTAATATATAACAAAAATAAAAATGTATTAAAATAAACAAAATTAATTTGGATTAATGAAAGTCAGCGCAAGGAGGCACGCCATAAAATTTTAACAAATAAATTTGTTACTCGATTTGGTGTGTTGATATCTTTTTCATTTAAAATCTTTGAGAAATCATTGAACGTTTCGATTCCTTTTGGAATCTTTTTCAGCAATATTCTTAATCCATATTAGATTTCGCGGTCAAGATAAAGTCACTCACAGATTGCCAAAACTATATAATATAATGTACACGAAATAATGCAATGCTAAATATATAGATGAGATACATTATATTTAATTTATTTCATTCGAATACCTGAATGTTACGTGGAAACGAGAACATGAATATGCAAATAGTGAGACGACAGCATGTCTGTGTGCTCTTTTAATACCTATATCAGATAACTTAAATATAAAAACAAACAAGGAAAGAAAACAACGAAAATAAAAAAATTTTTTAAATTATCTAAAATTATATTTAAAAAGCAGTGAGAATATAAATGTGTGGTAAGCAATTATTATAATTATTTTATAAATTTTATGAATAAAGGCAAGAAGAAGAAGAAGAATATCAACTTGGACAAAACGTGTATTGCGTGATAGCATTATAGGAACACGAGAGCACTTGATATGTTGGAGCAATTTTAAAAATATTCGTATACCTCTGTGATCGAATGTACTTTCCCGTACATCTGCATTATTATACATTGGTAACGAGTAAGCGTGATGTTATATTGCAAGTCGATCGATACGAATAGTACGCGAGCGAGCATTCATCCCTCTGTGTGTCAGTCGCTCCTGTCGTTGCTGTCTCCGCCGCACACCCTCGCTCTGTTGTCGCAGCAACAGCCGCCACTGGCATCCCTCTTCCGCTTTCCCTTTCGACGGCCTCGGACGAACGCGAGAACGCGAACGGAGGGGTGCTGAAAACCCCTTTAAAGCTTTAACGCGACCGACCGACCCATCAGTCGTTAACGCATGCACGTGCCAGCAAATGTTCGCGAGAGACTTCTGCGTCAGCTCTCGCTCGTTAAACCGCTATCAAATTGTTATAAAAATTCACATTGACAGAAACGCCTTTAACTTTGGCCTGGAACTGCGGCTGAGAATCTTTGGAAGCGAAATCGATGAAATAAAGAATTTATCTCCAAAATTCCCTGTCTTTTTATTAGAATAAAAAATATATAAAATTATGTTCTTATTCATACTCTAAAACTTTTAAAGTGAATCTCACTCTAAGGAGAAATATCAATCCTAGAGAAGATTGAAAATTCAGACATTCTTTTTCAAGACTAACTCAATTTTCATTTCTTTGGAGTGAGATTCCACTCCAAAGGATTTAGAGAGTGTATAATATATATTATATGTAATTGGGAATGTATTGTTCTAATTAACTTAGTACACGTGATGATTTTCCGGTCTAACTGCAGACAATTTCCGTGTTTCGATGTACACCGTCAGTGTATTGAAAATCTATAATTCACGTAATACTATAGATTTTTAATCCTAGCAGTGTATATCGGAATACAATCAAAATATCGTTCGTATCTCAGATTAATTTTCATTACTTTTACATAAAAAATTATTAAGGGATTTTTATGTGTATACATAAACATTTTTGTTTTAACATTTTTGCAAAGGTATGTATTTAAAAAAAGAATCATAAAGGAAAGTGTCATTGTTTAATCAAGCTCCTAGTATTTCAAAGAAAAGAAATACGTAGGACACGAATGGCCCTCAGAATGACCTAATCGTATATATTAAGGATCACTAATCAAGATTTTTGAAAATAATGAAATATCCGCCAATATTTCATCCATTAATTAAATTTGATAGTCGAAACAAAAACTTGTAGTAAGTTTGCGGCAAAATTAATTTTTTAAACATTTTTGAAACATTGCGTGGGATGTTTGGAAATGTATTTGTTTCTATTTCATAAAAAAGAGAAACACATAATACGGCAAAATATTAAACATAAGCCAGCATGTTGATGTATTGAAAATGCGAAATATCTATAAATTTGATCATAAACATCGTGGTATTGTGGTATTTCTGGACACGCGACGGTGGCTTTCACGGTCGTCACAGCACACTCGATCGATCTATTTCGATCCACGGCCAATTGGACGGATGTGCGAACTAAAGACGCAACGCGGAACGAAAAGGAAAGCGCGCGAGTCGCGAGTGCGTTTGCACGCGACCTCGTTCTTTTGCTGTGCTTGTCGGCACTTGAAAAGCTCGTATGACCTTCTCTGTTTTACTTCTCGAGGTGTGCACGAACCACGCCATCCTGTGGGTACCGCCAACTGTCACGACGTGACGTTTCTCGGCCCGCCTCTTACGAACGTCTCGTACGCGTGCGTGCGTGCGTGCGTGCGTGAGCAGATGTTTTAAACCGGATTCACGAAGGGAACGAGCGAAGAAATTTTTACTGAAAAGAGAAAACGATTGAGTTCGGCTAATCGAGGTTTATTTGAGAGACAATTATCTGAATTATACAGAATCTGAGATTATATTGCAGAATTTAGAATCACGCAGGTGATAAGAAAATGATAATTAGTTTAAATTGTAGTTAACTCTAAATAACTTTCATTTGTCCATTTCTACCAATGTAGATCAATTTTCATCTCGGTTTAACTTACTTTTTACTTTCTTCTAGTTCTAAGAATTAAAATTAATCTACATTAGTAGAAATGGGTCTTAGAGGAACCTAATAAAAGATTATCAAAGTTACTTGCATATTTCATGAATTCGTGACTGTTATGAACTTCATAGCGCTCGGTTCAAGATTAATTTATTCTTACAAATCAATATACCTATATATGTATTCGTATATTATTTGAAATTAATTTTGCGGAAAATATCTTTGTTTTTCTTTTCAATAAAATTCATATTTATCAATGCATATGTTTATTTTGTATATGTATTGGTAATTTTTGTTTAAAGCAATACGTGCGCATTTCGTAACGGCAACGAATCAGGAATCAAAGTATTTCGAGTATCCATTCGATTGTATGAATAATCAACATCACAGAGGAATTAATCCTGCGGATATAATGATATGATTTATATGCAATTATTTACGTGAACCGAGTGCAACGGCGCGGCACAGCACTAATATCTATATCCACGTATGACGAGCTCTCTCCTGATCGAATGGTCGAGCAATTTCATTTTCTGTACTAATTTATTCATGACCATATAGTGGAGGGCTCTCGATCGCAACCCTTTTTCTCGGCGCCATATAAGAGCAGTCACCACATGTTTACGTTTTATGCGTCATAATCAAACAAAATTTGAAGCCTTTCTTTTCTTTGATCTCGAAACATTTGTGATGAAATAATTGTGAGAATGCATTATAGATGTTTGATATTAATATTTCCAAATATTGATATTTTTTAGGAAAAAGATCTAGTCTATATTGATAATTGTCTCCTCTTGCAAGCACATGTTGATACTTTTGTACGATTATTATCGATACAATTGTATCTTATCACACACAGAAGTAATTACCGAATGCTATTTAGAGTCTGAAATACAATTAAAGCACAGGCAATAAAAACAGGGAATAATCAACAGGTAATCTGTTATTTTGTGTTTCTATATTTCTGTTTTTCAATTATGTCTTTAATGGAGAAATTTTTCATTTTTTACGTTTTCATCTTAGAGGAAAAAAGTTACACCATTAGTACTCTAGTTTTGAGTGAATACACCATCAAGTTATCTATTGATATAACTAAAAATATTGGACATCCCTAAATTGCATTAAAAGAGATGCTTTCCCTCTTCTAATGAAAATCCGCGAAGAAAGAAATTTTCGCTTGAAATAAGAGAAAACGATTGAATTCGACTCTAATTGAAGTTTACCTGAGACACAATTATTAGAATTATACATAATTTGAGATGATTATATTACTGAATTTAAGAAATATCTCACGATTTGTTGAATCGCACATCATTATTAAACGATTTCTGAGGACACAATAACGTTCAACTATACTATTATAATGCTTTTAAAAATATAATCATTCTTTTTTATCTGTATATAGAAAGTAGAATGATAATAATATCGTTGCATTTTGCGTAGATCAACAATATTGGCAGTTTTGTAACGACGAGTTTTTGCGTAATGATAGTTGTCTTGCACTTTTTCAAGTAAATACGAACACACATCGATTTTGCAGATGCTGTCGGTGAGCCAAGGAATGGAGGTCGGCAGCAGCGGACGCGGTGCATCGGCGGAAGATGACCCGACCGCTGGTGCGGTCAGCGGTGGAGTCGGTGGCGGCGGCGGTGGCGATGGCGACGATACCAGAAGGCGTCGAGATATACAGGCGGTGATGATCGCCGCGGCGAGGGATCGCGCAATCCGCACGGAGAGCGTCCGGCATGATCTTGCTCTCAATCTGCCGCCGAGACTTGAGCTCCCGGATGGCGAGGAGCACCCATACGGGGCGCACCCGGATCTTCACCTTCGCAACCCGGAACAGGTAAGAGAGAAAACGCGGAGAGTTGGAGCGCCTCGCAATATTCAAATAAAATCGCGAATAAAATCATCGAATGACTTGATGGACTCGGTGAATGCCCGAGGATTCGAATTGCGTTCGAATAGAGGGTTCATTCTTGAATCTATGTTGAATCTACGTACATGAAAATCTACGTAACGTATAATATACTATAAGATTTTTGTATGCGATTTTCTAAAAATAATTCTCTAGATCTTCCTCTTTGTTTTTCCTATATTTTTTTTTACTTTCTTTGTATTTATTGATGCTTTTTATCTTGTTTTTTTTTTAATTCTTAAAGGGCTTGCCCTAGAACGTTAATAAATGTTATTTATCTTCTTTTTAGTGTTTCCGTTTACGACTGGTTTCTCTAGAATTTGTACTTACTTTTATTAGCGCTACAGAACATCTCTCAAAAGTACAAAAAAAATAACAATATTATTGTTCTTAACAATGATGTATTATTCTCTAAATTATGATTAATGACTTGAGATTGTCATATTCTCGTTTTTATTACAAATATAACGCTGTAAGATTATATGTATGTGTCGACATATGTATGTATATATTCATGTCCATTGCCTCCAGCCGGGAGAATGACCGGGAAAAAATACATTTATTTATTCACTTCCTGTCCATCCGCGAATTCTCAGGTTCAAGTACTCATTATACGTCGTCATCATTATGCAAGCAAGAATATTAAACTTCAAACCGCTTGAAGCACTTAAAGCTACCGCAATCACCGCTGATGCAGTACAGATTTACATTCTAGAAATTATGATTTAAAAATATACGAAACAGGAGAGTAAAAAAATAGTTTAATTCCATAAAATTGGCCATTCAATTTTAAATTATAAATCTGACATTCAAAAAAATCTATGTAAGGTATCTTGATGTTATGAATGAAAAAATAAAGAAATTTCTTGATTCTCTTAAAAAAATTAATTTTTTTATGAATGAAAATATATCAGTATATCACAATTTTATTAAATAAATCGTGCATTCGATAATCAATGTAGGTGTTGTCGAATTACGATATCGGAGTCTAAACTCAATTATCTTGAACTTCAAAGACTTCGCTCGGATATTCTGCCGTTTTTTATTCTTCGTATGCTTGATTATAATGAATTTCCTTGTTTTCAGGAGAGCGAAATTTATCAGAAATGCGTGCGAGCGCCGCCGAATCGCACTGTGTTCGATAGCGAGAGTCCGCCGCCTTATCGGACGCCAAGTAGCAGCCAGCATCTCCACCCGGGACTGCTCGATATGCCTGGCGACCGAGTGACGCGGAGTCAGAGTCCCAGCAGTAGTAATTTGTTGTTGAATACCGCACGCTCGATGTTCAAGATGTTCCCGAGCCATACGACGCCATCATCGACGTCGATGCCGGTCAACAAACCGCCCTTTTCCAGTTATTCCGAGTCCAGTAGTAACGTGAGCAGTAATCTGAGCAGTAGCAATCTGTCCAACATCACCGTGGTGCCCTGCGAAACCGATGAAAGCCGGCAAGAGCAGCAGCAGCAGCAGCAGCAACAGCAGCAGCAGCAGCAACAGCAGCAGCAGCAGCAGCAGCAGCAGCAACAACAACAGCAACCCCAGCAGCAGCAATTCCATCAGAAGGTCTGATCCGCGGCGTCCTCCTTCCTTGACGCCGTTGTCGTCATTGTCGCAGCTGCATCGTCCGATTTCGAGAACGAGCGATGGTACTCAAGATCATTTTGCGCGACTGCAACGACAACGACGACGCCCTTCAAGACTGACTCACGGGAGAAACTTCAACATAGGATAAATTCCATTGGTCATGTTCCATCATGTTCAGCAACGTGTATTACATATACGCGAGAGAATATAATATCCTCCCGGTCAATGGTATCCTCGTTGAATCGTTCTTCCGGCGTTCTTCTATAATGAGAGAGAGAGAGAGAGAGAGAGAGAGAGAGAGAGAGAGAGAGAGAGAGAGAGAGAGAGAGAGAGCGCGAGAGCGAAAGAGAGAGAAAGAAAGAGAGAGAGGGTCGTCCGTTCGTGGCCTAAAGGAGGGTCGGCGGAAGTGTAAAAAAAGCCGGCTCCTGGTTAATGACTGTAAAGTCAAATCAGTTATCAAGACTGCGCTCAATCGCCGTGCGTTGGTTCGCGCCTGTCCTCTTTTTTTCGACCAGGAAAATCGATGCGCCGTCGCCGCCGCCGTTGTTGACGCGTCTCATTGTGCAATTCCACACGCGGCCAGTGTCTAGCCTAGATCTCAGATTATTTCAAAGCGGTAGCATGAGGATTACGATGTTGCGTCGGACGTGAAGAGGATGGAAGGAGAGTTAGAATGGACGGAGCGATCGAAGCTCGGCGTGGAAAATAGCGTTACCAGCGCGCGACGTGAAGCGATGGCCTACCGTGGAACGAGAGACTTCCTGTTCGGGAATTAGACGGTGAGAAGCTTCACTTCGAGGAGAAACGGATGTGAGGTTCGCGACTCGCGCGATACCGATTCAACAACGAAGCAAGAACCGCCGGTCACCCTCTTCCAGCTCTCGATCGGAGGCTCGATCGTCGGACACCGCGGAAGTTTGTTCATCGCGACGAAGACTTAGTAAATTATTTATTATCGATATAACATTTATTCGCGACGGGCGGCTGCTGCGCGACGGCCGGACGGGGCAAGTGTAGTTTCACGCGATGGTGGTTGTGGAGAAAAGGAAAAAAGAAAAAAAACGAACGAACGGGACACGAGTTGTATGAGCGAATTTGTTCGGTTGCGTGAGTGCGAGACCAGGCGTGCGTATGAGTAAATGCAAGCGCGCGTGTGCGGAACGAGTAGAACGAAAGACGCGCAAGAGGCACGGCTAATTGCAGGGTGGAGAGAGGAAAAAGAAAGAAAAAAAAAGACAGAGAAAGAACGGAACCCGCGCGCGCGCTCGCGCGTGTTTGTGTATGCATGTGAGGAGTTGTGTAGAGGAATAATGTAGTGCCAAGAGTGAAAACGGGAACTCTGTACATATTAGGCTAGGTAGTTCAATATCAATATACTTATTACGACTAAAAAAAAAACGATATGCATACCGATTTAAAAGTAAAACATCAAACATACATTACAAACACGCATACCATTAAAAACACGAGATGGCCGGCCGTACGAAACTATAATGGGACGCGCACACACCTCCGACAAATGTATATTGTTCTAGCAAAAGTCAAAGTTGAATATGTTCTACCTCGAATGCTACATGTACTCGAAGCAATCAATAACGTTGAATCTTTTCCGGCATAGAGATTAAAAATAATTATAAGGAAAATTAATCGATCTCTTTATTTTAAAGATTATGTGTTCGTAATTATATGTTCAATTGTAATCATAAATAGCAAATCAATGTACTGATACTTTTAATTTAAAAAATTTAAAAAGAGTTAGAACAAATGGTCATTTGTTATCGTTACATTGTGTAGTTTTTATAAATATATAATATAAAGTAAAATTTTCGAAATTTCTTACAATTCAAATAGTTAGGATGAAAAGAATTAATGATTTCTTCAATTGCATATGTTCTTTCTCTTTGGATGAGAATCATATACAAAGGAAACATAAATGCGACTATTTGGCGTGGTTGTATATCGATATTTCTAATTGATTAACTTTTTCTTTAAACAATTATCTATCTCTTACTAAAACCGGAGGCAATACGATGCGATTTTTCGTGCTAGATTGCATGCAATCTAGTAAATTCCTAGAAATTCTGCATTCTGGATAGCGATCATGTAACTTTTGTCAAGGGCGGGAAACATGAAAAATGAAATTTTTGATCTGACATTATTGAAGGGCGTTTTCCAGTAAATATAATACAGTAAATCATTATATCCTTCACTGTATTACACTGCATCCTTATTGGAAAACGTCCGAAATTAACAGAGAAATGTTTCATTTTTCACGGTTTCACCCTTAGTGAAAAAGTTACATGATTGATACCCTATGTGATACAATTCTAGTAATTTATTAAATTGCATGCAATCTAGTAAATTACTAGAAGAATCACATCGTATACCTCTGGCTTAAGTTATTCGTGTAAATATAACAGAAAAAGAAGGAAAATTTAGTTCATCAACATATTGAATTAAATCCAATCGATGTTAATGCAACCGTTAATTAACAATCAACCGTAGTGCATTCGTGCATCGAGGAAGAATCGAATAATCGTTATTTGTTCGATAAACATTTGTTTTGCAGACAGAGTACGTTTGTAATGGCGGCGTGCATACAAGAGTACATTTGCAATGCAAATCTATGAGAATGCGCATCCCTTTCGCGTTCCGAATGGCTCGCCCTGTGTCCGACATAACGCTATCTTTATTATTATTCAGATAGATAAGGCCTCAGTTTTGACAAAATAGGACGAGTTCTGTTTGAACGAGGATTCAAGTTTGATGACGCGTTTTTCAATGTAACAACACATTTCAGTATAATTTATTCTTAAAAATCAATATAATAAATTTTAAATGTCCCCAATGATACATAAAATATCAATGGCTTGATTACATGTAGGATAGTTTAATAAATGATTATACTATCACGCAGGATTACTTTGAAAATATTTATAGTATCTTTCTCGTAAAATATAGGTGTTTAATGAAATCTTCAAGACCATAATTTTTTTTTATAAAAATTCAATTATGTGTATGAAAACGCTTTGTCATCTTTGAATCTCAGTTTCGAGGCAGAGCGAATCACTCGATTATTTCATGAGAAGTCACCAATTATTATTGTATTTCTTAAGGATCCGCGACGCAGGGAGAAATTGCAATGAAATTACCGATACGTTTCCCTTTGTGATTACGGATCGTGCGTGGCGTACGAGGAATGCGCGAGACAGGAAGGCTGGTGGCACGCATAGAGCGGAATAATCTCTCGTATGCACTTCGTTAATTTCGCGTTAATTTCGCGAGCTTCCGCTTCGTTTCCGAGGAAATAGCCGTATTGGCGCTCTTAGATATTCATTTAGAATTTCGTTAAAGTGCATGAAATTCTCTCATACCACCGCCCGTGCGTATCCGCGACGCGATTTCGTCAAATCGTTCAACACAAGATTCAGCATTCGACGTGCGTGAAAGTGTAATGTCTTGACGGCGAGGTCCTAATCATCGTTAACATTCTTCCTAACAAAGAAGAAAATTGTAAATTTTAATCATCGTGAAAGTGTCCGGGCAATTACGCCTGCACGGCGACGTTGTTTCGTTTCATGTTCATTAAGTCGCTGTGTGGCGAGTCGAGGGAGAAAATATCGTCTTTCTGTTTTCACCTTTGAGATGTGTTCACGCGCATGCAATATTAGGCGACGAGGTTTAATTGTATTCTATGTAAAGAAATTAGCGCGTGTGCGGAGCGAAGCGATCAAGGAGGTATATTGGCAAAGATGTTTCTTTTTTTGTTTCTTTTCGAATTCTCACTTCTAGATTGCCCTTTCGTTCGCTTCATCTTCCGCTAGTTACAATCTCATTGTCTCGTACGCGCATTACTTTTCTCTGTATGTAATAGGAAGGATGAATTGTATGTTTATGCGTATTCGAGAGGCAGATAGATTATGACAGATGCAGAAAACTACGAGAATGCGGACGAGAGCGCAGAATAGAAGTAAATTCGAGAAAAAAAGATGTATAATTCGATGGGTCCTGTGCAAGTTTTTGGTTAAATTTGCGATGTCGTCGACTTAGATTAAATTGTAAAACACGACGACGCGAGTGCGAGATATTTTAGACGATAAGTTCTAGACGAAGTGAAATTTTTAACAAGCTATTGTCGATTACTATTATCGCTATCAGACATCGTGATATATCTAGCAATTTGTTAATTGGGATTTAATGAGAGGTGCGAGATGTATGAGTATAATCGTGGCCTTTCGACACGAGAGAGAAATAGAGAGAAAGAGAGAGAGAGAGAGAGAGAGAGAGAGAGAGAGAGAGAGAGAGAAAGAGAGAAAAGAGAGAGTATAACGAAAGCGATCCCAAATAAAATATCCTTTTGTCCGTTCGAATTTACGGTTCAACCTTCGAGATTGCTATTTTAAATGATTTGAAAGCCAAAATTAGATTTTTTTTTTGCACAAACTGATTGTTCAGCAAACTACTCAGCTCACAAAATTATTAATCAAACGCTAAATACTCGAAAGAAAAGAAATAGAGTTATTTAATTAGCACAGCTTAAATCATTGTATTATCGAATTAAAAGCAAATTTCGCAAATTTTTTCAAATGCCGAGTTTAAATAAATAAGATTCTATTCTTAGCAATCTCATTGTAACGCGAGGCGCTAGCTTGATCGTTTCACCATTTGCGATTATCGCAATCTGCAACGTCAGCAGACTACGTGGCGAATCGAAACGTTTCAAAGTCCATTGCAAAATATGAGCAAGGAAGCAATAAAATATTGAAAATGTGTTAGAAGCGGAGACTAACGGTCAATTAAAGTCATAAGACCAGTTATAAGAGAATTTAAATTCGAAGACATTTTATTTTTCACAGTGAAGAAATGACGCTAGTAACAGTCAATGTGATTAAATTGTTTTTTTTTTCCTAATTTCGAGAATTGAACTTTTTATGAATATAATTTTTTTGTAATTTTTGCCAAAAATTTCTGCTTCATTATACCATCTTGATTTCTTATCATTACGACGAACTTTTGAAACAAAACGATCACGGTAATCTCGAAATACGGTATGTACTCTCATACATCTCAAAGGTGCGAAATCAAGCTGGCGACTGCCGATTAATCTAGTCACGTTGAGCCGTGTGTCCGGCCGGGGAATGATCGCCGATCCACCGATTCGGGAAACAGCCAATATCGTCGTCCTTTGACGAATTTAGCGGCGGAAAGGATAAGACTCTCTCTCTTAGGCGCAATGTGATTTCCCAAGGTGTTCCAAAATAACTCGCGTACTCCCTCCGGCGAAATTGCGACGCGGAGCGGAGCGGTTGCAAGCGGGGGTCAAAAGCGGGGTCCCCCTTTTAAAAGCTTTCGTTTCTAAGCTGTAATTATAATTGTACTGTTGATAAGATCGGTATGTCTAGTCCCCCGCGGTGGAAGGGAGGTCGAGAGCTTCGTCAATGTCCCTCTCGCGAAATTCACCCTGTAAGTCTTTCGACCAATTGATCCTAATTTTTTTCCCCTTATCTCTTCCTCTCCTTAAGTCACCCTTGGCGTGGATCTGTCTGATAGATTTGACTCGCGATTTTGCATCTGTTAATTTCTACGAATTTCTACTTGAATTGAATTTCATCATCTCTAGCTTTTTACTTTAATAAGTTTTAATCATGGAAAATTTATGTTACATGATTAATCAATTAAAGAAATGATAATGAAGTGAATCAAAGAATTCTGAAAACATGGACTGATTGATGCAAAATTGCGAATCGAATTAAATGAATGAAATCACACTAGGGATGATGTCTCGCCGTTGTTCGTAGGTACGTTGCGTCCTGCAGTCAGCTCTCCTACTGTTGCGTGCTAATAAGAAAAACTCGTAACATAAAACTTTTTTTTTACAATCATTTTATGCTCGCAAAAAACGAAAATTGGTGAGTTATATGTTACGAGTTTGTCTTATCAGTGCGAGTGAGATTATCCGAGAGAGAGAGAGAGAGAGAGAGAGTGTGAAAAAGAGAGAAATGTGTTGCAGAGGAGCATGACAAAGGCAGAAATCACTGAACTTTGTACATATTGAAAAATGTACTTCCTTATAATTCTGACATAAAAAGTCAGTCGAAAAAAAAAACCTTTATGAAGTTTTGTCTTTCAATTCGTTAAAAGATTTGTCTCGATAGTGTAGTGTTCATTATAGTTAAGTATATTTTTTTTATAAAATACATAAAATAGACCTTTATAAAATATGTATCTATATATTTTAACAAATATATAAATATATACTATATATTTACACATATAAAGGTCTATTTTAAAAAGTTTATGTACACATATATATATATATATATATATTAGTTTACACTGAGAAAAAACAGTGTTACTTTAGAATGATTTTTTTCTCGACTAACATTTTGAATATCAGTGTGCGTTTCGGCATGTACAGAGTTCTATGACAGAAATAAAAGACAGAACTTGTTGCGTCATTTGACAAGTTCAAACAGCAAAAATTGTTCATACGTGGCAATGTGCGAGAGCGGGCGAGAGAGAGAAAGAGAGAGAGAGAGAGAGAGAGAAAACGATAAAAGTAGAGAGAAAGAGATAGCGGAAATCAGGACTCCTTTTTTTCAACGTAATCAATCGATGTCGTAGGAACAGTGTTAAAGTAGTAGATCGCTTCTACCGAGAGTAACACGAAGGAAAATCAAGATGCAAAGTTAAAAAAAAATCTCATCTCGAAGGAAGTAAAAACAGTTTGCGCGGCTCGTCGCGAGAGGCAAGGGAAAGGAGACGGGAAGAGAGAAGGAAAGAGAAAGAAAAAGAGATTGCGCGAGTTCGTGCCGCACTCGGAGAGAGGCGCGTCGCGCTTGCGAAATTACATATTTCGAATGCGAGTCACGTTCGTTCGAGCGCGCCATGGCGGGGCGAGAGAGAAAGAGAGAAAGGGAAAGCGTGAGAGAAAGAGAGCGAGAGAGAGAATGAGAGATATGAAAGGGAGTTCTTTTTATACACTATAGAGAGTCGTACCACAACTTGTTCACTGCTCTGGCTTGCTAGAAAAAAAAAAAAAAGAAAAAGCAAACAATGTAACACACGACGGGGCCGACGGGGAAGGCTGCTCGGATCACGACTTTGAGGCGCTTAATGAAGATCGAAAGCCCGCGGGCAGTCCTCCTCGTGCTGTCTCCAGTATAAATCGGCAACACTTCGACATTGCAAGATTATTGGTGTACTTATCACGCAGTTTTCTACAAAATAAAGAAAACGGTTTTGACAAAAAAAAAAGAACAGAGGGGATGAAGTGTTTCTGCGCAACAATTATTTCACGAAGACACCTGTTTCCTTTGATCCGCCCATTCCTTAGATACAAATGTGTGCGTGCGTGTATTTGTGTGTGTGTATGTGTGTATGCGTATGTGTGTGTTAATTTTAGATTTTATAATTATATTATAATTTATTTGTTGATTTGGAGAGAATTAAAGCTGCAACGACGATATATAAAATAACAGTAAATTGAAGTTTTAAAAACTCATATTTATACCCCCCACATTCTTTTTCACGTTAATCTGATTACCAACATAAAATTTTGTTCTTATCATAAGCTAATTAAAGCCGCATTTTATACGTAGAAATATAAAATGCAGATATAAAAGTATCAGTTCCTTATGAACTCATTAATTTTATGCTTAATTATATCTTTTAGTATTATAATTCAAAGAAACTACTTTTTAAACACTAAATTCTAATAATACGTTTTTTAGCGAGTAATAATATTTGTAATATTTAATATTACTGAAAACATTTTTGATAGATATAAATAAAATATGATGTCGCTCGCGCGCGCGTAATACGCTGAATTATTTAGACAGATATTTATGCACAAAAGAGACGTGTATGAAAGATGAGTGAAATAATTTGCTACTACATGAAGCAATTCTCCAAACTAGACTATGGCCGAGTGAAAGCTGAAACGTTTAACAAACTCTGTGGTTTTATCGTAGAGAGAGAACCGCACGAGTTGAATGTACAATTACGGTTGTTTAAACGCGTCCGCATCCGCGGCGGGCGAGGTCGCTTAATGAACGTGAGAGACCGAGAGACCTGGTCCGTCAAAATGGCGTACGGACGTGGGGGTGGCAGGAAGAGGCACGGGTGAACGTGGTGGAAGCTATATACGTCGTAAAGACGAGTGGCGTCGCGTATATTTGGTAAGCCGCGCATCCGGAAATAGAATGTCCCTTCTTGCCTCTTACTCCATATGAATGCACCTCCACTTTCCTGCCGTTCACTCTCGGCGTATGCTCTTTCCGATTTCCCCGCCTGCAATCAATCTCTTATATCTTTTGTTCCTTCATAAATCTTTCGATAATCAAATATAAGAAAATGAAAACAGCGAAGGAGTGAAATAAATCTCACCTTATCTACTCTATAAATTTAGAGTAAAAACGTGTAAAAACTTTTTATACTTGAATTAGTCCTCCTCTCCCCTCCCCTCTTCAAGATCATATCTTCTTCTTGCGTAAATAAAATGTTGAATTTTTATCTGTACATTTAGAAAGAGCCTTCACTTTACTCGCGTAATATAGAACAGATTAATTAGAATGTTGAAAAAAAAAATAAACAATATCAGCTTATATTTTATTTATAAATAAAAAGAACTATTGTTAAATGAATTAACATAAAAACGCGTTTTTTCTCACATATATTTAAAATATAACAATATAAAAACAGTCACAATTTTATTCTTCCACTATTCATATTTTACGTAAAAATTTTAGTTGCAATTATAAAAAAAAGAATGTTTTTTTAATTAAGACGTTTTTTGTTCAAGTTTTCTTTGATCAAAAAATAATGTGTAAAATAGTCGTTAATTAAAAGTGACCAAAAGTTCGAAATCGAAAATACAACTGGTCAACTTTTACTTCACAAATTTTTCGTATTTTCTCGGAATGAATTTCACACTGCTCGCTTTTTCTCGCTATGATCGAGGTTGAAAATAGCTTATATATATTCTTGGGCTAAGGGAAACGATACGTGCTAGCAGGCGGTCGTTTAACGGATTGCCAGACTTTTTCATTTCTGGAGTAACAAGCTTTCTTTCTAAATATTGTTGTGTAAAAAAGTCTAAAAAATAAAATGTTAATTTTAACTTAAAGACGTATCGTGGACTTTTCGAGACATGCAAAATTCACATTTTTGTGTAAATTTTAACATTTCTTGCATGTCTTAGAAAGTCCATTATATATCTTTAAATGAAAATTAACATTTTATTCTTATTTATTAGTAAAAAATATGATCCTCAAAATATTAATTATTTTCTTGATATTATTCCGTGAACAAATTTCTTATATTTCTCATTAGTTAAATTTTCTATTAACAAGTTCCTATAGTTAACAAGTAGCTAATATTACTATATTATTTTGAATACCATGTTTATCAGTACAATTTATCAGTACAATTTTTATTATTTGTTTTCAACTAATACATCTGAATTTTTATAAGTTGATTTCAGATGGATGTAATACTGATTTTTGAAATCATTTTTGGCACACACACACACACATACGTACACAAAACATCAGCTTCTCTTTGGAGAGAGGTATGAAAAATAAAAAAATTTAATTTCTTCGCCTTTGGGCGAATATTTTCGGATACCTATCCGCGGATTATTGCGAGATTTTCGGACGAATCGTAAAGCGCAGAGGAATCGAAGCGACGAGTTTGTTTTTCCATACACCGCGAATCCAGATGGCTGCGAGTTTTATTTCAGTGACACCCAGCCGCTTATCCGTGTCATTTCGCGTCTATTTGTATCTAACGGAAGTTTAGACAGAATCTGAAAATATATTAAATGTACTGAAAAATTGCTGTACCGATTAGTCGTTTATCGAAAATTTGCAACTAATGAAAACAATGTTCTAAGAAAACAAAAAAATCATATATCAATTTGTGATTAATAATGCACAAAAGAAGATACTTTGCTTACTTTATTTTTCATTATTATATCTTTGTATAGATATAACAGCAAAATTTCAATAACAAAACTAATATTGATATACTGATAAATATTGCCAATTAGTTTCTTATAATTCCTCTATTCGTTATGGCGAGGAAATATAGAAATTTCTTAATTTTGCTAATTCATCTTCTTTCTTAATTTACTAGAAAATCAAACATTTATAGCTTTCGTTCTTTAAGTTAACAGTTTTCCAGGATTGAAGTATGTTAGTATGTATTAGTAATAGATTTCAATAATTTATATAAATATATTTATATTAATCAATAACATATATATATATATATATATATATATATATATATAAAATATGTATAAACACAGCTTCTTCATGTCTAAAGTTGAGAAAGTGCAAATATCATGAACATTTGATACAACATTGAAAAGGAGTTGCCTGATTTTGGCGCAGACACAGACCTGCTATTACACAATATAGAAATATGTGATTTTTATTTCGGGGCCTGCAACTTGCCCATAATCACCGTGTGCGAGCCTATAATTTTTCTCCAGGTGTGTTGCTTCAGAAGGCTTGAAGTTACCGTATCGTGAGGTTACCACACGTCACTCAATCGGACGCAATTCGCTTTGAAGATATGACGGGTGTCGGCTGCACTCTCAACTGCAGATCGTCGATCATCGACGACGACCATTGATCTCGCACTAACGATCACGCCTCTCAAGAGTTTCTCCGGCCTATAAAAACAGACACGATTGCACGATACTCAATGACCCTCTCGCAAGCGGCTGGTCTATTCACGGCATTCGAGATTCAAAGACCGAGCCGAAGAAGCAAGCTCTTATCTTACATTCCACGATAAACATCGAATTAATTTTCTTTACTGAAGCTGCTTGTCACTCCGTAATTATCAGACTGTCGTAATCGGTTAATTTTAACTGCATGTCTATTATATTTAATTGAAAGAAAATTTATATTTGAAAACAAATGTTTGTTTATATATAAAATGTATATGTATTTACGTTACATGCCGAAAAATATATTATTTCGAAATTTCTTAAAGAATTTCTTAAAGAAATCGTGAAAATCTCTCAAAATCTCTTAAGATAAGTACTAACTATAATCATCCCTGTAATACTTAAAATTTTTAATTACTCTTATATAACACAAAAAGGATAATTATTTTAACATGTAGAATAAAACTGAATTACTTATCATGCAACCATTAAATTTGATGAATTTTACAAGAAAACATACGTTAAATAAATACATAATAAAATTATTTCTAAAAATTATTTCTAATTCCCTAAAAAAGGATTATCTGCCAATTTACAAAATGCTAAGTATTTCGCATCGTTCAAGAATTATATTAGAGAATTTTTTCACTGAGATCCACTCCGAATAGTCGCAGCGAAAAGGGTGTGCCAGCCCGTTCGTCTATTAATACCGGAATATATTTCAATCGATCGAAATAAAAATCGGCGCGCGATACGCGCGTGCGTGGACGCGTGCGATTTGCGTGGGTGCGTGGGTGCAACACGGGCCCAAATAGACGACGGAAGGAAGAAAGGCGGCGCCGCGTCGCGCCCGCTGGCGCGTGCGCGCCTCGACGTTGGCGTCGCGACGCCTTCTTGAATGAAACACCAACAGTCAGTCGCATCGAGACTTCCACCCTCGCATCGTTGTTATTCCTCGGGGGTACCAATCAAAGGGGACTTGTTCGAAAGGGGGATCGCGTCTTCTTCGAGATAACTGAGACTTACAAGATTTTTGACAATACGAGATGAAAAATTGAAGGGTGCAATCAGTGTCTAATCTATCTTTTTCATTTTTCAAAAGTTGAAGAGATTGAATTGCAAATCAAATTCGACTTAGATCTAGATTAATTTATACACGAAGCTCAAATTTGAATTAAAATTTCTCAAGTTTTTTCATAAAAAGAAAAGGGGAAATCAAAACTGCTGTTGCGTTGTAATCAAAATTTTATTATCTTGAATTTTAATTCGAAATTTTATCGTGATACTGATTTTTGCGAAGTTCTTATATATATTCTTGTTCTTGTCTTCATCTGGTCAAATCTATCCCGCGTTTCTTTGCATCCTTGTCTCTTATTTTATATTTCTTATTTCTTATCTTTTGTCATCAGATTTATCTCAGTTATCTAAATCTCTTACTCCTCTTCCTCGTAATTTTATCGTATTGTAATGCTTCTCATCGGAAGTCACTGCATAGAATCTTCGATTTTGTGCATCGTTAAATCATCCGGAACAGAAGAACAAACTTTTACGTTGTGTGTACTCATAATATCACAATTTGAAAAAAAGAAAAAAATTTGAGAGAAGAAAGGAAAAGAAAATTTGAAGAGGATAAGAAACAAAGAAACGTTATCATTACGAATAAAAGAGAAAAAAAGAGAACATCAAGAAGAAAGCTATAATCGCATCATCTTCCATAATTCGCGCTGTAATAGAAAACGTTTTTCTTCGATCTGGAAATCTTAAGCTATAAACTTATAAAAATTTATCTAACGAAGATTGATTGGCATCTTTCAGTTTGAGCTTAACATGTAAACTTATTTAAACATAAATGGATAATCACTCGATTAATGACGAGATTGATCTTTCATTTTCAAGAAAGCTAACAAGAAGAAATAAAAATAGGTCTATGCTCAACGCAAGACTTTCAGAAAAAGATGGACATGTCTTTAATTTAATATCTTAATTGCATATCCCTCATATTATGTGATCTTCGGAAACATGAAATTTAATGTCTGAAAAGAATGTTGAACAAATACAAAATAGCCATACATATTATCATTACATCGAAAGTGCGCCACAAGCAAGTGTTAGAAAATTTCATGTTGGAAATCCCGTTACGAAATCTCCAATATCTCTTTCATGACATTGGACTATGTAAGTAATTTCTGTATCATGTATGCAATTGTGATACGGTAGATATTTATAAAATCAGTAGAAGTATTTCTTAAAAACTACATTCAACTTAAAATGAGTTTTAATTGCGATGATTATTAATATTAGTAGCATTACAAATATTAATGTTTAGATATTAATAATTTTATAATATTTCCTTTATGATTTGTTATTCTTATATCAATTATATTGCTTTTCTATATTTATATATTAGTCTTAAAAAAAAGAGAATAAAAGCTCGTATTTTTTATACTAATATTTTATATAAATAAGCATTTTATATAAATAAAAATGCTTCATTTCATAGATCAACGTTAGTTATCTTTAGTCTATTTATAGAATTCAAATTATTAAACAATAAAACTACATTGAAAGAAAAGATTAGTAACAATTTAGATAATAAAATAAAGCATAGCATTTTTAATCGGCTACAGCAATCAATTTTTCAGTATATTATCGGATCAGTAATCTGAAATTTAAAAAACTATGAGAGAGATAAAGAGAGAGAGAGAGAGAGAGAGAGAGAGAGAGAGAGAAAGTAAACTTGAAAAGTCTATTGTTATGTATAAATCATTTATATACATAATTATTAAATAACAACACGATAACTATTCCATCAGCCATGTGAAATTCTGTATCTTTGATCAGCTTGGATTTTTAAACTTAATTACAAATTTTATATTGTACTGCATAAAAATCTGAAAAATTATTGCATAAAAGTTTTAATGAAATTTTACTATTATAGAAGTCGGATTATATTTTACTTATTTTTAATTAATATTTTGTATTTAAATTTATTTACCAGAATTATCACATTCAAAATATTTATTATAACTTTAAAGTCCAATTTCAATTTGGTTAGCGAAAGATTATTAAATTATAATTATTTATAATATGATAGATATTATCTATGATCAATTCACCAAATTTCTCTCATCGCGAGATAATCGTCTTATTGAAATATGTGTAGCATCATATACGTTAGTACATGTCAAGTAATTTTCGAAATGAGATAATAAGAGGGTAAAACTCGTTATAGGATTGAAACGTGGATTTGGGGAAGTGCCAAAATATCCCACACACGATACTAAACTTTATTCGCGTTATATTTACAAGATAGCTAAGTTGCGTGCTTTCGTGACCGAGAGAGATTGCGAGATGATATTTTAATAACATTTGGCAATTTAATAACCACAAATTTCCTCGCTAACCAATGATACTTCAGTATTAAGGATGTATTACACATTTTTTTCATAAAATAAGAAAATTATGAAAAAATTATAAATTTTCTATATCATATTTGAAAATAATATATAACAAATTTAACGACAATTTAGAACTTTAATTATTAACAAATTTTTTTTTAATTATTTCAATAATTAAAGAAATAATGTTTTAAAAAATACTTAAGATAAATGAGAAAATTTTCATTTAAACTATAAAATAGAATTGTTAAATAGAAATATTGATTTTATTGAATTGTTTTATATGTATAATATTTATTTTTATTACTGAAAATATAACTTTCCAGTTCCAATCACTTTTTGAAACTAATACACATAATATATCCTTTAAAGTGCGATGACAATCTTACGTCTACTTTGAGACAATGAAGATAAAATAAAAAGAATCTTGAGCAATTCGATTTCATTACATTCCTTCTCATATTTCAATCCAATTTTTATTAAATTGATTATCGTTAGTACAAGATTCTTGAAGAATGAAATAGTCCTAATACTGCTCCTAATACTTTCATAACAGATAATAGTTAAATATAACTATACATAGAAATATAATGGAAGATAAGATTAAATATCATCCTCATTAACTTGTACTTATATGTATTACTTGACGATAAAATTCTTATTGCTTAACTTTTTATAACACATTCAGTTTCGTCAACGTGCACTTACGAAGTGTATAATTGCAATGAAATTGCGTTCGCGAATTAGTTCGCACTCGAATTCGTAAGCGCATGTACACTCGACGAAAGCATCACGACGGGCATATTAAATGTTCAAATGTATTCGTATGGATATGAGTATCCGTTACGTAAGGGAGATCTTAATATAGCGAAACACTCGCTGGATCTTAGCCACACGAATTTCGCACGCGGATATTCGAATAGCACGCCGTGCGGGTGGAGAACGCGCCCACTGGGCTTTATCGTTACTCGATTTCAGATCGCATTGGATCGCGCCGAGATGAGAATATATATGTAAGCGAGAATAGACATTAAGCTCTCGGAACTTTATTCCAGCTGTTGGGTAATTCTATCCGGCGAGGAAGAGGAAGACATCAGAGCGCAGAGTTCTTCTCGTTCTCTCTATATTAAATTAATTGCGGATCTATTTTTGAAATAATCACACTACAGTTGGGGGTAGAATTTTGTTTTAGAGATTTAATAAAGAGTGAAAATTAATTAGCCCTCTCGAGAGATTTATAGAATAAAAATTACTTCGAAATTTGTGAAATATAAAGGCGATGTATGTATTTTCTAGCGCGACGAGTATAAAGTTAAAACACGCTTTCTCCTTAATACTTTTCTAGAATTAATTCTCCTTATTCGTCAGGGAGCGACAAGGCGATTCCAAGTTTAAATTAAAATTTGGCAGAAGAATTGCGAAGCGAGTTCGATTTAATGCATCAATTAAATTCAGTATTACTAATTGACAGGAGTAAAAGATAATCTTTGAAGTAATGCTGTTATGATCATCGCGTCAGTGGAATGCGAGGCGTTAAAATGGCAACAATTAGCGTTGATATGCGGCGACGAAAAGGTATGTACAAAATATCTTTCGCGATCCTGCGACATCCTCCGACACGCGATCCGTCACACGATCATTTCGCGTCATTTACTAAACAAACAGACTGACAGACGCCTCTTCCTACTCGCATATTTTCAACCCGCTCGTATGTGCCAAGATCTTGTGTCGACTTGATTAAGTCGTCGAAATCACGCCAGGCATCATGCCGATTAATACACATTCAAGACAGTCAAGATACAACAGATATATCATTGTTCCACACATCGAAAGGCGTTATGTCATTCAGACAGATCCAACATGTAGCTTATATTTTGATCATAATTACACTTAAATTAGCTGAGGAGCAATTTCGAAGTTTGCGATGTCAAAGATTCTGTATTGCTTTATTTTTTCTCATAACAAAATCTTTTCTGTATTGTCATTATTTTTCTTATAGGCATAAGAAAATAATCTAATCTCTCTACGTATTGGAGCTTAGTATTAGAACAATTACTGTTAAGATCCGGATTTTGTTAAAAATTCTATGCCCGCATTACGGCACTGGTAGGTTCACAATTAGTTGTCCAAATATCAATATAAATTATCAGTACCGTGCATGCATAAAATTATAATCTTTAATAACCAATCAAGGAGTATCGATAATACAAATAATTAAATTAATTACAATTATAGAGCGTTGAAAATTAGCGCGAAAAAGATACGTAAATGATAATAATAAAGCTTTAATGACAATTAATCACAACATAATTCCTAAAATCATATGTATATTTTAGCCTTAACACGAGTCATTATTTTTTATTAATAAAAATTACAATATTGGAATATTCGTAATATTGCAAATACTTATATATCATTAAAAATTTATTATTCAATGCTTCTTGATTGTAATTAATTTATTGTTCCAATATTTAACACCCAAATAATAGTTTAAAACGATCATTAATATAGTGACAGACTGTCCAAACAAAATTACTTTCGTATCTATATGACTAACAATAAGAATTTGAAAAATATTCTATTGTGATAGAAACCCAGGTAGCACCTATTGGTTTAGATATATAGTTTACATACATTTTATATACGGTTTCTAAAACGTATTTATAATGTTCTACAAATGTTTAAGAAATGTATATAAAATCAACATGTGCTATTAATGGGGAAATAAAATATCTGAAACACAAACTGTCTTAAAATAATCGATGACAAATAATCACAGTATTGCAGTCCTTGGAGAACAGAAACTTTCGAGCAATAATAGCCGCAATAAATAAAACTTTAACAAGCTTGAGCTTCCAGAATAAAAATCGCGCAGGTTTGCAACCCCTTGTCCTAAAAATTGTGCAACAAAACCAATGAAGATATCAAGGTTCATATAGAAGTACAATACTTTTACATTGAAAATTTCGAGTTCCAATCAAAAGCTGCGATGCAATGTAAGAAGAATCCTCTTTCGTATGAGAGACTTCTCAGATTTGTTGATAGAAAGAGATTTAGTGTATCAACAGTTGTTTCAAGAGATCAAATAATGAACACAGGTTAGAGAAAGTGGATAATTCCGAATACATAGATAATTTCGGAAATTTTGCGATGACATAAGCAATGTCTGGAGTGTTGGTCGAGGATGTGTCTTTTTCCGCTTTGCTGCCGCTGAAATGGAGTCCGCCAGCAAAGGGGAACAGGCCGATCCTCCCGCACGAGCAAATAATCTTCAGCAACGGTAGACAAGTAGCAGTCGTGCGACACGAAAGAATCTCGCCTGTCACGAATCGTCATGGTAAGTTAATCCCATCTAACAGGACGCAATAAAACATTCATGGAAATAGCTATAACGTTTTTATTTTTATAATGGCATTCTTACATTTTCTATGAAAATAGCGCTTATTAATGATGAAACACAAAATGAAATTAACTTGGCTCATGAAAATTTCTTTTGCATGTAATTTTTTATTAAAAATGTGTGGAGATCATAATCAAATGTTTCTAAATTCAGAAGCTATATAAAGGAATTCATGAAATAGAAATAAGGATTTTAATTAGTTAGTGTTGCTTTTCAATCTTTACTTATAAAAAATAACTTATTTTCTATCTTTCTCGAAATAGAATTGATAGTAATTTAAAATAAAGATTGGAACATTCTTGTATTTTGTAACGATTTCTATTGATTTTCGTATCTTGTAATGATTCTATTCATATGTTTATATATTTTTAGTCGTCCACTCACGTTTGTTCTCTTCGCGTTCTTTTATTACGTCATAAAACTGTAAGCTCTGGAGTGTACGATTATTACGACGATCGGATTTTGTTGGCTAGCAGCCGACAAACTAGGAACTAGTACTGACTCCCGTCATAAATGTTGTATCAGTTAATTAATAAGTACTAGCACGCCAACGCTGGACCGCACCGTTGAACGTAGAACCGATTTTCAACGCATCTGTTGTATCTGTCATCGAGGATGTCGGCTTTGGAATGATATATCGACAAGTTGTTCAGTTCAAAGTCAACGACTGAATACGATGTACCGAAAATAAAGGTAAATGAGAAGAACGAATATTTCAATTCGCTGATATGATAAATTTATATCGGTCAATTTATCCTGCTTGCATCATTTAAATTTAAAAATTAATCAGAAGAATTGTATTCACCGAGGATTATAGCCCGTAAGATTGCGAAACGGATGTGAAATAATTAAGTGTTTCTTTATGTAATATAATTATATATACATCTGGAATTACATATGTTACAGTTTATTATCAAGATGAGCAACAAGACGTCCGTATTTTTAAAGCAACATAATAATTAGCTTTAGTTAATTATACGTGTGTGCAATGGAAAACCGCATATTTAAAACAGACTTAATAATTTAAGCCTTAAAATAGATAATTTAATAAAATTAATTAATTAAAAAAAAAATGTTTGATGAGAATCATGTTTCTGTTCAATTATTTGATTTTAAATTTTCAATAAAATTCTTATGTCTTGCAATTGCATGAATTTATTTAGACTTGTATTTTGATAAAAGACTGAATAAATTTTCTTTATGCAATAGAGACCGTAATGTGTAAAAATGATCAGTAAACCATTAATGTCCGTTTCTGTTAATGTAGATTAAACTTTAATCTCAGTTTAATTTATTCATTTAAAAAAATTTTTTAAACTAAAAAAAAAAAGAGTATATTTAAACAAAGATTAAAGTCAAACTACAAGAATCAAGCATTAGAGATTATTTAATTCAAATAGTCAATGCAATCCATTTTAAATCATTAAATAATTCACGAAAATTTAGATTGTATGATAAAATTTAGAGATTTTTTAAATTAAAATTCGATGCCGACATTAATTTTTTTAATTTTGTGAGCTCTATAGTTTAATATAATTTCATTGTTTATTTTACAAGCACTATATAGTGTTTTTAAAATAAGGATTATATAGTACCGGTTGCGAATATTCGCAGCGGTCATTAAAGAGATACGAAATGATTTACAGGTGCGTTTAACGATGGTTAAATACGGGATGAGAACGTCAGATTTTAAATGTTACATTCGGCGCACAAATAGGTCGTCCATTATAATCCGTAGTAGTTATGCATTTTGACAATGGACATTTTTAATCGACGCGTCGCAAATCATCTCTGTACGCTCTTTGTGGTCGTTTATGCTGTCACAACTTGATTTATGAACGTTAAACGTTTGTTCAGTCTATCTTGCGAAATGCATTTGCGCTATTGCTCATAAAAAAACATTAATTTGATAATAATACTTCGAAATTGCTACGGTCAAGTGCATCAGTTGAAGTCATTTGATAACTAAATCATTCACATATCATGTTATAAGAGCTTTTAAAATTATAAAACTGCATTATTTTAGCAGTGATAAGACATTAGATATTTTCTTTTGGTTTATCATTATGAATATTATGATTAAATTTGCGCCGAATAATGAATTATATGGACATAAAATATTATTAATTAACGTATTAAAAGTTATTATTGTTAGATACAATTATATATTATTATTCCGTTCAAACAAAAAAAAATGGACCATATTGATCAAATATTATTTATATTTGCAATATTCAA
Organism: Acromyrmex echinatior; assembly: GCF_000204515.1. The sequence goes on from NW_011626409.1 coordinate 2,162,547, forward strand.
CGTATTTTTATATTTTTTATATTTATGTGTATACAATTCTTCTAACTTAGAATCGGAAAAAAAGATTGAAGAACGCATTTTTTACAACCCTCTATTTCCAACAAACAGACACTACAATCCTGCGTCTATTTTTGACTAACTAGATGAACGTCGGGATAGACATTGTTAGCGCTCGCTCCTGAATAAAGCCACGCTCAATTAAGAAGTCATACAAAGCAACGAATGCAGAATACTGACACTCTCGGCGTTTCTCAGCTAAAATCTTCACGACGTGTTATATCGAGATGACAAAATGCCTTGAATTTATGCGACGTTTATAGCCTTCAAATCATCACGCAAGAATCGCAATATTATAATTGAATGTATGACACGAGAAAGACATGCTATCTAAATTCCGAAAGTTATATACAAGACTTCGTCATCACTACCTATTATACTTGAAAAATACGAATTATAAAATTAAACGACTGATTTCGACGAGATTAGAATTTCGCTTTTTGTAATATTCATTATAAGTAAATTATAGCGCATAATTCGGCACTCATCTGAATAATCTCGGTGAAATAAAAAGATTTATATAATATCGGAATAATATTTAAGAATTTCAGAGTAACTTGTCAAACTTGAAAAATTATACTAGAAGAATTAGGCTCTTCGCATCATGCAATATGGTAAGATTTTTCCTTATTTAACGTGGAAAAATAATGATAGAGAGATTGCTTATGTCAGCCTATATAGATGTTGCTTAGATTATATATTATTTCTAACGCGATAAAGAAAAATACAATTCGCAAACAATTGGTATCAAATGAATTTATCAAATGAAATTAAAGTAAATGTAAACGTTTTGACTTCAGATTTGAATCCTTCTCAATGCGAAAGTTAAGTACAAGCAATATTAGATAACTTCAAAAAAGCTCAAATAATCGAAATTTTTGCGTTTTATTTCGTTTGATGAGTATATCTCAATTGTTTGCAAATTGTATCTGTCGCTTTATATGATTTATATAATTTGCGCACCAACATTCGCGAAGGCTCACTGAAAAAAAATTTAATTAATCTTAATACATATTTCTTTGAACAGTTTTAAGTAAATATTCATTTATAATAAATAAATATTTACTCAATAAAAAATGATATATAGTTAAATCAAATTAATGATTTTCGTATTCAATAAATATATTTATATTTAGTAAACATTTATTTAGAATTATCCAAACAAATATTTATTAAAATTTAGAATTTCTTTCAGTGTAGGCAATTTACTTATATTAAATATATTATTGAAACTTCTACAAATATTAGGTATTATTTTAATAAAATAAACAACATTTACAAATTTTTTGAAAAATAATTATTACATAATATATGTTATTGCTTCCTGTATCATAATCCATAATTAAATAAACATTCTTCTCTACATAGGAGATTTCTTCCAAGCAAGACATCATGTTACTTCGATTGATTACTCAAACTGAATACCAAGTAATATTTGTCGTACGAAGTAAGAATAGAACTTCTCTAACTACATATCATTGTTTCCAGGCTATGATAATATTTTCAACGATACGACGCGCTTGAAGGTGCAAAGCAGCATTCATTCTCGAGACGTCTTCAATATGCGGAGCGCTTTGGATACTCCATTAGATCCGCGTGTTTCTCGACGTGGTGATTCCAGCAACGAGTTCCGAGGAAAATAGCGAGCAAGCACGTAAGGAAACACGGTGGAGCAGCGGATCTTACTTGCTGCTGGGTCAAACGGCTGCTACAGTGTTGCTTAAGATTATTTCTGTCATCGTTTCTCTCGCGTTGCCGCCCCCGCTTTCTGCCAGAGCTTATGCGCGTGCCAGCGTGTTCCTCGTAAACATCGTCAGTGGATCGTGAACCTTTTGGTTATGGCAACGTCGTCATGACAAACGCGAAAAGATGGGTAGGACGAGTGTGGTACCGAGTTTCCACAAGTTTAATTTTCGTCGTCAGACAGGCGGAAACGAACTTCCATTCCGGATTTTATCGCGGTGATTGTTGTAAGACGCACTTTTCCGTATTCCTTGTTGCATTGAGAAAACGCTGGTTAACGGTTTTATTAAGATATTTTATTAACATATTCATATAGCTTATTTATTTCAGATGTTTATTGTATTAAGGCTTCTTTGCTCTACTACTATTTCAGATTATGACGTCAGAAGCGAGGAGATACACAATAAAAATTCTAACAAAATGTTTTAACATAGAAGTTTCAATAGAACGACGTTTACCGTCGATAGAATCGATTTGTAAAATATATATCAAAAATTTTTTTTGTTTCGATAATTAATAAATAATCATATATCTAGAAATGAATTATGCATAGTCAAAAAAGAGATGAATTAAGTTAACAGCTATGATAAACTTTCATATTATTAATATACAGAGTGTCTCTAAATTCCCACATACGAAGTATAAGACGTGATATTTTATGCTAAAACATCTTTTTCCTTTAACAAAATTGCGTCCGATAAATAATTTTTGCGCTTATTTGTTAATTTCAACCTGCTCTCCTGCAAAAATTACTTGTCGGACGCAGTTTTGTTAAAGGAAAAAGTTGTTTGTTTTATCACAAAGTTTTATCACATCTTGTACTCCGTATGCAGGAATTTAGAGACACCCTACATACATAGAAATAAATATGATTGAATTTCTCTAAAAAATAAGAAGATATTTTTTGATATACATATTTTATGAATCTATTACTAATTGTAAATGTTGTTTTATTGAAAAATATTTTTCTGTTCAAAAATAATTCGCAAGAATTTTTATTATGTGTCTTCTTGTTTTTGACATCATATTTTGAGTGATGAGTAAACAAAAACCATAAGTAAATAAAGATCACTATGGGAGTAACTATGTATGTATATGTGTAATATTTTATAAAATTAGAAAATATATTATAAGTTCATACAGTGTGCAATAATTATATTTTAATAATAATCAAATATTAAATAAAATAATTGCTGCAATTCAGACAAGTTCAAAAAGGAAGTTTATTTTGAAAGATGTAATTAATCACTTACATCTCGTCGTTGAAATTAAATATGGCCAATATGAATGTCAATCCTCAAATTAAAAAGTTCTTTTACTAACTTTTCTCATCGAAACAGGTTTGTCTTCTCTCAGGTTTGCCTTAATCTGCGTGCAAGATTTCCAGTTTTCTTAAAACTCATAAAAATTGAATATTTAAACTTTTCGATAGAAATGTTTACCTCTTTATTTCACTTTATCTCGACATATATTTATATTAGTTAAACATTTCAGCAAAACAAGTTAACGTTATCATCATTTTGACGTCAAAATGCCAATAAATAACGTCAACTTGTTTACTAAAGTATATATAGATAGTTAAACATAGTAGATATCTGAGAAATCAATCATTTCATTTAAGAGTTGGTTATTTATTAGGTTTGAAAAATTTAAACGAATGGCAAAACGCAGTAAAGTTATGTCTTTCGCACGATTCGATATTCGCTGATCCGATATGTAAAAAAAAAAGGGAGTGATTCATGAGAAAGTAAGTTGTCATGGGAATGTCGGAAATTGACGTCCATAAATTGTGACCGCAGCTGCAATTACACCAGGCAAAGGCGCGTTGTGATTCCGAGCGTCGCGGAAGGCGAACACTATGAGACGGAATCGCGTGTACGCGTTCGGGTAATTATAGTTCGTTGGATGGGAAAATTATGATTATTATGAAAGAGCGAGAGAGCGCGGGGTCGTTCACGCCACAGTCGCAACGCTTATCCGGATAATCCTAACTCGATGTTACATCCTGCTGTATCCGGTTGTAAGCGTACTCTCGATTCTCTAATTAGCTCGCTATATCTGTAGCGGCGGATATGTGTCAAAATGTAGACTTATCGCCATCTCGCGTGTCCACGGCACGTACATTTTGCATCGACAATTTCCGGATAGTAATTCTGCCTGATTTAATAGTCTCTTTAATTTATATATATATATATATATATATATATATATTATATTATTTCTAATTGTAATACTAAATCTTCCTCATAAATATTTTAAGTGTAAAATTAATATTATATCTCATAATAAAAATAATATTAATATTATATCTCATAATATCAATAAAATTAATATTATATCTCATAATCAGTAAAATTTTAATTTCTTCCTTTCTCTCGATATATTATATTAATTTCTCTTAATAAACAAAATATTTTTTTATAAATGAATTTATTTTTAATTTTATGTGTCGTAAGTCGTAATACATATTTTGAAAGCGAATGATATATCCAAATATTTCCTAGATATGTTTCAGAGAATACAAAATAAATCTTTAATCGTTTTTTTTTTTGTTACTACTGATAGAAAAGTTCCCAATTAGTTAACCATCTTGAAACAAATATATATTCGAGTGATATAAAAAAAAATTAATTAAGACTCAATTAATTAAAATTTTTTGAATTACAAAATTTAAGTTTCAAGCTTGAAATTAAATTTGAATTTAAATTTAAAAGAATTTACTTGAAATATTTTTAAGTTTTGGATGTATACTATATATAAATTGTTTATACGACGTCCCGTCTAATTTTAAAGCCATAGACAAAGCACTTTGTGCGCATGAAATATTATATCTTGTATTTTATAAGATAATTCAATTCATATTTATTTAACAAACAACTTTCAAACGTTAATCACATCACATTTGGGTATATCAGCGTGTATATCGGCGGAATACGAAGTAATCGTGATGCGCCGATCTGAAGAAGTAAATGCAGTGCATATATGTGAGCCATAAAGATTGCCCGAACATAACTGCGGAAAATATAAATTTACCGTAAAGGTAACGCGCGCATGGCGTTCCGCGTCGGCGATCTGGTGACTGCTTCCTGGCCAGTGCAACGGATACGCGTAGGTGCAACGTACATCTATCTCATGTCACAGTCAAACTTCAAAAAAAATTTTGTCGCGTGTTAACGTAGATGAGATTTTGGCTCGGCGCCATTTCTAAACCGATTAAACAGCTAAATTTCCGAACACCGCCCTGATAATTTTTTTAATTCATTATTCTTTAAAGAGGAGTTTTGTAAGATATCTATTTTTTATTCTTACATTAGAGTGTATTATAACTTTCTTTTTCACTTTCACCAAATATCATAAAGTTATACTTTTAGAATTTATTATTAAAATGAATTTATTTTATTTTAACGATAAATTCTAAGTGTATACTAGTTCAGTAGAAAAAAGACTGTGTATAGTGCGATATATGATAATAGTAATCAATCAGATGCATGGAAATGCGCGGATTTTTGCGAATTTAGATTATAAGTTTGAAAGATCGTTTCTTAAATGTCCAGAAAAAACTTATGATCACATACTCTTAAACTGTTAGTGAAAAGCACAAGGTTTATGAAACCTGAACAAGTAAACAAAGAGGAAGCCAGTACTCTTCGTTCACATAAGTTTTAAACATAGAAGCACCTGGACTTAAGATTTCTTTTTCGTTCAAAATATTTTTTTGTAAGACTATTAAACCTTCTTTCTCAGTGTTTTCTAAAAAAGTTAAATGAAAATCTCGGATGTTACTTTTATTTTTAACGAACAGAGAGAGAAACATTTATTTTCCGTCCGCTTTGAAATTTTTTATATAATGTGGAATTGTAAATTTTCTTCACATCTTAGTTAAATATTAAATTATACGCAATTTGAATACAGAAAAGTCATATCATAAAAGTCTTAGTATTTTTTCATTAATTTTAATATCTGAGATAAAAGGGGGTATTCAAATATCATTGTGGATATCTAAGTGTTCCAATTCGCGTCAATGCCAATAGTATCGCGTGTACGAACGACAAGTACTGGAAACAATTTCGTGATGGAACACTCGCGCTTTTAGCGATAAATAAAGGCGGCCAGCCGTTTCCTCTCGCTCAATGCTCTCCAGCAGCGGGAATTCGTAAATATTTCAGTCGTATGCTAAAATAAAGCTAGGCTGAGAATGCGTCAGCACGTAGCGAGGCTCGCCCACGAGAATCATGGAATTTTATACTTAGATTGATTTATACGTGGACTCTCCCGATTAGAATCGCTCTTCTCAAGTATCATTCTAAAACTGCAGGTTACTTAACTGTCTCTCTTTTCGAGATCTCTTCTTTAGATCGTTTCCTTCTATAGATCATTTGTATGGGAATCTATTTTCTCAAAAGAAAAGAATAAAAAATCAAAATTACTATGGCTATTGTTTTTTCTGTCAGCAATATTAGAATAAAAAAAGAATAATTTAATTTTATAATAAAATTTGTGTGTTAAATCGATAATTTAATCAATTAATTCTCTTTTCCATGATTCTGATTAGAGTTTTCTCGTTTTCTCCTCTTTGTATTGCGAAAGTAATTGTCAGCGCAAGGTGTTTTGACAGCTTACAAAAATTACAATAACATAATTGATTTGTATATTTGTATACTATAATATTTGTATGTAACAATTAAATATATAACATTAAAAATTAACGCATTAATTTTTTTATCATGCAAAATATCAGGTAATCACAAAAGTTGACGCAATTTTTCATGCTAAAAATAAAATATAGAAAAGGGGATTTATAAAATTATAAGTATATATATAAAATTGCATAGAACCATTAAATCAGATCATCTGAAGTTAATGATATATGTGTATAATGACGCAGGTGAAAATTTGCGTACTGTCAATTGTTGTAACAATTTATAGAAAAAAAGAAACAATTCATAGAATTCGTGTAAATCGAGAATGATATGAATATTCTTATTTGATATTTAAAATAAAATGTCTCGCATAACAATTAGACTTAATCGCATCGTTGTGAAATTTTTCATGTTCTTTCGTTAAATTTCAAACACAACGCATACCTTGATTCTACCTCACGTCGTAAATCTTACTCATAACGACTTACTTGTAACCGTTGATTCGATCGAAACCTATCCATCTTTGCCAATGTCTTTTATTCCAACGAAAAAGATGGAAAATGACTTTTGTGAACTTTCCAAAGATCAAAGATTCTCGCAGATGTTTCTCAAGCAAGACATTGACGAAAGAAGAATTCTTATTGAATCACATTATCGATCGCGACACTATTACTCCCAAAACAATCGATACTTGGATCTTTTCTGCAGAATCAACCAGTCAGAAGCTGCCGTGTCGAATTGGCCAATTAGCAACGTGGACAATCGGATGGCGCTCGTGACGACAGTCGTGACAGTTTCGCGACGAACCTCGAACATGGCGCCCTCTGGAGAGCTTTCTTTCGCGAATAGTTGCCACTGATCCTTAGTCCCGCGCAGTAGCGGTGTTTATTTACTTTAGCTATCGCGACGTCAAACCGATTGATCCGCGGATCTGTCTATGCATGATCGAGTGCCACACAGGGATCGCGACGTAACCCCCGTAAATTGTTTTATCACAACGACGCCGTTTACGAGGTGGTTTGTACCGCTAATTGAAAGGCGAAAGAAGACTAAGAAGGTACAGGAGACCGAGACGAGGAAGTAACGGAATCACGCATCAGCCGCTGAGCGATCTGTCATCCACGTACGCGCGCCATCGCCGTCATTGCACCTTGTGTCGTCATCGTCGTCGGTTGCACGGCTCTAACCTAGCCGAAGTTCGTTGCGCTCGTTCCTGGACTCTCGCGCGCACGACGCACCCGTCCATCGGCCTGATGCTGCGCCATCGCTGACAGTGATTCTCGACGAGTATGGGCGACGAAGACGACGTGCTGCCGGCTTGTTTGCAGAGGCTCGAAATTGACCGTCGATCGACGAGTTGTCCCCAGTAAGCGTCGCTCTGTTGTTTTCGACCGTTCTCGACTGCGTAAAAATGCGTAACACCGTATACGTCAGCACAACGCCTAGAAGGGACGCGCTCTTCCAAAGTCAAGAATGTTTCTTGTGCTTTCGTGTCCTGTGAAACGATACATTGGCAGGTGTTTTACTTTTAAATGCCTCTGTCGAGCTTTGAGACAACGATGTAAGTTGCAGATTGATTTAAAGCGTCCCTTTTCGACGTCGTGAATTGATGATTTTCAGATATCTATGACTGATAAGCGTCTGTGATTTTTGACAGCGATCTTGTAGTTACTGCAGCCTCACCATGACTTGTGACAATTGTATCATATCCGAAAATTTGTTAATTAAATTCCTTTGTATGTAGAGTGACATTATTATGTATTTTAGACATTTACTTGAATTAATTATTCAGAAAATTGATTATAAATGTATCTGATTTTTAATTGAATTTTTTATTGAATTGTATACTTTTGTACTTAATTCTAAAATATTGTCAATATATAAATTTTACGTACAAATGAGCAAGCTCATGGAGCACTAATTGTAAGCTATGCCTTGAGTGATCTTTAGATTTGTTTGCGTTGCTTGAAATCTTCAAAATTTTTGCTTTTAAAATGACATAAACAGTGTTTATGAACATTGAAAAGAAAACAAGCAAAAGGTGCTGAATACAAGAAGTACAATCAACATAAATACACCTATTAGAAGTTGCAATCTTCCATATCAAAAGCTAAGACAAGCAAAGATGAGCTTTTTAAAATTCTGTCCATTATAAATCAGTTTGGACTTCAATATTGCAACATGAAGCATGAAGTGATTTCATTTTTAAATAATTTTGTGCTATTGTGTTATATATTTTATAAAGTGTATGAGAAAATAACCATAAAATTGAACTACATATTTCATCATTTCAAGATTGAATTTGATAGTGTTATTTTTTCTCTCCTTTTAAGTTAATTAAATTATTTGTATTTATATAAAAGTCTAGATTATAAATATTTTGTCTTTAAAATTGTGAAATATATGAAAAGTTTACTTACATTAGTTAAGAGTGTGGCTTATTTTTTATATGTAAAATTTATATATCGATAGCAATATTCAATAGTAATAGCATTCTAGAGTTAATGTAAAATAAGTACATTGAAATTTGGCATAGAAAAGTTCTAGTGCAGTAATAGTGTAATAATATGTTTGTTTTTTATTCTTACACTCTCTAGACTGGTATACATAATACAATAAGTTTATAAAACATATATTTGTTTCATTTCAACTTATTACATCGTGTGTACCAGTTCAGAGAACAAGTTGTAAGAACAAAAAACAGACCTATTAAGTAACACATATTTTAGATAAGATAAGAGTAAGTCACAAGCTAACTATTGTTCGCGAATACTCATGCAAAAATCAATGAGTTTAATTTTATGGGTAAAATATTAATGGTTAAAAATATTAATAAGACAAAGTTAATGTTGCGATTTAAGAAATTATCCGAGTTTTATTCAACGCTGCATTTACAGTATTAAACAGCATTACAGCGCGATGTAAATTGAAACTTATCAATGAATATGGTACTTACTGAGATTCAGTCAATGTTGTTACTTCTGAAGTACTAAATGTTTTGATTGCAAGGATGTAGGTTGCGACAGTGACGAGTTAATATCGATGACAACAAAGATGTGATTTATCAATCGTCATTATCCCTAACAGTTGAGTTTCTTTGTCAATCGTCGTATCTCCTGTTAGCCAATCGAGTTATCGAAATGCTTCGAGGCTGTGTATTTGTCGTAATCTCGGTCAAGGTCGGCTAGTAACACGGTATGTATTTACAATGCATGCATTTCGTCGTCCATCAGAAATCGTCGATTGCGCGATCGGATTCTCGATTCGACGGATGAAGTCGAGTGAAGTCGGCTCGATTCTATCGGGAGAAAAAATTTAGACGCTCTATTTTTAAACCTGTGATGCTGGAAATAACAACTTAGTATAACATCGAATAGTAGATTTAGAAGAGACAAATTGCCGGAGGATACAATTGACAAATGAATTCTTTGCAAGGCTTGTGAATATAATAATGTTATACCAACTATATGGTTAGCACGATTGGATAGAATTTGTATATTTTCACGGAGTTTTGCTTGTAATATTGTGAAGCTTTCATTTTTTAATTTTTATTGTAATGTACTTTAAAATATTCTGCATTATAAAATATGCATTATAAGCTGTGCATTATATATGTCGCAAATATATACAAAAGAAAGAATTATTTAAAGAGCAAAAATCACGGATGTGACATTTCAGCGCATTTTACATTTTCACACATAACACAATTACTTTTTAATAAAATAACAGTTTGTTCTTTCAGCATTGCAATGGCGGACAAATCGAAGCCGATGAATCTATTCAGGGTATACGGCAAAAATTCCAGCAGCAATTGTTTATTTCGAAGAAGATCAATGCCTAACAGGCCTACTATGTTCCCAGTCAACCCAAGGGGTATCAAGAGTACAACGAATTTTAAGCCGTCTAAGAACGAGAGAACAATCGAGAAGACCAAGAGGAGCATCATCCTAAGAGACGCCATTCTAAAATTAAACACTCCCGGAACTAGCGGTCCTAGTGATAATCCAATGGATACGCTGTTTAAGAACACGTCTAAGCTCAGTATTCCCAGTAAAAATTCCAAGTTGATCGACCACAATTCGGTCATGAAGGACTTCAAAGCGTTGAATATCAGTAAAGACAATAGGCAGGTCAAGGACGACACTAGTATTCAGGATGACGACTGTGAGAGTGCAAGCGGTTTCCACCGAGCTCGCAGTAACACGATGCCAAACTTAAAAAGAGGTCCCGGTCCGGGTGGCGGAGACCAGCGAACGACAACGGGCAATGGACAATCGGATGCTACTGGTAACTCATCTGGCCAACAACAATTATCGAGTTCACCGAACACTTGTTCAGTCCAGGCGCGAATATCACCGCCCTTATCGAGCGACGTCACGATCGGCGAACTCGCTGGTTACTTCGAAGAGTTCGTTCATATTCCAAAGAAGATGTCGCATATGGCGGAGATGATGTACACTTAATAATTGTAAAGTATCTTGAATTATGCTTACACTGGATGCAGACTTTTTTTTTGTACACACAGTTATCGAGGCTGTGTAGATTTTATTCTCTATATACTGCATCTCTTTGTTTACGTGTCTAATTTAATTTCCTAAATTATTTTTTTAACATACTAATAACACATCGGCAGAGATTACATTATCCTCGCTCTAATTGTGTATAGTTCCGAAATTGTTGAGCTATTTTGTATAAATATTCGGAAAAGTATAGCGAGATACATCGTACTTTCTTTTGCATTCTTTCCTTTTTTACATCATCTTTGCACATGATATTTGGTTTCTTTAATGTATAAAAGGGAAAAAGGAATATATTATATTATCTGTATTTAAAAGAAACTTTTGTATTACGAGAGAAGAATAATTGGTTTTAGAATAAATTGTATGAATTGAATTCGTAGTATAAATGCATCTATACAATCTATTTTTATACATACATTTATGTATTTTCGCATGCGCTTTATTATTTAAAGAACAAATTAAAATCTCCGTCCTAATCAAATAAAGAAAATTCCTATATAGGGCGCTAATGAAGGTGCAACATTAATATGATACATAATATATTTATCTGCATAGGCTTACGACAATTAATATAATAATAACACAAAGTAATCGTTAAGTTACTTAATGATAATAAGCTTTGGTATATAAACAATGACAACAGTGTATTGATCGTTTTCGCTTTAGGTACAATACGAATGAGAACGCACGTTGACGCGCGGTGATATACGATATGAAGAAAATTCGAACGTAAGAATGCCGGGCGTACAAGAAAATATTTTTGGTGTGCGCATCACGTGAGACGACTCTGTTCTGTAAACAAGTATATACGATAACCGTGAATAATTATCCCCCTTTGGTGACACAGTACTCTCGTGGTCGCCATGAGACGACACAGTCGATCTTTTGTATCAAAATGCATGAAAGAGATAGAGATAGAGAAAGAGGGAATCTGTCCCTATATCACAGATTTACCGAAAATTTGACTAGGGGACCACGAATGAGCACACTGTCTCCAAAAAGGTATCGCGAAATTCACGATTAATTAAGAGCATAATTTTCATTTAAGTACAATATGCATATACCGCTGATCTCGCCCTTTCTTAGGTCTCCATATAATTTAAACATCGCAAACATTTGCAAATAAAGGACGCGGGAACGATACGTCCGAGGTATTTCTCGAGTAAATTCCCGACACGCACAATCACGTTATTAATCGCGCGAAAATTAATTATTGATGATCACACCAAAGATTTAAAAGAAATGTTTATTTGCAAATTAATGGAAATTACGACATCTGATATTTAGAGAGTACGTCTTCCTCATCTGTATAAACAATTTTAATTCTCGTGCTACTTTGCTCGATCAGTCAAAATATTATTATGTACAGTTGTGTGCGATCGATGAAGCATACGTTATAGAGCTATCGGATTTAGAAAAAAAAATTTATTTCGAGATTTTGCAAACGGTCGGACGTAAAATTCCCGATAGCACGTGGGCTTTATTTAAAAAACAATATCAGTCTCTATATCCAATGGAAAAAGGCCACAATGCCTTTACCATAATAATTTGTAAATACATGGTCCAAATGTGATCCGAATAAAACAGTCTACGCGAATATATATACCATATAACGCGAACGCTTTGCGTCGCTCAAAACCATCGCTTTCTTTTCGAAATGAAAGTTCGAAAAACACCCGAAGTACATCTGAAAGGCATTTTAATTCTTCAATTATTCAGCCTTTTAGACATTCTTACGATGTTATTGAGACTTTTCTATTATCGATCATTCCTGTTGAGCTCGCATCAGTTCAAACCCTATGTTTTTTTTTTATAAATCTACGACCTACGGCAGCGATCATGATAATTATCATCATCATCAGCGAAATTTCCAAGTGATCGTTTATCATGAGAAAACAAGTTTATCATCGGTATAAAACGCTCATAGAAAAAATGTACTGGACGTAATACACCTACTCTCTAACGCTACGTAAACGTGAACGCCTTTTCACGCGCACTCTTCCATGCGATGTCGCTTTAATTTTATTGGAAATATACTACGTATCATGTAAACATCGCGGTGAGGATTTCTCTTACGGACTCTAGGATCTACATAAAATAAGGACTGCCACAATATCAAAGCCTATCCAAACAACGTAGGAGTTTTAGAAATGATACAAAGATTAATTCAAAAAAGAATCTTCCAGACATTTGGCTATAATAGTCAGACAACAACTGAATGTATCAGATATTATGTATCAATTTTACAAATTGTTATAATTTATCCACAAAAAGGGATGTCCAGAAAACGATGTCGTTTAGATTTCTTCAGTTACATTACAATTATTTCAACATACTTCCACAATAATATATCTGTTAATTAATATAATTAATATCATTATATCGATACTGTATTAAATCATATCAATCATTAATCAATATCAGTCATTAATATCATGTTATTGGCTGTCACTTAAACAGTCATTAATAATGATTATTCTTTATTTCATTTTTTTAATAAGATGGTACTTGATGTATTACTTTTTCCATTATATTCTGCTACGTGAAGATATGAGATTGATATTGCAGCAATGTTTAAACTTATCATACAATAATTGGTGTATATGTATATAGGTTTACACCGCGTTATTGCTCATAATGCTCTCTCTCGCAGTAAAATACACATGAAAAGAGGATCACGCTGACATGGATGTAACAATTTTCTACGCTCGCATGCGCGCAATGCACTCACATTTTGTTTTCACTTTAATCACTAATATCTATCGTATCGTAATGGCTCATCGCGTTTATCGTGACACAGTAAAATGTATACATTCAAAATCGATTGCACCCACAATCTTGTCAGTTGACTCTGGTAAATTTTTTGTTTCTTTATGAATCAAATCAGTGTCTACTATGCTGTAGAAAGAGGTAAGAAAGAAAAAATTAACACACGTTTATGACGAGAAAACATTTTAAGAAGGTTTTCGCGTTTCTACTTCCTAGTGAATAGATAGTTTATTCATAACAAGTTTTTCGCAATAATTTTATTAGTTTTTTAAGATTAAATTTGAAAAATTTGGGGGGATTATTAATATTTCAGATTGCATTAGAAGTCCGATCATATCGAAATAGAATTTCTGAAATTAATTCATTTAAATGAATATATATAATAGTTCAACATCTTAACATTCAGATCGTAGTAGCGCTTTGTATTTAAAGTAATATATTATTCATAATAATACGTAAAACAATTAAAATAACGGAATAAAAAGATTACTAATAATATTTTATGCCATTATACATAATTACTGTTAATTTTATATGTTACTAAATATTTTCAAAATGACAAAATAAAAGTTGTAAGATGCTCATTTGATGTATACGCATCGTCTATTTGACATATATTCTAACTGTTTTCATTGAAGAATATACATTTCTTGTAAACTGTACGGTCAGTTTAAATGAAACTTTACGGGAACAAACTTAAGTGTTTACTTTATAATTATAATTTTTAAATTGCTGTCTTATACGCAAGTGTCTTAATTTAAAAGAAAATAACTACAGAATAAGGTTATACCTTCAACTTGTAATGTAAAATTCTATAAATTTAGAATTAAATATCTTCAAAATGATATGGTAAGAGTCAATGAAATTTTTTTCTAGATATTGATATTAATATTTGTATTACATGTATCTTATAGATTTGTCTTATATTTCATCAAACGTGAGAAAATCTTTAAATGTCAGAAAGTCCTTAAATGTCATATTTTCTCTTTGTATCATCTTTGGTCATCTTACTTTAATTACCAATTAAACATTTCAAATCGTTATTTCAATTATAACATAGATAAAGGAAAAAATTAATCGTCGCACAACCAACTGTGATGCAATCGTTACAGTTATATGACTCAGCTGATTGCATCAACAATCAGTTGAGTAATTCCAATTAACTATTCGCCATCCTTTTCAGATTATCTGTCCAATCTACCCACAATGTAGCTCGAGAAGCAAAGATGGCAATACCAATTAAGATTTTTATACTAATGGTAAGGTTTCATTCTTCCAACGAGCACTTTATTGACAAAGTGGTGCATAGTTTGATGCATTTAGCAGTAAAACACTTATCTTTTGTTACACTGTTAATTAAGCTTCTGTTTCATATACTTCTGTATTTTTTATTTTTACCTTTTGTGAAAGGTTAAATGTTGTTTGATTAAAATTAAAGAGTATTCAAAAAGACGGTAACCAGAGCTGGAACTTTAATCGAAGTTGGTGCAATCGACTTAATCTTCGAGTCTCGCGTGCATAACGTGCCTCGCGGGAATGACGTTGAATTCTGGAGAATCATAGATGATTCACGAGAATACTTTTTTCGAGCACCGCGAAGAGAGCAAAGTCGCCAATCCGCCAACGAGACTGTCACGCTTATCGTCTAAGTAATCCCTACTCTAATCCGTCGTTTGTATTTCCCTTCTTTAAGTAGAAAAATTTACAATTTTTCAGACACTTTGTACGAGTAACATCGATGACTTAAGTTTATCCGAAAATGCATTTCCGATTTACCCCGACGTAAAACCCACTGTGTCGATTTACATCACGGGATTCGGAATATTTTTTCTTTTCTCTTTCTTTTTTGTTCTGAAACGCATTCACGCATCGCATTTATCCGGATATTAGTAACTTTCTCACCTTCCTCATCTATCCTAATTTTTATACCCTTTTTTTTTCTCTCTTCAACAAGACCAATGGTACTTCGCGAAAGAGCGTCAATTCAACATACAGCGACTGCCGAAATAAAAAATAACATAAATTTGTGCGAGGTATTCACTGCGTTTTTGCAGGATATTTAAATCGGATATATTATCCAATTGGGTATATGAACAACTTACACGCGTGAAAACACAGGTATTAAATGCATCGGTGCTACATTAAAAAAGAACTATAAAAAAAAGAAGATCAATAGAAAGTGGATACAATCGTAAATACAATCAGATCTGTTTTTGGCAGACACGTTTGGCTGTGTGCACACTCGAGAGTTCCTGTCATTCAGATTGTTCTTAGTAAATAAGTTAACAAGTTGTTATCGAAAGTCGCTCTCATGAGATAAAACTCTCGACTGAACATCGAGACTTTCTTCGAAGTCTAAGTGGATGCATCTCACTGTCCACTTGCGTGCGTTTTACAACCGAAATGAAATTATTGCGTAGCAATAACAGGCAAGCGCACGTAAACTCGTACACGTGACTCTTAACACTTAGGAGGAATAAATCGTCAAACATTAATATCGTCTCGAAAATAATAGCGTTTCCGAGTGCAATAGATTTGAATCCAATCCGGATACATGATCCATCAACCCGAAAGTATTATGATCTCGTCCAATCACAAATTAAAATAGAGCATGTGATGTCATTAAACTCGATTTAACGTCCGACTTGGGTTGGGTTAAAACTTACTGCACTCGAAAACGTTATAAACTTCACGCAACTTGTGCGCAGTAACCGTTCCATATGAGAATTCTTTTCTCGAGCTCCTTTCTCAGCGGACAAATACATGCGAGAAATTCATGCATGTAAACATCCTTCACATCTTATTTCATATACGTTCAGCTCTTGAAAAATCACGCGTTTCGCCATAAACGGTACGTATGAAAATCTGCCTCGAGGACTATGTATCCAAAAACTGGACTTTAGGAAAATTCGGATGTAATCATGATCCGAGGTCAATAAAATATAAATACAACATGCTCTTGTGTGACAAGTCACAAATTCACAAAATACGCGCTACACGCACACGCATACATTCCCTCATTTTCTCTCTTTTTTCACTCTGTATATATATATATATATATATTATGCTAACATACTAATATACGATGTATTATGTTGTATAATCTATAATTCCGAATTTTACTTCCAAATTTAAATCACGTTATTCCCTACCGTGACTTGTGTCTAAATTTATCGACATTGCTAGCGTCTTTATTGTGGTTGCTCCTCGTCGAAAGTACGAAAACGCGCTTAAATAGTCGCAAATTTTATGGGCAGGTAAAACGACTCGCCGGTGCTTCTGCGATTCTAATAACGCAGTCATTTCTTCGATTCTAAATATTACGTTAATGCCTGATTGGTCATAAAGGTTTAGAATCTTGTTAATCCATTCCTGCGAAACGGTACTTACAAAAAACATCATGGCACACTCAACTTCCAATCCGTTTGACGTTTTTAGTGCTTAACACTAAGGACATGTAAGGACACGTAAGGGAGAGAAGAAAAAAAAAAGACAAGAGGTGAAATTTTCGGCAGCATTTGACAGTGATAAGTTCGATAAGTTCGCGGCACTGTGTGTCAAGAAGATTGGTCGCCAAAGTCTACAGAAAAATTTCGCAGTCCAAAAAATGCCACTCGCGACAATGATGCAAAATCTCGCGAGGATGTGTACGTGTTCTCCTATTAGAAGTATTTTCTTTCCATGGGAACGATGCACCCAGTTCGCGAAGGTTCCGATGAGGGCAGCGTAATGCATGCTAAATAATTTACTTAGCAGTAAATACCATAAAATTCCATGGCACAATTGATGTGGGCTGGGTGAAAATGACCGTGCGGTGGCAGATGATGATTTTGCATATATTGATGGGCTGTATATCAGTCCGTCGGCGGTTCGAGATACGGTATTTCACTAGTGACGTTGAACGATTCGAAATAGTGATTCAGGAACTCGAACGTGGGCCGCTTCTCGGGGCTGGCGTCCCAACACTGCAGCATTAGTCGATAGATGCTGTCGGGTAGCGGATGGTTCAATGGTTTCGGCATACGGTAGCCCTTGTCCACTTGCTCAATCACTTCACGACCGTGCATACCTGAAAGAAAATATTATGTATGCTAAAATATATATTTAACTCTTTGGTCATACTGCTAAAATATATATTTAACTCTTTGGCCATACTGTCACTCTCGTTATAGCATTTTTTTAAATTTATAACTTTTTTATTAATAAAAAATAAATATATTTGTACTTAATATAACGTTAATTTAATTAAAATGATGAAGTTAAACAATTTAATTCAAGAAAATTTATTAAATTTGACTAAATTTAATTTATTATTTACTATTTGCAAACGTTAATATGAATGTCGTTTATTTTAAAACTAATCACAGAAATGGATTGATTTATATTTGATATATATATATGTATATATATATATATATTAAAATGTTATTTATTTCAAGGAACCATGGATTACCATTGCTTCTTTTGATACTTAACGGTGTGTAATTGCATATGTGACAAAAATGTATAGAGATGAACTGAGTATATGAATAATACAGGACAAAATGAAAAAATTTACCAGGATAAGGAACTTGTCCGTAAGTGAAGAGCTCCATCAGTAGGATTCCGTAGGACCAGACGTCGCTCTTAATGCTGAACCTGCCATAGACGATAGCCTCCGGCGCAGTCCACTTGACGGGGAACCTGCTGCCCTGTTTCGGACAATATTCGTCATCCTCGATCACCCTAGCGAGACCAAAGTCACAGATTTTCGCTTTGTTTTTTTCACCGATCAGTACGTTCCTTGCCGCGAGATCTCTGTGTATGAGCTGTTTGCTCTCGAGGTATTCCATACCGGAGGCTACTTGGGCTGCAATGTAAATCAGATCCTCGAACTGCATATACTTGCCATCTCCCTTTCGGAGGAAGTCCAACAGGCTGCCATTACACATGTACTCTTGTACAATATAGATGGGCTCCTCTTTCGAGCAGACCGCATATAACGCGACCAGATGCCTGTGTCGGAATTGCTTCATTATGGCTGCCTCCTGCAGAAATGCCTCGGTCGACATGGTCCCTGGACGCAGCGTCTTTACCGCTACCTCAATTTTGTTTCGCCACTTGCCGTAATAAACCTTGCCGAAATTGCCGTTACCCAGTTCCGAGATCAGCTGTATCTCGTTTCTATTGATTTCCCACTTGTCGCGCAACTCAGGTCCGAGATCCCACATGTCCGGTTGCGGTTTCGGGCAGGGCTTTGAAAGCACGTGACAGAGACCCAACGCGTTTTCTGAATAATAGAAATGCCGTCAAAGATAGATTTCTCTACATACACATATTTTTTATCTTTTTATTTTATTTTAAAAAACCAGAGATTTTTTTATTAAATTACATACGAAAATAAAATATATCTATGCATGATATTAACACAAAGATATTGCTTTATATAAATTCATTATTTTATATACTATTATAACAAAATCTAAAACTTACTGCTGTATGCCATAACCAGAGCCGGTAAGCTGGAGAATGTTTGATTGGTGGCGATAAAAAAGCCGCCATTATCGAGCGGTTTAATCTTGTAATGTTTCACATGATGACCCCTTCCTTCTTCCCAATCCTTAACAGATAAGCTGTAACCCCGAGGATTGTGCTCGCTCGGCCTCACCAAGAATGTACCGCGAGGATTCTCGTCAACTAATAGCAATTTGCCCGCCTCCTTACGCGACACATTTTCAAAGAACCAACTGCGAAGATCGTGATATTAGGTACACAATACCTTATCGAGAAATACAAGGAAAGAAATCTAAGGGAAGAATAGAAGATAAATGCTCACTCTTCACTCTCGACCGACCGCTCGACAGCCACGAAGTTCCAAGGGATCAGGCCTTCCTGCAGAGTCGTTAAGTGCAGCACTCTCCACCAGTCCGGCTCGGAATCGTCGAGGACCTCCATTCGGTCGCCTTTCATGAAACTAACGTCGGTACTTTCTCGCGCCGTGTAATTGTACAATGCCACCACGATCTTGTTGGATCTTTGTGAGTGCGCTGCATCGGGAAAGAAACAGTAGTCTCGTCAAATTGTTCTTTGAGCGAAATCGAGGAACCCGAACCGGTTAGAAGCGATTTAACTTTAAAAGACTTGGTACGAACCAAGTTGACTAAAGGGTTTCTAATTATTTTACACAAAAGGCGATAATAATCGAAGGAAAATAATATCTCATTCACATTTCCACTGAGTTTATATTTCAGCATTTTATACTTAAAAATTAAAACTAGAATAATTTTGAAGTCAAACAACTTCATGTATATTATAAATTAGTTGATCTTTTTTTATTCTCCAGAATCGTAGAGATCTCTTTTTATATTAAAAAATGATTTAATTAAAATTAAACCGGTTCGGGATAATGACAGAAACATTTAAAACAGGTCGAGACAATGACTACTAAACGCTAAGCGGTTTCATAATAAAATAAGATTGGGGTACTTGCAAAATAAGATTCTATCTTGGTCCAGACTTCGTCGTTCTACGGAAGCAAAAAAAAGAGTAACTTAAAATACACACATGCAGACTTAACAGGCGGATTCGTTTTACGGGGTTGCTGATGCGGTATCTGTAGCTTACAGGGTGTCGGCCTCGGTCGGATAATATCCGCCCGAGCTTGCACGCCTCTCTGATTTGGGTCGGCGGTGTATCGGTCCAAGGAACCTCCATTGCTGTGCTTTGAGCTGAGTCCCGTGTCTGCTTTCTTATAGCCTGAATAGAGAGAAAAATCCGTCTCTCATCAAGGAAGACCAATCCGATGAGAAATATATCTTTTATCTATGCACTAAATACTACAAATTTTAAATAATAAACTCGACTTTTATTCCCCGCCGAAATTGTCATTTTCGTTGAGAAATTTATCCGTTGAGAGAAACATCATCGACATGACTTTTTAATTAGCAGTTATCATTTTATAGCACAACTATATATTTGTGCATTATTAGAGTCAACGCTTAATTAAACTTACATAAAAAGCGAGACGGATTTTTTAGTTCCTCGAAAAATTAAAGATCGGATCTATTCAATTCAATAATTACAGAGATGACAGAAAGGGAAACTTTAATTCTTTTCTTCTACTATGGTGACTTTGACGCAATCATACATATTAGGTGTTGGAATTAATTCGTAGCGTTTTATAATGAAAGAATGTTATTTATTTCACATGAGCATTAAAAAATACATTAATGAAAGTACTTCCCATCACTTGTAAAACGCTACGAATTAATTCCAACACCTAATATATTATCATCAATTATTACAGTGATAAAGCGATAATTACTTTCTACAGTGCATGTTATCGATCGTAATTTGACTCACCGATCGGTTGAGACTCTTGTCGCTTGCTGCAACACTTCCCCATGCTGGATCTCTCGTTCCTGATCTACCTCTGCGCGAGTCCTACGCACCCTCTATCCTGGATACATTCGCGGGACAAGCCTCCATCGTCTTGTTGAAAACTCAGCCCGGACACCCAGCGATCGAGTCGGCGACAAGGTTTGTATATCGTACAAACTCTCAAAGTCCTCTCGTCCGTCCACCCATCGCCGGATTATCGGACTCGCCGCTCCTGCAACATAAGGCAGACGAGATCTGTCATGATTCCGACCGAGGATTATTATCGCGACAATAGTTGCAGGATGCAGCGTCATGACGAAGGCTTACGAATTGCAGTCATTTGACAACGGGAAGTTGCTATGCTTCGATGAAGTCGGTGACACGATTGCGAAGTCATCGCGAGGGCAATGATTAACTACAAGTCAGCGACATCATCGCGATTATTATCATTTTTATCATTTTTTATTATCATCACTTTTCGATTATTCAGCTGATAATCAAGCCAATATCATCACGATTCTCCAAATAAAATAAATCTCCTAAAAAACTTTGAAATATTAGAATAGGTCTATATAGTTTCTTCTTTCAATATTTGAAAAATTTTCAAAAATTGACAATTTTTTTGTATATATTATAAATAACATTTAGAGCATAATGATGCAGTACATACAACTATACTATGTATTGTATTGAGATAAGGCAACTTCAACTAAAATTGTATAGAGCGATGAGACAACAAAAGGGACGTAAAAATCCAAATCCGCTCGTGGCCAATTTTACTTAAAGCGACATATCCATCGCTGCTTTCAAGAGAAAATATCCATACAAAAGGAAAAACCAATAACTACCGGTGCCAAGCCGGCTACCAGCACAGCCGAAGTGCCCTTCCGATTATCTCCATACCATTAAATAGAACGAACCGCCTCGCCCTCACCAACTAGCACACTCGGAGTTTTTAATTAAACAGTTGGACAAGGGAAAGGGAAAAGGGCCACAGGATTTTCGAACAGGAAGATATAGGGTGTTCGTTGATGGACGTGTGAATATTACATTTAACGATCAGAAATCGGAAAGTATGAAAAGCTTTCTCTTTGAAAAAACGAGTCGAGATGTAAATAGTTTTTAATTTTCAAATGGAAAAATACAATCATAAATATATGTACTTTTTACTTAAATTATATTAATTTTGACTCTATTTTTTGAGACACTAATTAAAAAATAGTATTCCAATAAATTACGCTTTTTAACTGTAAATAAGTAACAAACTTATGCTTTTTTTTTTAATTTTACAGAAACTTTAGGACATCTTTGAAATTTGAAATAAACAATACTTAGCGTTAAGAATAGAATATATATATAATAGAAAAAATGTAGGATACAATGAAATTTTAGCGTAGGGAAGTGTTTCAGTTAACAGTTCAATAGGCATCAGGATCGTTCCGATTAACGAACGTGCCTTTTACCGAACACCCCGTGTGCACGGGTTTGAGAAACAATCGTCCGGAATCGATTTGGATGTGGGTCGGTCCAACCCCAGTGCCGAACGCCGCGAAAGCATGGCATACGACTACCATGGCATACGGCTACCAGAGTCTCTCGTTCGATCGGCACAACCCGACTACGGCTATAGGACAACTCGAGTACACCATCCCTAGTCCCCCTATCCATGTTCACGTGTATGTGTCTATGCAACGGGGTAATACATGAGTAGCGAAACGGTCGATATCCTACAACATGTATTCGTATATACTACGACGTCACACTCGCCATCCGGTAGAGCTTTTATATAGCGAACAATGCGCTATCGTGGACAAAGACGTATTAACGTTAGCATCAGGACGAAACATCCCGATCGTGTCGTCGTTGGCTTCGTTCTCCGTAGAAAACTATTAGATTGCGTGATAGATTGAAAAATAAGAGGAATTTAAATTTGGAAAGCTACGAAAACTTGACTTAACTTCACCAACTTCAGCGCTAAGTTTGATCGAGCGAATTTTTCACTTGTAATCGAAAAAAGAATAACAGCTTTTAAAATAAGTCTGTTTGATATAGAGTTCTGATACAATTGAACTTTAGAATACGACGACTTTAGACAGATTTAATTTAAGATATAAAGTGCAATCCACTTAGCGCTTTGAAGCATTCTTTGATTAGTCAATTTATAAAATTGTTTCTTCTCATTAATCAACAAAGTATTTGCAGTATTAAATGAACCGCGCTTTTAACTATTATTGTGATATACTTAAAGTCTAGATTTTTTTTTATTAACAATATAACGTCTACATTTTTTGTTTGTATGATTATAAATTATAAATTAATTAAAGAAAATACAGAATGTGAATTTCGGAGATCATCATACATATAACTTTCATGTAACAAAAATAACCAAAAAGTTATATCTATGCAGAATTATGAAAAATGTAAGCTTATGATTTGAAATGTATATCCTCTAAAACTTTGACAAAAAATATTAAGCACCTATATTTTTGCGTCTATCTGAAATTCTTTTTTCTGCATTGTTATTTATTGCCAGTATTACACATATATAAGTTTAAAGGATTCTTGAAACAAAAGATAATTTATTTATAAATATCATAAATGAATTTTTAAATTAAAATTTTAAATAATGATTAATAAGATACTCTTATTAAATCTATTCGATTACTTACTCTATTCGCGTAGCAGAAAAATAATCTTTTTTTATCTAAATAAATTGCACAGTAAAAGAGTCTGTTCTTTCTTCGTATACGAAATACTAAGCGACAAGGTTGAATTATATATATACCTTCCCGTTGAAATCTTAGGAAAATCGCTATCCATTGTTATCACTTTTATTTCCATTTACGATTTCATGATACAACGAAGTGACTCCATCCGGTTCTGCGTGATAAAGTATAAACGAGGAACGTTTTAAGAATAGTGCGACAGTGAAAATTTACCGTCCAATGACGCTGTATATGCGGATACTAACCGTAAGGATAGATCGTAAAAGCAAGAGCGTTAGTTATTCTCGCCCGATACAAAGTCTCCCTCTCTCTCCCTCTCTCTCTCTCTCTCTCTCTCTCTCTCTCTCTCTCTCTCCTCTCTTTCTCTTCAGGTAATAACTTTGTTGTTTTCCTATACAATGCACGCCGACAACTTCCCATGTCGCCGATATAAAGCCACAAGGCTTAATCGAACATCTTAATAACATTTAAAGCCGACAGCGGAACAGCCTAAGCTGTTTGTCGAAGCATTATAAAGTACCTCAAAATCACTGAATACTAATTTAGAGCCGATTTTCCTATAAAGCAGCGTGAATAAATAACAGATTATAAACAGATTTTTTTTTAAATTCTTCAACAATAAATTATAAATAATTTAAATAAAAACCATGAAAGAGAGTATTTATTTCTTTTTATTACAAAAAGAAACTAACTAAAACCTTTATACTAGGAAAAGTAATTATCCAATAAGCCAATTATAATGTATAATTCATTATTATCATAATTACATTTAGCAGTCTATAATGTAATAATATATTCAATTATTTCTATAATTTAATTTTTCTAAACTAATTTTTATAACGGTAATAGCTTTCTCTCTTGGTTAGAGCCGTTCAAAGAATACTTTTGCCTTTCAGCCATTAAAGTAAAAAAATGCGTGCACGCTCCCCCGTTGCTAATTTTATTTTCGTACTAATCGATAACGTTTACGCGTCCAAGGTAGACAAAGGAGCAACCACAAAGATTGTGAAGTACAAGGGTAGATCATCGCGCGTGTTGAAATCAAAGATAAAAGACCCGGTATGAATCTCCAGTTATCTCACTGATGTTATATCTGAGTGGAAACATAAATGCGTCATCTCTTAGAATACTGACTAAGTCCATGCTAACTAATTGCTTCGATTGATGAGACGCCTAATGGAAGTTAAGAATTAATACGTATGAAAATGAAGATCCTCTATAAATATTTCACCCATTAATAATCGTATTAATTATAACGGTTCTTCACATAAATTATTATTTGATATTATAGAAATTATTGCATATACAAATATATCATGTCTTTGGACATTTCTTCTTGCTAGTGAAAACAAACGCATAGAGATCATCGCATGACTGAAGCTGGAATCTGGCAACAGATCGCGTGCTGGAATTCAGAGATCGAATTATGGGATTCAAAACTTCCGTGTGACACATGACAGGAATCGCAATCTGCTATCTTACGAAAGGTGCGAATTTTGCTGTTCGATTTCCGATGCCAATCCGGTAGCTGTAATCCGCTGTTTGATTCAGAATTTAAGATTTAGTCTAAGAATCACCGCCGTATATTTGAACATTAAAGAACAATTCAGATTAAATATTTATACATTCATAAAAATTTATTAAAAATTTACGGAAAAAGACAATGTGAATAATAAATTTAACGTATTTTTTTATTCATGCACGTCTTATATTCTCTAAAAATATTATATTATTCAATATTTTATTTTACGCTCAAAATCTAATTATACTTATACAATATAATCATATAATAAAGAGATTCAGAAAGTTTAATATTGTGTTTTTTATTTATAAAATGACTCGCAGAGATGTATCTTACAATTAGTGTTTCCTCCAATTATTACTTTTTTAAATCAGAAAGTGCCACAAGAAGGCTAGATAAGTTGAACTTCGTCGAGCGGTGTATAATTAACGGATTTCCGTTAAAAATCTTTCGTAGCTATAGGAGCGGAAAAACTGCTTGCAAAGAACTCATCTCTCTTTCGCCTTAGTCAATGTTCTTCAATCACAAAGCAAAACGGAAATGCGTTATTGTCTACCTTTTCTCGCTGCTAGGCAATACAGACAAGAGTCTCGTGGCACGACAATGCACGTCGTGTGGAACCGAGAAGACGTCCCTGCCTTCACGTTTTAATCCTTCGCGCTATCAGTTCTCCTTCTTGAGAAGCCCAGGATTCTGCCAAGCGTATAAATCATAAAACATTCATCAAGCTGGCGTGCCGTGACGCCGACGAGGATAAGGTTTTGTTGTGCGGCAAAACACACACCGTTAGATCCTGTTTTCGCACCAATCCTTCGAACTGAGACAGAGAGAGAGAGAGAGAGAGAGAGAGAGAGAAAGAGAGAGAAACAGCGACTTGCTTCTTGCTAGATCCTCTAACAATGATATATTAGATTCTGACGCGCCACTTAACAGATAAGTTCACTTGAAAGGTTTTAGTCAAAAATTTGAATTGACAGCGTTTAAAGTAATAACGTAATAATAATTGTAATTAATAATTATATCAAACTAATATGTTAGAAATAGATTCTATATTAAAAAGAATATAGAAGATCTATTCCTTACATAACTTACGTAGCTTGCATAACAATCCTTGCAGATATATAACCATCGTCTTTCGTCCTACATGTTCTACGAGCGTTCTACATACATAGTGTTGTTCTACATACGAACACAATTGATGGCAATGGTCTCTCAGAATTATGTCAAACAAACAAGAGACAGTGTCAAAAGTAATAATAAATTTAAACTTTCACTCCGCGGTTCTACATCGTTGCTCAGCTAACTAGAGGAAATGTAGGTATTATACTTTTATCATTTCCGACATACACACTCACACAAATGCACGCACACGCGTACGCGTATATACATGGCAAAAAATAATACTTTACTGCAGTCGCTGCATATTTTTAGTCGAGCTCGCGGACAATGGAGGATGACAGGTGCTTTCAGGGAATTTAACGAGTACATGCCAGGAAAATCCCCACTGCAAATTAATGTCGCGGCAAAGGAAGAAAAGAGATAGAGGAAAAGAGAGAATTTAATCGTGGAGGGTTTATGCGGGGCCCTAGGCAGCATGGGGGCCTGATACGCGGCTGTTTCACGGTCGTTCCCGCGTGCGAGAACTTGGACGAGGAAAAGGAGGAGAAAGAGGCCTGACCGCCAGCAGCCATGACTGACAATGAGTCACGTAAGCTCCGTGAGTCACGGGTGCACGACGTACCACCTTCTCGGGGGTCGAAGAATAGACATCGTTAGATGGCACCGATCTGGGAGAGTGAGTGCTCGACGTGAGGTCGTGCGCGAGTACGGTTGGGCCCCCCAGGGTACCCGCATAGAGAACACTAAACGAGGAAGGGAGGAGGTTTTTAGAATACCAGTTTGTTTTGTTGAAATAACTCAGTAGACATTCATGTGACATAACTACTTTTGATACAAGTTTGTTATCGAGGAGCCAAATAGAGGTACCAACAATCGAGTATACCAACCAATAATATTGTAGGTAGTTGTTCGGGCATATATAGAACAAACGTCGTTTACAAAAATCTAAAGACGAGAAAAAAGGTTGCGGTTGTGAAATAAGAGAGGGGAATATGGAATATCACCAACTAGTATATAGTATAACTTTACACATCGGATACATGGACACATTTTATTACCAAATTTAAAGTTCAATTACATTTGAAAGTCATAATTTGAAAGTCAGCTTTCTCATCAAGCTAAACTAAAATTATAAAATTAATATCAACATACTTTTCAAAATTATATCTGTAAGAAGATTGCAAAACTTTTACGATAATATGATAAACACTAATGACCATTAACCATATTATAACGTGACAGACTGTAAAAAAATAATTTTGCCTCCAGAATGCAACGCAAATTATATGTAAGATATAATGGTATTCAAGAACTCCCTACCTCTTCTTTTCTCTGCTTTCAGATTACTTTTAGAATTCCATGATTCTTGAAAAGCAAAAGAAAAAAGTAAAAATATTTGCTGCAATAGTTTAGTTTAAAAAAAAACAAAGTTATTAAGATTAAGCTTATTGTCAGAAATTCCTTTTTAAAATTCTAAATAAAATTCCAGTTGAGTAATATTCTCTCACGTCATTTAATTGTATATTGTCAATAAGACCTAGAGGTAAGACTTTTACTGTCGTTATCTCTAAATTTATATTTTCTCTTGTAAAAGAAGGAATCATTAAAATTCAAAGAAATCAGATCTTTTTCACTTAGAGACCTGGAGATTCCAAAAAGTCGGAGTTTCCGGTCAAAAATTGAAGAAATAACAATTGTAATAGAGAGCACTTACATATCTTCTTGTCTATCTCTTCGGTTACTGACTGGCAATGTGACATGTGAAAAATAAAACATCAGGAGGATGAATCGTAAAGACGCAAGTAAAGAGATCTCCGACTCTTAAGTGTTGAGCGTTTTTTTGTAAAGAAGATAAAGATACATGACACGATGTAATATCACAGATAAAGTTGCCGTCAGGATTGATACTTATTTCTCTCTTTATTTCAAGTAATCTCTACAAATTTATTCCCATGTGAATCAGTCATGATGCTTTAATAGCTAAAGTATTGAAAGCATTGCATATATCAATGTTTCCTTGTCTAGATATGAATATTCATCTCAATGTGTTTAATTGTGATTTATATTGTAGAAAAAGAATTTTCTTTTGATAAGAATAACTTTTAGGAATCATTTTTTCTCTTTATTTTAATAAAAATCTTTACGAGTTTATTCCCGTATCAGTCATGAAGATAATAATTTATATAGCTGTTAATTTATAAAAATAATTTATATAGCGCGCTGTTAATGTATTAAAAGCATTGAGTATGTTAATGTTTTCTTAAGACTTAAGAAATATTATACTCAACAAATATAATTATCGCAGCATTTTTTATTATTACTTTAGAATTTCCTTTAATTAAATACTTACAAATAATAATACGCCAAGTAAAATAAGGAAGCAGCTCGTGTATTTCGAGACCCTAGGGTGCCATTCTTCACTAGATTAAGATATTGGTAGTAAAAAAAAATGAATACAGTAGTGCTGAAGGGTCTTGTACAAAATACGTGTTCGTTCCATACGCCTCCTTGCTTTCTGTGAATTACGTACCTCAGTCTGTTGGAGCGGCAAATCGCTTTACTTCTCTCATCGCTCGTGCCGCGCCAGACTATTCGGTTTCATTTTTCTCCTTATCCGCTCGATATAAGCGCGGGGAAAGTCGTAGAACGCGTTTTGAGATATACTCCAAGGCCTTGTCCGGCAGTTAAATGGGATCGACTTCGCCTCCATTCGTTTTATATCCTTGCCAGCCTGCTTGCCTACCTGCCGCCATCGCCGTGCACTGCCCGACGTGTTTCACCAACGTATATTCTTCCTCTGTGAAATCAGACGCGCTCTTTGGCTTTACCTTCTGCATAGGAACGTGGAAAAATGCATAGGAAAGCGGAAAATCTGAGAAACAATTGTACCCGGCAACGATTCGCGCGGAATTCGAGACTAAATCTCTTTTTTAACGCTTTTAATCCGATAACGGTATTTAATTGTAAATGTTGAAAGTTAATTTAAACTTTACGTTTTTATAGTGTATATAGAAAGTAAATTAAAAAAGATAAAACATTTAGTTTTGCTTTATATCTTTCATAAGTTTAATTTATAAACACTGAAGAGACTCAAAATGTTGTGCAAGAAATTGAAATTATGTTCAAGAAATATTTTAATTACATCTTATTAAATATTTTATTTACATTCTTATTAAAGATAATTTAAAAATATGTCGAGTATATATATTTTAATTTTCTTCACAATTATAGTATTTTTTATAATAGCTACCTAAATTTTATTATTATTTATTATTAAGCCATTATACCATTTATAAAATGATTTATTCCAATATTTTTTATTAGCTATTAACATTTCTTTTATTATTAAGAAATAAAAGTTTAAGTTGATAAAATATTTATATTGTTTATTTACTAATTTGTTACAAAAGTTCTTTTATTTTTTTTTTAAGTAACTTTTAAACTCTTTTAATTTTGTTAAATAATAACTGCAGAGGGCTCGTGGCATTTGACGTTTAAAACTCGCAGAGTTTCAATTCTAGGAGCGCATATTCCGGGAGAATTATAAACGACTGGATGACTAGCCTTCCAAGAGAATATTAAGGATTCAGAGAGTACCGCATGGCTCGCCACACGTTCAGATATATACATAGATGTAAGGAAAAGCCATTATATTGCGCGTTACGATCTACTACCGGCGACCAATAGTTCTACACAATATATACAGAAGTTGAAACACTGTATGCTGCCGTTTCGAAATTTCGCTCCCTCTGTAGACACTAAAATCTACGAAGCTCGTTATGGGCTATCATCACCGACGCATTGTTATACTTTACGTGTTCATCGTAAAGCTTAATAAATTACCCACAAATTACCTGTATAATAAGATAAAAGTGTTCCAGATCGAACAAGCCATCTTTATATCGTCTTAAATTCCATGGAAATTAAACTAAGCGTATCGTAAAAACAGAATTAGCTCAATTTTTTAATTAAGTATAGGATGTCATTTAAGATGATTTGATTAAGTGATAAAAAATAATCATGGAATAATAAAAAATAGGAATAATAAAAAATATCCTATTTTCGGTTGAAGCATATCTTGGTATTTAATAATATACATAAAATAGGATTCTTTTTATTATTTCTATTATTTGATTTATTCTTATTGATCCAATTTCTACTTATAATCGCAGAACGTTGTGAAATCTCGAGTAAAATTTTCTATAAGCAAAATGTTAAATAAGAAAAATTATTTATTATTTACATTACAATATTCGATGGTTTAGTTTGTATGACTAAATCTAAAGCAAAATTTTATTAAAAATTGTCTTCAATTAAATGACGAATAACGTTGCATTACCTTTTTATGATTTATAAGCATAAAAGCCTATTAGAATTAATTCCTATATATCTTTTTAATAATGCAATTTCAAATTTCATAAAGATATAACACTATACATATAAAAAAAGCAAAAAATTCTAAAATATCATATATAAATTTCTACATGTTCTTTTCTGTTCATATTGCACAGTGCACGACTACACAGTTCATGTCAATAGTCAAATAGAAACAAATAATTTCGCTTTTAAGTCGCTTAGAAATCCTGGATAATCGGCAGACTTCCATTCCAAATTATTCGCATATCGAGCCCGTACGAATCGGTTCAAATAATCATTAATAATTTAAAGGTCTCCACGATCGATAAGCCGTATTATCCCGTCATTGCGGTCGAACGCTTAAGAATGGACTTTCACATACCGCCGGTATCGACGGTCCCAGATCTAATCGCGGCAAATCTTATGCGCAAGCATAAGCGGGCAGGCGTGCAAATGCGGCCAATGTCGAGAAGGTGTCGACACGGCACTTTACATTGCGTTGCAGCACGCATGTGACGGTGCGCCCGTGCAGACGCGTTAAATCGATCCCTTTACCCAGACTCGAGTGTCACGATTAACTTCACGACAATGAGCAATGAGATACGCGGGGAGAAAGGATGCAGATAAAAAAGGGGAGAACGATCGAGGACGAAAAGAAAGCCTCGAGCAAGGACGGAATTAGCGCGTAACGATAAGAAGTAGGAAAAGTGTAGATATGAAGTGAAAAATCCTCTAAGCGTTTTCTCCACCTATATAAAAAAAAATTATCTTTGAAGAGAACTATTTTTAGAGAAATGACCGAATGATTACGATTAACTACACTTGCGTAATTAAATTTTTTTACTTCTTTAGAGATAAAAAATTTAATTAGATAATTAATGATATATTAATAAAGGTATTAATTATAATATAATATTATAATATTGATTAAAGTTGTTATTGTGTCAACGAAAACATTTTGCATAAGGCTTCAAAGAATCTAACTACATGACTGTGACGAAAGGCTCGAAAGGGCACGCGGGGCAATTTCAACGCGGGGGTGGCGCGAGATCTACAGCGTGGGGTAAACGTCTCTCTTTTCCATCGGGCCGTGCTAATGCTTCGAATCTGCTCGGTCTTCCGGCCAACGCGCCGACAAAGCTTTGATGCCCTCATACAGTCGGAAAAAAGCTCGAGGAGGAGACGGAGGTGACTTCACGGAAGGGGACTGTCAGAAGGGGATGCAAGCAAATAAGATTGCAAGAAATCATAATTAAATGCTATCAATAAATTTATTTGACTATAGTAAAAAAAAAAAAAATCAATTATCAGTCTATAAAATTTGTAAAAAAAATTTAAACAAACATGTAAATTCAAAAATGGAGTGCCAACGAAACGAGGCGTTAAATTCTCTGGTACGTATGAAATTACGTGAATAGAATATGTCGCGACGATTATTTTTCGTGATTGCGAGCGTAATGAAATTGACCCACACGTTCGCATTTTAATAAAAAAGGGCACGCGGCATGTAATTGACGAGTCGACCTGATATCTATGTTCGGCGTGGCAACGCCTTCGCCTCGCGAAGTTTTTCAATGCATTGCACATGCAACCGCACGTGCGACAGAACGGCGCATAATGCAGCGCCGTGCTCTACCGTGCGTGCAGTTGACGCCGAGCCGGAGTTCTCACGTGCGAGAATGCATTTCGCGCGTTGCATTTCGCGCGACGCGACGTCCCGACGGTTGCTACACGTTTTTCGCGTTTCCGCCCGTCGGATCGGATTTTCCATATGCATCGTCGGGGAATATCGTAAGGATGAATACGTACGCGGGCGCGAGAGCGCAGGGAAAACTCACGTCGAGGGAGGGATCGATCGATGCGCTCTCGCCGGTTCGCCCGGAAACTCCGTCCAGAAATAAGCCGGCGAGGGAAGATGATGATGGAACGGCGCAGTGACGACGTTGGTTTTAATGATAACTCAGGCGAGGATTCGATCGTCAAGGACGCTGGTTTATTTATTTATTTATTTATTTTTCAAACTCTAACGTAGACCTCTGATTGCATTCCCCCCGATTTACTTCTAAAACGGATTATTTATCCATAATGCGCTTTCAATATTGATTGATACTCAACACTGTTGTCCCGCGACTAAAAAGAACCTGATAGCACTATTCTCGAAATTGAAATAAATAAGTAATCATATTTCTTTTTTAACCACTGAACCTACTTTGCATATTATCATGTAAAATAATTAGACAGTAAAGTACGATAATTACGTATATCGTAATTGCTTAATGCATTTTTATAATTTATAACGATTCGACAGGCTACAGTTTGCTACATTCATTGTTATCATCATTATTACTGTATATATTTTATTATTGCTTCATTCATTATTTTACATATATTAATATTCGTTGTATTTGGATTAATTTTACTACTTGTAATCAGCATTAATTTTGAAAAATATATACATATTACTATAGCAATTGCTTTCTCTCTCTCTCTCTCTCTCTCTCTCTCTCTCTCTCTCTCTCTCAACGATTCTGAGAATTATATCAAACTTGGAACAAGCTTCTTCTCCGAAACAAACTCGTTGAATTCCCATTAAACATTTCTCCAGTTACTATGTTGCATTTCGTATAATTGCATGTGCTCCAATTTTGTACCTACATTATTTACATCTTACATACAGTAAATTATATATTACTAGCAGTCGTAACTCTTTATTCCAAGTATCTTCAACGTTATCTCAAGTTCCAAATAAATATTTACTTCCTTACACTCGAAGTTATCAAATTTCTCACGTATTTTACTTCCCTTATCGCTGCACTTCGTGACTACATGTAATAGCTGCACATTATATACGTGGCGTTTTTCGTCGCAACATTACGCGTCGTTCCGAAACGAAATGGCCATCGTAATTTCCCGATTATAGCGCATCCGAACAGCTCGTGAATCAAATCGACGACTTTCAGGTTTCTGGAGCACTTGGACGCACCGTTTTAAAGGTCGGCGCCCTGTTTCTCCCCCCTGGCGCGAGACTAGCTTACACGCTCATCGCTCGATATCCCGAAGCTGTTGTTAGGTCGAGTTTGAGGAGACTTCCTGGCGAATGAAAATTGCAGCACAATCCACTCACCATCACGGTAAGATGGCTCTTGTTAAGGATGAATTGACGAAAATTATGGAATTGTACCTCAACGAGAATGCGTATATCTTTTTTCCCTGAAGGGTTTCGTCTGGCCGGAATAATTCAGACTTACGAAAGAAATCGTGCAGATTTACATGTCCTATATTTATTGTATTCTGAATTATAAATACTGTTTTCAACTTTAGTTCAGTTTTACACGAAAATGTTTAGACGTTAACAGCTTTTTAAATGCGCTATTAAAATATCTTCTCAGAAATTAAGCTTAAAGAACGAAAGTGTAGAATAAAATCTCATTCCTTGTTCAATTCCAAGAGAACTTTTAATGGGTTTGACAAAGTTTAACAGACTTTTAATTTGAAGTTTAGTTACTGAGATTTAAATTCTTTGAAGTAGGATGTATTGTAATTCTTCTTGTCTTCCAATAGGATAGATTTATGTATAATGTTATAAACAGTACGGGAAATATATAATACCTATATAATATCTTTTTAATATAACGCTTTTTAATATATCGCTAAAAAAAATTCTTTAAAATGATCACAAATAAAAAAAATGATTTTTTATTGGCTGTGAAATAAAAATGACAAAAATGACATTTGACCATATTAAGAATATATTCTTTTTGCTGATAGTATTCGATTAATTCATAATTTTCTGTCAAGTTAAAAAACAATTTTTTTTCTTTTAGGAAACTTAATTTTGTGAATTGTGTCACTTTTGAAGAAAGAGAACGATATTATTATAACATCTTATAAGAATAAGATATTATAAAATGTCTTAAGAAAAAAAGATAGAGTTATTCTATATTGATTAATATACATATATTTCAAATTGAAAGAATTTTAGTAGGAATTAGTGTTTTTTGGTAAAATTAAATTCAAATTAAAATCAAAAAACAATTTTTTATAAAATTAAATTTGATTTCATTAAATTTTATATTCAAAAATACTTTAAGATGAAAATTTTATTAGTCTTTCAAGAGTTAACATAAAAAAATTGAAAGTTTTTGATACTCATAATCGCTTTTTGCTAAAAAAAAAATCCACATCAGATAAGTGGGGCAGTTAAAGGGCAGGTTTATAAATCTCGTATTAATGATTTCCAAATATCCCGATGTATCTTTTATTCTCACTCTTGGTTACACGCGATCATCATTTGTGCCTGACCCTACTCTCAACGATGCCGTGTGAAAGACTTGTGGGTAAAGCGAGCACTTCGAGCCAACGACCGAACTATTGATAGTACTACCAACGTGGCCTTTGAGAGATTCGTCTTGGCCCCGCTTTCTTTTTCAGACGAGTCTATTCGACTTTCAACATTGACTCGGAATAAACTTATTCGTGTCTTTATCATCATAGATTCTTCAGTTTAGCTTGAGAATTTCGATTAATTGGAGCTCGACGCCTAAAAATTGCGCATTACAGCTTACTGACAGATGCATAATACTCGTGTCGCTATCATCCATTCGCATCGGATCGACCCAGCCGTGATGCAATGCAGCTAACGGCTAATGAGCTGCGAGAGACGTTTCTATAGAACGCTTCGTAATACCGAGGCAGGACATGATCGCGCATTTCAGGTCTATTAATTATTATGTTCGTACGAGATTACTCTCTAACTTAGGAAAAGACATTGCATTACTTATTCAGAGAGATGCTTCTAAAGGAATTTCACTCGGTATTTTATTTGAAACTTTATATTTTAGAAAATTATTATTACGTTTTATGCACGTGAGAGAGACAATCTGTTTTCAAAAATAAAAATAAAATTATAAATAATTTTTTGGATTTATATATAATTTTCATTTCAGATTTATAGTAACATAGAATTGACATATATTTTTATGTAAAAATATTTAAAAAATTTTTAAATAAAATAAAAACGGCAACTGTCATAATGTAGTGTGTTCGTAATATATGCACAATTTTGTAATATCAGAGATATGCGTGATGTCTCAATACATATAGAAAATCGATTTTCTAAATTAACGAATTACGGAAATTTATTGATAATTCCAATGAAGCATGAAATTGCCTCTGAT
The DNA here is from genome assembly GCF_000204515.1 of Acromyrmex echinatior. The sequence goes on from NW_011626409.1 coordinate 2,198,535, forward strand.
ATGTTGCTCCACCGTCCGGTTAGGATGTAAATTGCACTCAATCTGATCATTTCCAAGTTAAGTATGACGGGTAAATAGCGATTAAACGTATTTAAGATTACATATAAGGATTAATTAATACTAAAAATTAAAACTTAAAAAGAAAGGCAAGAGAAAATTTTGTACACTAAAAAGAAATATATTTAATTCAAATAAATATTAAGTTAAATACTGCCAACTAAATATTTATTAAATATAAAGATATATTTATATGGTACAAGAAACATTAATTTGATTTTACTGAATATTTATTTACTTAAGTAAATGTTTAATTGACAATATTAAATTAAATATTTATTAAAATTAATTATATTTCTTTCTGTGTATAAAACACATAACTTAAAACTTTTGCACATATAAAACATAAAAATTAATTTTAGGAGGTGCTAATAACCGTTAATTAATAACCGATACTATATATAAGTATATTATTAATTAATAATCAATGCTGTAAGTATACATATTATTATTAATTAATTAATATCAATTATTCAGAATATTGCTAACTAGCCTGTCAATCGAATGTAGAAAATTTAATTAAAAATGCAAGGAATTCTATTGAGAAGGCAAAGGATCTAATCATTGTCGATAAACATTGGCAACAACAGAGAATTGAACGCGACAAGAGCATACGCTATTAAACCGCGAACTCAATCACGAAAATTCACCGACAGGCCCACTAAAACGAATTGTGTAGCGTTTCGGTGTAATTACGCTCCCCGATATTGTATTCTTGGTCGCATTAGCAGTTGTGATTTTCGATAAGGAATACACCGTGCACACACAGAAGAATCCGATCGATAGTTACAATATGGCTGCTGTGTGTACATATACATCTTGCGATACATAAGCTAATTTAACGCCGAGCAAACTTCTCAATTAGTATTAAAGATGGAGTATAATTTATGTCTTCCGTGCGCAGAATTAATACTAAGACTTCAGACATTGCGATATCATGAGCGGAATTGTCGCTACGTATTTCCGCGAGTATCGTCTTTCGGCAGCATTAAAATTACACGATAAATTCAGCGAAATGAGCATAGTTGTAATTGTACAGACAATTAACAGCATTTTCTGGGACAAGTTCATTTTGTATTAGGAGGTGACTTCAAAGCAAATGAGTGTCTACTGTATCGTATAAATATGAAGCAAATCCAAATGTAATTAGGGAGTGGAATTATTATACAAAATTTCAAGTTATTTTTACAAAACAAATATGTATTCAACAGAGTAATAAAATGATATTGATTTCTGGACGGTCGCTTTATAACTGTTGCTATACTAATGTATAAATAAATAATTTATTACGTATAATTTTTAATAATCCTATTTAAACCCATGAAAATTAGATAGTACATATAAATACAATTAAAATAAAAGGAACATAAAATAACAGAATATATATGAAAACATTTTAATAAAAAGATAACATGTATAAAATGTTAAAAATATAATAAAATATTTTAAAATGATAGTACTATTTTTTAAAAATACAAGTTTTTAGTATAAAAATTTATGATACGATGCACTAGATATACAAATTTAATATCACAATGTATCATTTTTTATAACAAAATAACTGGAATAAAGAATTAATATCTGCTATTTATTATATTTAATGTTATCTTTAATCTCTCTCTCTCTGTGTATATGTGTGTGTGTGTGTGTGTGTGTGTGTGTGTGTGTGTGTGTGTGTGTGTGTGTGTGTGTGTGTGTGTGTGTGTGTGTTAGATGTAAACTACATGAAACATTCATGTTAACCTGAAAAGACTTCATCAAGTACATCTCGTTTGAGACGTTTTAATATTACAGCAATCAGCAGAAGGATGCACCGAGACGCGATGGGTCGGTCGCGCTTGTTTACCGATAGTTCGACAGGAAGTTGAAGCGGCGCATACTTTAGCAGGGCAAAGGCATCGCAAGAGCTTCAAGAGATGTGTCGATAGATCCGCGTGTTCATAACCGCGAATGAGCGTACAAACGATCGAGCTTCCTCGTTGCCGCACGAGAGACGACGATCCGAAGCTACGGCCCTGGAAAATTGCTCCGCTTCGGCTGAGAGAAAGAGAGAGCGACAGAAACGTAAAGGGTGGTTATCGTGTGCCGCTGCCGGTGTCTATTAATGTCGCGGGCCTATTTCCGGATATATCTCGTAGTTGCCGTGCGAAAATTTACCTCCCTCTTGCGCGGAACGGAAATCGATCGATACCGCACTCGCGGACGCGCGGTCGAACGGGGTGAGATGGAGCGCGAGCGCGAACGAGTGCCACATTCGATTCAGTAATGAAAAAGAAGGAACAAGGGACAAGGGTCAAATGAGAGCGTAGACTTTCGCAAGAGATCATTTGGCTAAGCTTTTTCGTGACGCATTCAGGCCGAAAGCAATTATATGCGTCTTAATTCCCTTAATTATTGCATAGTATATTATTAATTTCTTAATCTAAAATTATTTATAGATCGAGTATTATATTCTTGTCATTCATTTAAAACTAAAAGTCCAATTTTTATTTTGGGTTTAAATATACAGCTCATTTCTTTGTTATATTTCGCATTGCATAAATAATGAAAAAAAAAGAACAGAACAATCGTAATATCTCAATTATATATTTAAAAAATTATTAAAATAGTAGTCTAAACTAAAAAAGAAGAATATATAGAATATTGTTGAATTGATGACGAACAGGAAAATGATAATTCTACATGAAAAAATCAGTCGAAAATAAAATTTTTTCATATGAGGCTTTTTGAGAAAAATCGATTTTAAATATTTGTGTATCCAGTACGTGTATTTTAACTATGCCTCGATTTAATGGATCTTGCTTGACTATCATATGTTTATTATTGTGCTGAGTAATCGAGAATACACATATAAATATATAATAAAAACATATAATAAAAACAGGATTTTCATGCATGATAAATTTTATTACTTTATAAATTGTTGAAAACGTTACTCATTCTATCAAATACGCAATTCTGTTTTTCAAAATAAATTTTATGAACGCTTTCTAATGCGTTCTGGTGCTTTAATTTAGCAATTAAATCTGGTAAATATTTGAAGTCGATTTTCTGAAACAAAATTTCGAAATATGAAAAAACAATTTATTTTATGTTTTCGCTTGTTTTTCCATGTATCATCTCTTTTCCGCTTGTAGCATCAACGCACGAACACTTTGTATAATATATATTCTCTCTTATTAATTTAATTCATACCATAGAAACAAACATTTTATATAAAATATATTTTCATGCTATAAAATGTAAAATTTGCATAATAATGTATTAGCTGGAAAAAAATATTCTTTTACTGGTTTTCAATCGTTTTGTCATTTTTTATTTTAGTTTCATCTATTTTTTTATTTATATATATTTATTTTTAACTAATGTTTTGATTATCATCAATTAATTTTGGAGCAATATAGAGATATTATATGCATAAACGTAGTATTTTACATATCGATTACGAATTATATTTTATAAGCGAGACTCATGAACAAATCATATAATCTATCGATGTGCAATCGATGAAAGACGCGATTTCCGGTATCGCGCAGCACTGAATAAACGTTCGTGCTCCGGAAGCACAAGATACTTGAACATACGAGCGATACATCGGATAAACGAACAAATTACTCGATTGCAAGTCGCAGCACGGCGGACCGATCGATGCCGTTGTGGAGATTTCACAGTTACAGGATGCACCGCGAGCAAGATATCAATTTTATCTCGCTGTAATCGCGAGTATGCATTGTGAAATGCAATATTATATTATAATCAAAAGACATTCCTGGGATAGCATGTTGTAAAGGCATATTTATGAGAATTGTTTATGAGATAAATTTTAGTTATTTGTGATGGCTTGCATTTTACAATACATGTATATATACATATACGCGAGTTGTAACATGTATCAGGAAGACATTCTGAATTCAGTCGACCAGTGTAATCTAACTTTATAGGTCTTATTATGAATTTTGATTAGTTTTGCATATTTTATTACAGAAAACTGCACTATCTACTTAAGCAATTAAATATGTAAAAAATACTTGGAAGAAGATAATGTACCCTCTTGAGGATGAGTAGTAAATAATGCTTGGAAGACGATTACACGCGAGAAAGAAATCAAATTGAGCTCTTTATAAGAGAGTGAGAGACAAGAATGTATGACGTAAAACTATGAAGAAAACAACGCAAGATAATTTTTATTATCGCAAAAGGGAGCGTTGTTGCGTAGTTGAGAATACATGGGGCAGGAAAAGGAAGAAGAGAGGATCGGCGGGCGGGATATGTATTTTTAAGCGATCGCAGCTGCGGTTTGCGCCAAGATTAGATAATACGTTGCTACGTCTCGGGTTCCGACAAAATCCCGTGTGCATCCTGCTTCAATGAACATACATCTCCTGCGAGAATTTTCTACGTAGAGAAGAGCTAGAGAGATCTGATATGGGGTAAATTGTAATCTTAGATACTAGCATGTTTATCGGTAAACATATACAGTAAGGATTGTTTTTAAAGATTGATGGCTTTTGCTTCCTAATAAGCTCTAATTGCCAATCGCGATATTTTATATGAAATAAAGAAAGCAAAATTTTATCGTATCTTATTACATGTTATCGATTAATTAAGTTAGATTTAAGACTTATTAGCTTTAAATGATAAGAAGTTATGATAAGAAGTTAAACATATAAGAAAAGTTTTCAATTAATGCGCTGATATCTAAAACGCTCTAACAGTGTCAAGCCTCTCATAAAGAGGAAAAAAAGAACATGGAATTCCATGCAAATGAATTCAATAATTTTTTATTTTCAGAGCAATATCTATTTGATTAAAAAAAAAACTGATTACCTATCGATGTAATAAAAAAGAAATATGAGACTCGATAAAGGGATGAAACCCAACATATGTGATCGATGCAAACCAATAAACGAATTCAGGGCACGTCTTATTGAAGAATAAATTGCATGCATGGACCATCGAAAGCGGGAGCAAAGGATAGAAATTGAGTTCACAGAACGTGGACGACGGTGTCGAGAAATCATCTCTTGGTCGTCGTTAACCACGTACTGTTGGCATCCATTTCTCTGATCAACGAGAAATGGAGGGGACCGAACAACAGCTTTCACACGTGGCGCACAGATGTGCCTCTGATGGGTCACGGTATTACCGGTTGTGTGATTGTACGCCTTTCACGAGCACGCGAGCGTACATATCAACCCTTAAAGCTTTTTTTGTCTGAAGTAAGCCTGATTAAATCAAGAGAATACGATAGGATGCGCACAAAGAGCAAAAGAATAATACTTATTTGCACTCGAACAATTTATCAAATATTTTCATGTCATGAATATTTTATGTCTACTATCTATTTTGCAGGGTTGGTAAAGACTAATGTTCTTTTTTTTTTTTAAGAATAAAACGTATTGTGTTTTTTCTTAAATATGTTTTTAATGCTTCAAATATGTTTTAAACAGTACTATAAAAAATATATATATTTAAAACATATTAAAAACATCAATTAAGCACGTTTTAAACTGTTTAAAACATATTTTTTACCAACCCTGCTTGACACGCAAAGTTATTTAAGAAGCACAAATACATTTAGAGGTACATATTTTTTATTTCTTTTTTAATTATTTACGTGGATATACATAATATAGCGCAGTAATTACTGTAAATACAGCAAGCAGCACGATTCGTTTAAAGAAATCGCGGTCGAGGCTGCAGATTCGAGGGCTGTTAACCCCGCGATGGATGGATGACGAAATGGGACGCGACTGGGTCGAGTCGCGGTGTCTCAGAGATTCGAAGTGGAAAATCACGAGGGAATGTGGATTGTCTACGTCTTGAACCGTCTTTATTTCGGATGTGATATATGTTAGACGTTGAGAATATTTCAAAAATAGATATATCGATATTATTGAGTGCATCTACGTTATTTATATTTTCCCTGCTTTTTGAAATGCAACTTATCGTATATTTTATTCCAAACTACGTTGAAGACATGTAGCTTTAATAAATCCAAAACAGTCTGTTGTTATTTCTATCTTTTATTGTATTATTCTCTTCCTTTCTTAAAGAAAAATTATAATTTTGTTTTCAAAAGTTTATTCATACCTCTTTATTTATAAGAAAATACATTAATTGGACATTAAATGAATTAAAACAAAAAGTTACGTGCAATTTATTATATCTTTGTATTCAAAAAGCAAAAAATTGATCTTTCTCATTTAAATTTCATTAAAATTCATTTTTTTCTTGTTCTAGTTTCAATTAAATTATGCTTCTTCTCCGTTATAAGAAATAAGATTAATATTAATTTTAAAATGAAGAACTTTAATATGAAAATAAAATACGTAATTCTGTTACATAAACTTACGACTCTCATGTCGTATAATGTGAAGTAGCGAGTCTTTTGATGAAGTATTAATGTAAGAAGTTTTCCTAACTATCAAAAAAGAAAAAGCTAATCGATATAACATTTTACGAGGCTATTTGTCTTTTCTCATTGTACACTCTTTTGATACTCGCGGAGTATATTTTGTGTTATCCATGTTCTCTCAACGAATGTCATCCGTACAGGGCAATGACTTACAATTCGTGCGTTCCTTTGAAGTGTTTGCCTATGTTTTATTTATTTCTTATCCTGAGTCATATCTCGACCGAATTTTCGTTCTTTGTCACTTCGTTCGCGTACAGGGGATACAAAAATCCTTCGAGTGATGTTTCTCACCTGAATAATATTCACGTAGCTTCCGGCAAGAGTATAACCAAGAGATACTTCATTGAAAATGACATAATAATTAACTATACGCTATTATGCCGATATTTTGTTAGCCATATTCATTTCGCCTATTTGTTTAGATAACTATAAGCAAAGCTTTATCTTTCTCCTCTAATATCAAATAAGATTCACATTTGAATTTCTGCAGAGAATCTAAATGGCACTGATGCGTGACTTCTATATGCGTAATGTACATCTCTGAAATATCATTAACTCTGATTATTCATACAGAATCCAATTGACGTCTGACCTACAATCTTGTAATTCAGTATGCGTTTCAGCTCGATTTAATCCTTAACTGATGATGTGGAAAAAGTCGGCAATGGTAAAAGGTCTCTTAAATTTTAGTTCTTTTTTTTTTCGATTTCTTTCAAATAATCTTTTAAATTTATATAATATTAATAACTTTTATTAATTGTCTAATAATACAAAACAAGAAAAAATATTATTACGTTGAAATTAATATCTTTAATTATTTATACACTTTGCATACAAACAAAAAGAGAAGTTTAGTTTTGCTCAGATTTAAACTTTACTCGCGTAAAGAGAAACGTCTGCAAAACAAAGTTGCTTTATTCTCTCTTTATCTTTTTTACTTTTTAAATATCAATATAAGACCTAATTTTCTGAAGAAGTTATTTCTGAAGAAAGATATTATTTAGTTTTATTATTTAGTTCAAGGAGCTACGTAGTGAAAATAATTTCATGGAAAAATTGTCTCGCTTGAGGAGATATTCCCTTCAAAACGGATAGTTATTTGAAGGAAGGTGAAGAAAGAAAAAGGGCAGGCAGCATGAATTGTCGAGTAAAGAACGAATAAAAGATTGCCAGCTGACTCGCGTCTGTCGCTGAAATCACCGCCTCGCTGGCGAAGAAATTATTGGCCACGCGGCCGATAAAATTGAGCCGCTCTTTTCTCCCTTGCTTCTTTCACGCTCGAGTGTGTCGATCCATCTACGGTAAGATATCGATCCTTGATTCTTGTTCCGAGTATCTTTCAACGACTTCTGTATAACTTGCGAGTCTTAAATATGTACTAACTACACTTAAATTGATGTATTCAAAATAAAAAAGAAAATCTATCTGTTCAATAATTATTAATGGAAAAGTTCTAATTTGCTGACGTCCAAGAACCCAAGAACGGTCACCTATTGTAAAGTCAAATTTGGAAGTCCGTTTGGAAATTCAAATTTATCTTTTACAACAGACTTAAAAATGTAATGTGATTTGAATAAAAAAAGAGTTCAGATTTAAATATAGAAAATACGTAGAAATCTCTTAGTTTATTTCTAATACTGTAAATCCAACAGCTGTTTTAAAATATATAATACTTTCATATTTATAATATGAAATTTTTATTAAAATAAAAATTCATCGAAATTTTTGGAACGATTTTAACGTAAAAAACTAATGAGATTTTAACATTTAAAACTCACTGAAATTGTAATAATTTTTATCTTTTTCACAAAATAAGATAAAAACTTAAACAAAAAAACAGAAACTAATAAGATTCCCTACAACTAAAAACAACAATAATAAAAAATTCAATATACATATCTATTCAATATATATTTTTCGCTTATTATTTCACGTTCGATCTAGCTAATTATTAAAATTTTATCGTAATGATTTTTTGGTATTTTAATTATTAATTAGATTTAAACCGGTTCTACTAAAAGTAGGCAAATTTTATCCCGAATTTTATCGACGGCGACGTTTCGCTCGACCTTTCTTGTGAGATACTTCGTCTCGAATCAACGTCTAAGCATCGATACTAGGTCATCGCGACGGTTCGATGAACGCGATGTTCACATAAGGCCGGTTTCTTAAGCTCGTGAAGAGCACTTAAGCGCACTGAATACCGATGAGTCCTTCGCATTGTCAAGTAACGTTCCAGTTTCCGCTTACGCATGTTTCACCCGTATACGACAGAAAAAAAGAGAGAAGGAGAAAGGAGATGACAGAAACACTCCACGTGCCATATGTCTTACGTATAGCCGATCTGCTCGGTTAATAAATGTCGTTGAATCGTTCGATTAAAAAAAAAAAATCAATAATTTATAAACTCGTTTCAGATACAATTTCGCATTTTGTATTTATGAATTTTAACATCTACTCTTTTTTTTTTATAATTATACTTATAAATTATTTTATTTTATAAATAATACAGAATAATTGCAGAATGCGATATTTGAAACATTCAAGAGAAGAGTAGGCCAAGTGCATAGTTTGTAAAATAATATAGTTTAAAACAAAATTAGAAAACAGGTTCATAAATAAGAAGTTTTGAAATATAAAGGATCTCTGCTAAAAGCGGAAAGATACGCACTCATAAATTAAGGACTTAAGATCGTCGTGCTAACAAAGTTGCTCGGAGCCAACTTTAACTAAATTCGCCTTTTCTGATTATATTAAAGATATAGAGCTATCATCTCTCTAAAAAGGAACAGAGCAGATTGCTTAAGTTCAACTGACTTCATTCAACTGCCGCGCCGGTGCAACTAAAAATCCTTATTCTGCTCTTAATCCAAAACGCGCCACAAATACTGTACTGCAGGAACTCTGTGCGTTATATTTCAATGCTATGTCATTAACAGTTGGAAAGTGGTCCCATCGCTCCGCATCTCTTTGTTCGCCATCGTGATTAAACTCCGTCCTGGTATACGGCGTTACTTTTACGCGCCGTTGTCGTTTACGCTCTCGCTCTCGATTGTTGCGTGCAAGCGCTGGGAGTTCGCAAATTCCAGCCTTACGCTCGCCTGATTACAATCAACAATATAATAATCAAGAATATTCGCGCGAAAGGATTACGTGTTGTGGAGTTGAAAACGCTCTATTGCCGTTATATAATTATTAAAAAAAAAAAATACTTTATAAATCTAATAACATCGTTCTAATAATATCGTAATTCATGTATCTTAAGAAATTTTAATTTCAATCATGATACACGTTTTATTCTTTTTGTGCAATTTAGAAATTCCCAAAGCCGGTAATTGTATCATGCATTTCAATTGTTCTCACGTAAAAAAAAAAAAGAAAGCTAAAAGCAAGAACGAATTCATTAAAACTGCACGATTAATATTTTAAACCGATACGAGAAAATCAAGATCATGTAGGATATCAATTCCCGAGGGCACATAACAGCAATTTGATAGCGTCCCTCCCCTTCTCTCTCTTGACGGATCCCTGTGATCATTTCGCGTCCAATTATTTCGCGGAGGCAACGCGCGCCGCGCCTCGTTACGGGCTAAAATCGGGGAAACAACGAATAAGTGGTGCAGCGTGGAGAGAGCGAGAGAGACGGTATATATACACGAGGCAATCTCTCCCCTCATAATTCCAATCATTCGCCAGATTTATTCGCTCCGCGATGAGCGTGTCCGATGCACACCCGCCGACAACGCGTCGTATTTTGCTTACAGAATGATCCCACAGTCATTATGATAAATATTTAGAATAGATTTCTTATTTTCCAGTTTAATTTTACCGCAGTTTTAATTTCATTTTCATTTAAAAAAGACAGAAAAAAAATGTACAGCTTGATAAATATTTATTTGATTACCAACTAAATATTTACTTACTGAATAAATATTTACTTAATGAAAAAAAATTAAATCAAATTAATGATTCGTTACACCAAGTAAATATATCTTTATATTTAGTATTTATATTTATTATTTAGTTGATACTATTAAAATAAATAATTTATTAAAGTTTAGTACATTTTTAATATATTAACGAGCACGGTATATATGATTATTTTCGTACAATTAATTACGTGGAGTATCATAAAAGTGAGAATTAAATGTAGGAATAAGTTCTAAATTAATGCAGACCAACAGGCTCACGTTACAATATATGAGAGTTAAACTTGAGACGAGAATCTTTATAAAAAGGATCTTTATCATGGAACATTACAATTGACGTTACGCTACAACCCTTTAGCTTTTCAACATCTCGTTAATTAGAAATTGAAAGCCTAATTCTTTGTCGAGATAAAGATCATCTCGAAGATAGACGAGCGATCAATTTCAAATAGCATGCCCATCTCACAGCCCTAAAATTTCAATTACAATAAACCCTAACTGAAAAAGTCTTTTTCCACAAGGATTTCCGTCTCAAGGATTCCGACAAAGAATGGGTTCTCAACGTCCCGCGCGTTAACCGCGAATCATCCTGCATAACCGCGTCTCCGTCGCGTCGTCTCGCGTCGTCTTTGTCATGAGGTCGCACATTGCCGACGACGAGATCGCCCACATAAAAGAGAGAGACTCTCGATAATTCAACGGAACAGGGCGAAAAAATCAATAGTACAACCACCCCGACGGTGGCGCGCGGACGTTGCCAGGAGGGACTGCGAGGGAACCGGGGGCGATGGAGGAAGGAAGGGGGAGGGGGGGGGCCAAGAGTCCGGGGGCCCCCTAACTCACCCGGGGACGCGTGCATATACGCGAGCGCTACGCTTTCTCTACCGCATATACTTAATGAACACACGGCGGCAACGTATTTGCGCACACGGCGACTGACACCCGGCTTTGCTTGCCCGCCTGCCTGCCTACCGGCCGGTCGGTCGACGAACAGCCAACTTCGTCATTTATTTCCTTTTTCTGTTCCCTCTTTCTCTCGGGAGAGCGCAATAACCTTTCAGCCTCTGCTCTCACTTCGGAAGAACGCTGGTTGCTCCTCAGAAAAACAGATACCTCGCTCTAGGCCTCCACACGATGCACCAAGGTGCGAGGGCTGAACTAAATTTCCCTGAGAATCTCGTTTCCGCGATAGTCTACCACGTAAATGATGATAGCGGAAAATTAACGAGGAAGATTTAATACAATGTATTCATAACAGTTTATATCGTGTGTTATATATGTGGGAAATAATGCAATCTCTCTAAAATATTGTTCAAAGTGAATACCGTGATGTTGCACGAGATAGAATTAGTTTAGTAGCCGGAAATGTACGTTGCTGCAGAGATTGTTTATGTTACTCAAACTTATGTAGCACTCGAACTAATATGATAAACAAAGCCGTCCCATGTGAAGTGACGTCTTTGATTACGTGTAACTAGGTCGCGATATGTGTATTCCTTGGAACACGAATTCATTGCTGCGTACATACCAACCCACATAATTATTCGAGATTAATGCCATTAATTTACTTTTTAATTGAAGCAGTTATCGCGACCTAGTTTTTATGGTTTTTTTTTATGTTTGCCTCTGTATTAATTAAAAAATTCAGTTGCCTATAATTTTTCTTGTATATTTACATATAACTTAGTACATATAATATATATATATATATATTAAAACATATATATATAAACACAAAGAAAATATAAATAAATACTATTTTTGTTAAAGTAATAGTCCACATGACAATAGACCATGAAGTATTCGCCAAATTGGGTCATTAACCACTTTGAAGTCGTACAGCACCGAAATAAGATCACAAGGCTTTCAACGTCGTTTAAGATGGGAGTAAACCATCTGAAGAGGGATACCCTTTTTAGATAACATCGTAGATCTTCGCTTTCTTTCATTCTTTTATAATGCAGGAAACTATGTTACGTAAAGTAAATTTACGTAACAAAAATTTCCCCCAAATCTGTAGTCTTTTGGAAAGAAATATCTATTCTATTTTATATTTTTATACATTTCTGAAATATTATTGCAAGTATATAAAATATTTTATCAAAATTATCTAGAATAGAAAGCTAGACTTGTACTTATATGGCTTACTAAGAAAAATAAATAATGAATTACCTTCAGAACTAACGTCAAAATGTATAACACAGTTACTGGCGTCTGTAATACTATCAATGTTAAATATTTACAATATTATTGATCGTGGTTTGTAACATTGACGAATTGATTTATATAGAATATTGGCGGTGACTCGGAATTCTCGATTCTTGAGCATCAGTATCGTTGTGGTAGAGAATATTCCCTACAAAGCAATATTGATGCTCAAGAATCAAGAAATCCGAATCACTGTCAATATTCTACATCAATTCATTTATCTTAACTACACATGATCAATAATATTATCAGTATATTTGTTGATATTGACAGTTTATATTAATCATGCAAGGTCTGTGTTTGACTTAATATAATTCATGTTAATTAAAAAGTATAAATTAGTTTCAAAAAACTCAAGTGACATAATTTATATAGAAAAGAATATTAAGTATATTTTATTTAGTAAGAATAATTTAATTTTGCGAATAGAACATTAAAAAAATTGAATTACTACAATTTTTAACAAAAGTTTATAATTGAGTGGGTCCAATAGATCTATCGTCAGCTCCGAAAGATTAAATTAATTGTAATATTATTAATAATTTTTAAAAAAATATTCAAATAATTTTTATATTTTTAAGTGTGGAGTACAAAAAACGAAGATTTACCAAAATTATAAAATTAAAAAAAGTTATGCTTGTTAATTAGTGGAAAAGATTTTAGCATTAAAATCGATATAATATGTCGTGTAATGACGTTCGTTTCAGATCAATGCTTTATTTAAAGCACTAAAAACAATGGACGATATAGAATTACCGGCTTAACGAGTTAATATTCATGTTAATCGCAAAATAAAAGCCTCGACGTTTAGCCAAGCTCCTGACGTGACTGTGTGCATGATTTCCATGTCAGCGCTGATCGAATGTGTTAGCATTAGCGCTGAATCATTAACGAGGGGACGGACCAGCACGTATAGTATACAGATATCATGGCGCCATGAGTTCGCCGGCAAACCAGATAGAATCATTCCCCACTTCTAGGGTTGCAGAATTAACCAGAAGCACCCCCTATATACGCTTTTCTCTCTCTCGTGTATATACCCAGATATATTCAAACATTACACCTACATCGTCGAAACCTCTGCTTTAAAATCAATAAACAAGGCTTAGCAACTATTTTCTTTAATTTAATCAAAATACTTTAATTAAAAGTATTTTTTCTAATATCAAAATCTTGTTACTCTCTATCTATAAAACTGTTTATATCATAATTCATTATATTTCTAGAACAGTTGTGTAAATTATTAATACTCTTCTAAAAAAAACAAATTATCACTCACGAAAGATTATTTAAAGGAAATTATTAGCCCAAAAATGTATATACTTATACTGATATTATATTATAATTATTTTAATAAATTACTTAATCGTAGTAATTTCTCAATTAATTATACATATTAAAAATTATTGTGTATTACTGTTCAACAATTAAAATCCTAAATAATTTGATTAATCTTAAAAAAAAAAAATCTATTTTCTTCGTCTAATCTTTTAATCAATGTTGTGATTTTAAGCAAGTATCTCTATTCCGCCACATCTCTTTTATAATTCGAATTTTTTTAAAAGAATCTACTCTCTTTCCTCATCCGAATTGTCCGTTGTGTAATAAGAAATAATTTTGTTCTATGGGAAAGAAGAACATAGTGGTACTTATGTGACTACGATTTTCTCATGAGAATACACGTTGGCATCACTATGTCTCGACGAAGAACATAAGAAAATAAAGAACAACACCTATTCAAGTAAGAGAATAAAAGTAGCTGGGCAAGCGGTCGGATCCCACCGTCTTCCGAGGTGCAGAAACGACTGTGGACTTTTGACGGAGCCTGAACTCGTAAAGGAGAATCGCATCAGAACGAGAGAAGAATCTTAATTCCGTATGTTGTGGTGTCGGTTCAGTAACCGTGATTTTCTGCGATTTTAAATAACGAGAAATCCAAAGGAAAGAGAGAGAGAAATTTTCAGCTTGGCAATCTGCGCTTGCGTAATTATTTCATTTTACGCGACTTTTGTTGCAGTTAAAAAATTATGTATAAAGAAAAAAACATTTAATTTAAAAAAAGTAAACAGTTGTTACGCATTCAATAAATAATTTTATTGTGCATAATTTGCAGCAGCTATTTGAGATTCTATCATTGCATATTAAAGTTCTAATTACGAATATGTAATGTAACGCTTTCAAATAATCAATTTAATCTGTACAGCGATACGAATCTGCAGTAATATTTCCAATTTTAAAATGCAATAAGAGTAATGGCAAATATATAATTAATTATTTTGTATAAATAAAAGAAATTAGAGATAAATGTCAGAGAAAAAGAAAGAGAGAGAGAGAGAGAGAGAGAGAGAGAGAAATTTTCAGAACAAGAATAGTAACAAAATTTACGATATTTTTTTTTCTATATTTTAAATGTTATACGTTTTCGTTTATGGGGAAAAATATCTCCTTTTTTTGTTTATACGTATTAAAATTTAATCAATACCCTTCGCGAAAATAAAAGGGCAACCGTCCTACGTCTTTCACCTTGAAAGTCACATGACAATATTGGTTGTTTCAATCGCGGAATATTAATAGAACCCAATGGGACTATCAGGATTGAAGCGACAGCGTGCTAATAATACAGCCCTGCGGGATACTTATCTATTATCTCGTTATAGTCGGCATCGACTATCAAAGGAAACATGGACTCTACAAGCACGTGAGTGCGCGAATACAGGATATCTCTTTCTTCCTCTGATAAAAGTTTCCGTCTAAAATTGCAACATGCAAATAGCACGCGGAATTCCCCGTGTTTGGAAGGGGGTATAAGTTGACCTCGTCTATAAGTTGACCTTAATCATGCGGAATGAACAGTTATCGCAAGATACCAAACGAATCACAGCACGAGTGTGATATTTCTGGAATTACGCTATGGACCAAGGATTTCCAACATGAAGCTGTTTTCTCAATAAGCTACAGAGTTCCACGTTTTATGGAGTCACTTCCTAAGTGGGCCACTTGATCTCGCTAATTAATAGCTGCATGAATCATGAATGAGTATATATATATATATATATATATATATATATATATATAAAATAGATGAAAAGAACAGTTTTGCCGAAGTATCTAAAAATTGAACTAGATATAGGTCTAAAAATAATTTTGTTACCATCAAAATAATTCTGTAGAAATGATTTTGATGGACGCTCGAATTAATTGATATCAAAATGTTTTGCAGCATTGCTCATAATGCTTGAACCTGCATAATTTTATGTTCCAATAAAATTATTTTCAGATCTGTATCTAGCAAATTTTTAGATATTTTAGCAAACTCGATTCTTCCGTGTAGATAAGAATATTTATAAATATCCTATGATAGAATCTTTTCTCAATACAACTGATTAAGAGCATAGAAAAGAATGCATTACGAGTAACAGTCATGTAAAATAACTATGTAGTAGATATGTGGATTACAAGATATAAATACAAAGCGAGAGAACATAAAAATAAATTCAGGATGGAGTACGAGAAAAAGATTGAAGGAAACATTGTTCCAGGCAAGAATTTTTCGCTATAGCGGATCTCGGATACCGTAAATGCTAATGTAGCGTCAAATCGCGTGTATAGTGAAGAATAACGTCAGGATAGAAATCGCCAAGACATTTCACAGTCGAATAGTTAGAATCATAATGATTTATTATAATTTAACGTATTCATAAAATATGCGACTGGTGTGAGCGATATACGGTAACCGCATGCATCTTGCCAGACGCGTGACGAAAGTGCAAGTGAAAGACGCGACGTGAGGAGAAGATATTTCATTTTCCGTCGTCGAGCGTAAATAAAACTCGTTTCCATAAAATGTCGGGTTTATAAGGCAGCCATTCATGCGTCAGCAAGCAGCTGTTTTGGTGTATTTCATTTCGAACGTCACTCTATATAAGGAAATTCCCTTTTCATTCAATTATACGGTCGAAGAAACTTAATTTTAACTTTATCTAAAAATAAATAGTACATTACAGTAAATAAACTTAAAAAATTAAACTTAAATGCTTAAAAAAAACTTAAAAAATTAAACTTATATTTTCATATATTTATATAGACATATATTACTAGAATTAAAATTTTAACTTACGGAAATAGATCCGTTTATAGAATGTGAAAAATAAACGCATAAACGGATTTAAAAATTATAAATGGATATCTACATAAAAAGAATAGCCATTTATAATTGAAAATATTCCCTTGCGTAAAACTGTATAAATAATTTGTCATAAATTCCATGTAACTTGATATAACGTTCTCTACAGTGTACTGTATAATTTTTTAAAAACTATTCTGTCTGCAATGAAATACGATATGGAACTAGTAAAATAATGTTTAAACATTGCCAGGTTATTCATCGTGTAATTTCCTTTATAAAAAGGTTTTCAAAAAATCAGAAATATTATCTGCATAAATACAAATCGAAAACGCACGATGTTTCATTTAATCCTTTCCCTTTTCATTGCTGCGCGCGGTCTCGAGCACGAAACAAATTTATCTCTACATCGCGCAACCCCTTGATTAATGTTCTCCGACGATGCAATGATATCGGATACAAAATGATAACGCTCGCGTTGCATAGCAAGGTATGTGCAAGCATGGTAAAAGCTTACGATCGTTAATACGACACGCTGATCGCCATACGTAGCGACGAACTCGTCGATCGAGGAAAACCAGCAACAATGATTTCAGGAACCTATTCTTAAGCGTTGTTACTATATCGTTGTTATTACCTGTCTTTACCCGAATATTTTGTATAATATTTACAATGTACGGTTCTTTAGATATTAATTAATTAAACAAAAGAAGCCTTCGGCACATTTTATAAGTCGATTTAATTTTATCAATTAAAAACGTCATTTTAATAAAATATACATGGACATTAACTTAATGTTATGTAAGAATTTTTATTGTGTATTATCTCTGACAACGGACGACGCCAGACGATACCTCACGATGGTGTCCGCTGCCAGACAATTTTTATTGTGTTTTTTCTCTTGATGGCACAATCTGAAGTAGTAATGAGTGGAACAGTAGCTTTAAATTATCTTCTACTCTGTGTGTGTGTGTGTGTGTGTGTGTGTGTGTGTGTGTGTGTGTGTGTGTGTGTGTGTGTGTGTGTGCTACTGTAATATTTTTAATAGATCAGTCATGACTTTTTTAATTTCTCTCCTAATGAAAGTGACTACCATCTTCACCCTGGTTTCTGTTGAGTAACAATACGTGCGTTGTATAAAAAGAAAATAAAAAAACTAAAATTATAATTTTTTTCAGTAGTCAATATTTAAATATTATTAAATTGAGAATAATTTTTTAATTATTTTATAGAAATATTAATATGTAAAAGCTTGTCTAAATAAATTATAATAACGCCGTCGCATCGCCAATTCAACAATTCGAGATTGCTCGAGAATGTCGAGATCCTATTGCTATAGCTTGAGAAAGGAGACAGCAAATTGTACGTCAGCATTGTCTTCTACGAAACGTGAGCGTAGATGAATATCGAGACCAATTTCACCAATTTAAGATTAATTTTAATCTCGAATCCATTTATTGTTAGTATTTATCTTTTTCTAATTCTTAGTTATTAAGAACTATTTACATTGATGGAACTTTAGTGTGAGTTGAGTGATGTAGCGTCGGCGTTTACCGATGCCACTGCTTGCCTCTTCCCTTCATATAATACAGTATGCCACAAGCGTCTGTAAAATGGCATCCCTGGCAACAACTCGACATAAAGTCAATTTACCGCTATGCAAATAGACCGAGAAATAAACATACACAATTTCACTATCAATATTAATAACGTTTCAGACTACCAATACAAAAGTCGCTTTAGACGCGCTGAGCGGGTAATTAGCATCCGCCACAGGACAGACGACACGAATTCATTAAGAAGCAAGTAGAATTTCATCGTTAATGCATACGGAATTCTAAGAGACATCGTTATTGAATGTCATTGAATGAATAATATCTAATTTGTACAGGAAGAGAATCGAGTATATTTTATAGAAAAATATTTCAGCTGCGCGCAAGACGTTATTTATGACGCCTTTAAGTATCTATAATAACGAACGATATGCGATGTAAAATATTGGAATAGCCATTCAACTGTTACGGCAACACACATGAAGTATGCTCACCAAAACGATCATGCACGCGTTCACGAGGAAAAAATAAAGCTCATATCGAAAAGAAGAGAAAAAGAGATCCAATATGTATGAAGAGAGCACTCGAACCATAGAAAGAGCACTATATATTAATATAATATCGTACAAACATTTTATGCAATAATGATTGCCAGTCCCGATTGCCATAACGTCAAATAGAAAGGATTAAAAAGTAAAAAGATGCACTCTTCGTGCAGAAGAGATGATTGATAATACTTCAAGCAGCAATAGCACATAATTCTACATAATAATGCATCAGTATACAAAATCTCGTAGGTTATTATTAAAATTATCAGCAAATCTGAACATATCTCATAAAATGTAAATTCTTTACGTGTAAATTAGAAGTTAGAAGCGTACAGAAAAGCAAAAAAAAAAAAATAACGAGTGCAAATTGCATGTATCGAACGTGTGATCTTTCGACTTTCGCGAAGTTAATCAAGTTCAATTAATTGGATCCAGGTAATTGAAGATCGTTTGAGATTAAGATCAAGAAGTTTGTACGGCATTTAACATGTTAAGGAAGTTGTTGTACTGTTTCGTGTGAAACGCAGCTTTTACCAAGCGGCCAATTCGCGGTCACCAATTTCTCACCGGACCTTCTCTCTATCTTTCTCTCTCTCTCTCTCTCTCTCTCTCTCTCTCTCTCTCTCTCTCTCTCTCTCTTTATCTCTCTCTTGCATGCGATATTTATCCCACAAGGATGCACGGTGACGCGTGCAATTTCCGATGGAAGCGAGAACTCGCCGCCAACGTGATTTAAAGGTTAAGCCGAGGTTGGCCGCGCACGCGGTCGGCCAATCGACCGTAAGGGCTCCGTGGTTAAACTTAAATCAGACCTGCATTTAAGCCGGCCTCGATCGAGCGCTTGTTACATTCAATTCTCGCCCGTGCATCTGGAGGGCCGATTAGGACACTCAGTGTCCAACAACAGTTTCAGTTCTGTCTAGCTATATTTGTCAACGACGAATGAATTATCGGAATGACGTTGGGAATATATAAAAGTATCTTGATATCGATAAGAATCTGATTGTAATAAAAACAAATAGCATATTATATCAAGTATTATATCAAATTTACAAAAATTATTGATGTTTGTATAATGTCTATTACTATCAGTGTAGATGCTTTAATTTTGGTTTAATTTATTCTTGTTTTTAATTCTTAAAACTAGAGAAAGGTAAAAAATAAATTAAATCGAGATTAAAGTTAATTCACATTGATAGAAATGGACATAGAGATAATAATGCTAAGTGTAATAATCAGTGCTGGGAAAAATTGAAATAAAATCATAGAAATATTTATTTAAAGGATGAATCTGTAAAATACTATTTGATATACAAAAATACTATTTGAAATAAGTATTTTGCGTAAATATATAAAAATGACAAATAATATTTAATATTTACATTAACATTTATTTGAAACAAAATATTTATTTGACATTTTGCTACTTCATGGTTAAATAAATTCTTTTATTTTCTATTTTTTATTTACTATTTTCTATTTCTTAACAATACAAAATAGAAAATAATATATTAATAAAATAAAAACAGAATGTTGTGCTCAGAATGTTGGATACACCTCGATAAATGATTCAGAATCCGCGGAAATTGCACTCATATTATTTTCTTAATATTTTTATGTTACAAACAGCTAGATAACCAATGATAAGTAAATTTATTTTAAAATATATTCGTAGAGAAACCAATTACATCTATATTTCTATGAAGTATGTGTTATTTTTTATTTTGTTTTTGTTTATTATTTTCCGTTTTATAAGTATATTTGTTAGAAAAATAGAAAATAGAAGAAGTTATACAACCATGAAATTTCGAAATGTCAAATAAATATTTCAAGTAAATGTAAATAATAAATACTATTTGTCTTTTTTATAATTAACAAAATACTTTAATAGTACTTTTAAAGACACGTATCCTTTAAATAAATATTTCTATTAAATCTATTTCAATTTTTTCTTTGCACCAAAAATATGTATTTACTATCTTCTATTTCAATTATTTTTCCCAGGTAATATTATATTTCGCTACACACAGACAAATATCATTATATTTTTCTGTGCATATTAGCGAAATATAATATTCTTATTATTAAGAAAAGTGATTACTCAGTTTACTTTTTTTCTTTTAAGTAACAATTATCTTTAACAAAAATTATTTCCTTAATAACAGTTTTAAAATTTATTTATTACATATTAAAAAAAAATCTCATTATCATGCACTTAAAACAAGAATTTATGTTTTAAAAAATATTATAAAATTTTTTAAAAAATAACTTTATATGATAAGCAAATCGAATTTGTTTTAATTTAATAATCTTGATTAAAGTATTAAATATTACTATAATCGATTCAATATATTTTGAATAAATTTGATGCTTATGATAAATTTATAATAAATTTATGGATGTGTGAAGTTTTGAAATACTTAAAACAACAGTAGATATTTAATATTTGATTGCAGTATGTATTTTTCTATGTATACAGTTAGATTTGAAAAATCTGCAGCTATGCTACATTGTTAATAATTTCATTCAATGTAGTGTGTATTGCAACTATATATATTATATACAGAATGTATTAAAAAAACCAACTGAGTGTTTCAAATCATGAATTCTATATTTTAAATTCCAGATTTTTTTTTAGATTTTTAACATTCTATATTCTATTCTAAATAATTATATATCAATTAAGTAAGAAAAACCTCAACTACGTCAAAGTTAGATATAACTGAAATAATAACTATAAATCACACATATATATGTGTCGCTTGGTAACGCGGCAAGTATGTAGATAAGAGGATGCTATCGTTTTATTGAGGTACATATTTCGACGAGATTTCAATTCTATCTTGGTCGTGCATTACCTTATTTCTTATATATTTTTCAGCGATATAAAATGCAAATTTAGGCTTAGAAAGTTAATAAAAGAAATATCGAATGCGACACTTACAATACTCTTCCATTTACGCGATTAAATGCTCCGTAGACTATCGGCCAAATTCGAATGCACATAAATTATGGTTAACGCAAGAAAGCCATGTCGGTCTCAGACACATAATGTAGAGGAGAAAACAATTCCTCGAGAAGAGTTTCTCCTTCGGATGCGATTAGCCGGTTACGCCCTTTTGATAGGAAAACAAAGCCTTCTTCGAAAGAGTTCTTCCCTCATTTTCCACGAGTTACAGCGAGCACACAGGTATGGTCAGAACATACAAATGACAATTGACGATTGTAGACTCTTCATAATTTTAACGATCACGTGAATGCATTAATCAATGGCTAATAATCGATGCAAAGTAACAGCCAATCGTGTTGCTATGCAATGACAATATCAATAGCAACCTAATATAAAGGATGAGCACGTTTCCGATGTTCTTGACATTATTTAAAGAATATTTTTATGCACGATCGAATCAGGTGGTTGAAAAAAAGAAACTTTAAAACTTTATTTTAAGATAACTGCTCGATTAAACATTTGTTAATTAAATATTTTCAAATAAAACGTAAAGTAACCATCTTCAATTTTTTCGGAATAGTTTTTGTACATCTTTACATTACGTGCCTTTTGGGTTCTTTCCACCACGGTCTCGGTAATTATCGCCTTTAATGGAGGTTTCTTTTTAAGACAGCTGCTGATGTAAAAAGCTGTTAACTAAATATTTTACTTTGCGCAAAGTAATCATTTTCAATTTTCTCGAAATAGTCTTCTTCTCTTCTCTTTTTTGCTTCTTTTTTTCCACCACTTTCGATAATTATCACGTTTAATGGAAGTTTCTTTATCGAGGGACAGTTAATAATGACATCTGCCAAACGGATAACAATATCAAGGACAACTCATGTCTATTTCTACCACTGCAAATTAAATTTAACCTTGGTTTAATTTACTCTTCATCCTTTTTCTAATTTTTAGAACTAGAGAAAAATAGAGAGTCAATTAAATCAAGATGAAAATAAAACTAGCGAAAACATCTCAAGATGTTTTGTACGAATGTCCGTTCAAGGTATTAAAAAAATCTCATTACCTTATCACGAAACCAATCACATTTATTCGTTATCATTTGCAAGTGTGGTAATAACGTGATAGTAACAACGATCAATGTCAGGAACGTCCCCCATCGCGTATAAATGTAACGCCCCCATGACGCTGTCTCTCTCTCTCTCTCTCTCTCTCCCCCCCTCTCTCTCCTCCTTTCTCTCTCTTGTTCGCGATCGAAAACAACAGATCCGACGTCACCTAATGGAGAGAGTACCACCGATTTACTGTACTCCGCCTTCGCATCGCTCGTCCGAGGGTCGACAATTCATCGAGAATTGAACAGTTCCGGCGAGCACGAAGGACGAAATCCAGAGACTCGTTCGGACCTCGTGCCGAGCGAGGGGTCAATGACGTATTTATGTTTGTTTATTATGATGATGATTCTTCCGGGAAGCTGGAGTCGTTGGAAAACCGGCGCTCCTCCTTGCGCGATCGCGACATTCGCGACAACGATAAAGAACGAGTACCTTCGCACCAGCCGCGAAATCAAAACACAAACACAATAAAATTATTATCAGTTATATACTCACCGTTCCTCGCGTTGTCCACTGCTCCTCTTCCACCGCGTGTCTCCTCCGTCTCTTCGCCGCGGTCGTGCCACCCCTCGGATAATCCACGGCGACGCTGGACGCGTACGAGGCCCAGGACTCCGAGAATGTCGAGTGTAGGGTGGGCTAGTGATTGTCCGTCGTCGTACGGCGCATCTCTACCGCGAGCACGAAACCGACGGTCACACGGCGCATCGCGCGCGCACGCCGCTCGACGCGATGCACCCACGGAACGCGAACTGACAGCTATCGCGCGCCGTTCATTATCGGAGGGGAAGAGAGAAGAGAACCACCTTCACCTGCGCTCGCGCCGCTCACGACTGCTTCGCTTCTCCGCTACTCTGCTCTTGCTCTTGCTAGTTGCTCTTGCGCGCGACCGGCCGGCAACCAACGGCGAACGGCCACCAACGGCGCCGATATACACTATACAAGTATACACCGCACACCGCACGCTGCCCTCCCACAAACCGATCCGCTCTTCGTTGCTCTTCGTCACCGTCACCACCTTCGCGAGGCACCGCCAATAGTGTCAGCACTGCCTCGCGTTCGATCAATCGATGTATCGCTACTCGCTATTGCGATTCTCGTTTGCAACTCCGCCAAACGTTTCACCATATGATTAGGCGCGCCGAAGTCTGAAAATACAATTTCTTTTCTTGATTGAGAAATAAAAAAAAATGAAATGAAGGCGAATAGCTATTGCTTTATTATTATTACGACTTAGATGTTATAAAATATTTCATTTTATTATTTGTCTCGGGAAAATATGTGTTATATTTAAATGAGAATTCATTTCCTTTGAAGTAACTTTTGATAAAATATAGAGAACACTTTGTCGTTATTGGATAATTTTACGAATCTAATTAATTGTTGAAAATATTTATTGAGTGATAAATTGAAACTTTTTCAATGAAAAGAACTGATGCACAATGAAAATAATTGTATATGAAAAAAATATCAAAATCGGATGTAATTATTATGGTGATCAGCCTAGATCACCTTTTGTTTTAAAATATATATGTACGTTTTCTAAAGAAACTTGTGAATATTGATTTTTTAAATTTAGAGGTAAGTTGCCTGACGGAAAATTTCTAATGGCGGTTTTATATTGATTTATAAAATTTAGAGTAAATTTCTAATGAATCTAACCGATCAATAACAGATTTTACTGGATCTCCTGTCGCATTTCATGTCGCGTGATTCGGACGGCAATGAAAGCGAGAAATGAACAAAGTGTAGGCTGTAGATTAGATCACTAGACGATAGAACTGTCTTCGTCAACGATGAAACCACGAATGGAGTGACGCAAATCGTCAAATCCGAGATGCGTCAACTCACTAGACACTTACACACTCACGAAAATTATTTATCCTTGTTCAACATTCGACAAACAAGGATGAAATGATTCCATAATCGGTCGCGGGCGTAAAGTCAGTTCTACATTAGTTGCAAGCCGATCGCAAGTTTGTTGCGACAGCCAATATGAAGTGTTGATTTCAAAATCACAAGCTTCAGATTGGCTGTCGCAACAAACTTGCGATCAGCTTGCAACTAATATAGAACCGACTTTCGATGGCGAGGCGCGAGTGATTCACCCACGAACAACGAACGCGACGGACGTGATCTAGAGAGTGACTATTCCGTGGGGAAAACGGGCGATCTCTCGCGCGGAGCGGAGCGCGGAGCGGAGGTTGGCTGAATTCTCTCACGGAGCGGAGTGTATTTTCGTTTATCGAGTAGACACGGCCGACACGGTGCATACACGTTTCTCCTTGGTCGCAGCGCCCTGGATTACCACCGAACGTCCAACGGGTGATGAAAAGCTCGCGCCGCAGTTAAAAAGGCCGCGTCAAGCTCCACGTGAGTGACTCGCCCGCGCAAGGTGCACGTTCACCCCGCTGTACTTTAGGGGGGAAAAAAAATACAGTTCCTCGCCAGAAATACGAGATCATGGCGGTGCCCAACAGCGGTGTAGGTAAGTTATTTTATTTGAACGGCCCGTAAACAACCGAATAGATTCTCCTTCTCGTTTCTCTCCCTTTTAATCGGATAATGAGATCCCCGAAGTGGGACGATGCGACGATCGTCGTACCCGTAGCACTCTCGTATACGCGAATTGACAGAGGATGGCGAGGATACCGCGAGTCGCCCGTATTTCTCATGTAACGAGTCATCGAGACGGTTGACTCGATAGTACATCCGTCGCGAGTTGGTGTTATCCTTCTGCGGTATCGCGGACTCTTCTCGGAACCCCCGATGACTGGAAAAATTGCAAAAAGGTTAATCCAGGTTAACCATGCTCAAATCCTATCCTCGTGCCCATAACCTGTATCGGCGCGAATATCGCGCGGGTACAGTACATTTCAGCTGTTATGATTGTATTATAATTACCATGTTAATAAATACAATTATATGTCGCGACAAATCTTGTCTTTTGAAATAGATTTGCGAACTTTAAGGTTATTTATTTAGAAACTATATTTAATAAATTATGATGATATAAGATTTAGACACTTATCAGATTATACACTTGACTACAAGTATAAAGCAAACTGAAAAATTGAACGTATACATTTTATATCTAACGAAAAATAAGTTAAAGTTGTTATGTTGAGAAATAATAACTGTCATACCTTCCCGGTATACAATATTTATTTGTATGATAATTTTAATATATTATTTTCCTTTGATTTTATTATTGCTAGTATTCTTTTGAAGGAATAATTTGAGGATATTTTATATTTATGATCAAGTATGTTATTCCACACAATACTTCTCCGAGGGATATTCTGGGGAAATGTCTTCAGAATGTAAGAAGTTATAAGAAAGATCTCTGTGATTAAGATGTTTCTCGGAGATTGTATTATGTAGAATTCAAGGATTTCAGAGATTCTCCTTATAATTTCTTAATCTCTAACTTATAAACCAAATATATGTGAGATGAGGCTCAAGATCAAATCTAATTTTGCCATACATTACCCTTCAAATCCTGTTTCAGTTATGCCCCGAAACTTTCGACTTCTAGAGGAGCTGGAACAGGGCCAGAAAGGTGTGGGTGATGGCACGATCAGTTGGGGCCTGGAAAACGATGATGACATGACCCTCACGCATTGGACTGGTATGATAATTGGACCACCTAGGGTAAGATACCTTTTATTAGTAGTTTGTCATTGTTGCGCTAACACGAATCTATATCATCTTTTTATGTTACTTTTTATAGAATATAAATTTATAATTTGCTTTCAAGAAAATTTAAATTAAAAATCTAATCATCAAACTAATCTATATTGCGATACTTATGTTAAATATATGCATTTTTGACTTTTCGCACATTAACATCAAATAAAATTTCTGTGACGCTTAAATGAATAATTATTAAAATCAATTTTTATAAATACTTTGAGTATTAATAACAATTATATATATTATATTGTTAGAATATTCATATATCGGAACAAAAATATGACTAGGAATTAATTGCACTAAATGTGATACTACAAAAATGTTAAAGTTTAATTTTTTGAAATATTTGGTTGATATGTAATTAAAATGTTATATCTTTTAGACACCATATGAAAATAGGATGTATAGTTTGAAAATTGATTGTGGTCAAAGATATCCAGATGATGCCCCTAATGTAAGATTTTTAAGCAGAATCAATATGAATTGTATTAACAGTGCCACTGGAGCTGTAAGTATACAAAATTACAGTATATATTTATATTAAGATAAAGAATATATGTATTTAATATAACATGAAATTTTCATACAAGGTGGATAATCGCAGCGTTCCAGTCCTTTCAAAATGGCAACGAGAGTACACAATTAAAACAGTTCTTCAGGAACTCCGTCGTTTGATGACGTTGAAGGAAAATATGAAACTTTCTCAGCCTCCGGAAGGCAGCACTTTTTAGCCTAACCGTATGAACAGAGATATCTTCCTTTTTGCAATAGCATGAGGCGAGATTTAATAAAGGTACCAAATAATATTAAAAGGGTGCCCGCTGAAAATATATGTTAAAAAAGAAATAAAAAAAAACATGAAAAAAATAGCTTTGTGAAAGAAAGGAGGTAATAGCTTGGAAAGTTGAATGAGTGTATCGAGTTCATGTATAGATTAGATAGAAAAAAATGACAAAAACGCATTTGTCAAGCACAGCTGGTTCTTTGTCGGAATTTTTCACTAAAAGTAGTATTTTCCTGGAATCCCGATTTCATTGCATATAATTACATCATATTCGCGCACGAGATAATCCCATACGGATGCGAATTGATTTAAGAAAACTTTGCTCCAGCTTTTCAAGCTAGTACAATGTAAAGCGGAAAAAATCCATATTTTGAATCTTAAAAAACTGGAGACACAGTCTATGTAATAAAAATGAATAATCAGTAAGAATAACTTATGCCTTTAAAGTTTTTTAATGAGAGAAGAAGAGTAACGTCTGGTATTGCCCTTATAAGATTTCTCTTCTGTTTGCGCGCAAGTGCCATTTCATCTCTTGCAGAGGTGTCTCTCTCTCACTCAATGGTGCGGTAGAAAATTGTGAATTTTGGACCATCGTAAATCTGTATGTCTATTTTACTTTTCCGTGCTGCATATACTGTTTAAACTAGCGATTTACAAATAACGTACATGTCTGAGAAATTATGTCCTTAAAAAACGGCCTCTCTCTCTTTCACGCTAACGAATTGCGTTTCGTAATTGATGAGGAGACGTCGCTTTGTAATCGAAGCATGCATAAATTTGATTTGTAATATCTCGTATATAGCGAACAATATATACAATGCTGCATGGTAAAGTACATCAATGTATGAAGCATCGTGTGAATGATGAGATCTTTTAGTCGATATCATATTTAGATATATTGAAAGTATACTACTTACCAATGTGTATTTGATTGTTAAAATGCAACAGGATTATAAAGTATGCAGATAAATAATGCTTACTGTTTGACCCAAAGCTTCATGATTGATGTATTATGTGAATATTAATTTTGTTATAATTCTCCGAATCATATCTAATTCCTAACATTACTTTGTAAAGTACAGGAGTTGTATTATAACAAAATCATCATTTATTTTAATCTTTAGTGCAATCACAACTATAAATTCATGGATATTGTTGCTGAAAATCGAATTATATGCAGTCTATTAATGATTGATGATGTTTAAGTAAATATGTTCCAGGAAGAAAATAATTGTTATTACAATGTCATCTCAAGATTTATATTATTCAATTAATCGAAAGGATGTTTTATATCTAAAGTTTCACCAAAGTAGATTTTGAAATATCTCCACGTTTAATTGTATAAATATTTTCTAATTACCCGAACGAAAATTATACATACCTTTTTATCCGCTTTGCATTTCAGTATTACACTATCGATAATATAATAGTGTAATTTATAAATCATCCTATTAAATAATAACAAGTTATAGCTCCATATGGACGAAAACAAGCTTAAGGAGAATAAAGTGATTTCCTTAGAAATAAGCGTTTCCTATGTTTCTTATCCATATGTTAGCGACTTTTTTTTAACTTTTGAATAAATCGTTGCTTTATTGAAATTAAATGACTTCGTAACATATTCAGATTTTTGCAGATATTTTATCCTTAATCTTTAAAAATGAGTTGGATGAAAACTTTTAATAGAAATAATTTGTAAAAAATATTGCATAATAAAAACTAAAAACTTACCAATAATAAATAAGAATGATATATTCAGTTAGTTAAAATATCCTTTAATCTTGTAGACTTAAATATGTCCATAAATACTCTATCATTTTGTGAGTTACTTAAGATTATAAATAAATCATGTGTCTCATCAAGGGAGTGGACATTACTTATGTTTAACAATTTATTTAAATCAGACGATGACTCCATTTGGTATAACTATGTACAATGTTTAATTTAATAGATTTTGGTAGTGATGATAAATTGACAGTTCGTCAAATATATGAATAAGTTTAAATCTTGAGAGAGGAGCCACAACTTGCCGGATACATTGTTTAAATTGCGAAACTACATTCTGATACCAGCACAAAAGCTAATATCACGGCGTCAATTTCCAAGTGGCTAACGATATTTTTTGGGTACAAACATTAGTTTTGTATTCTTTATAGTCGACCACTTTTGTCGCTTAAAGTAGTAGGCAGTAACGATGAGAATTGCAAATATTCCAAGAACCTATAAATAATCAACATTAAAATAATTAAAATAAAAATGATAAAGTAAAATAAAATTCGCAGTGATATTCAGTTCACCTTAATAGTCATTTGTTTTCGTTCATCAAATTCATGATTGGCAGTCCACATTAGGAATGTGGTAATATCTTTTGCTACTTGAGAAGCAGTTGCTGGAGTACCATCTTCATATTCTAAGACTTCGTTATAAATAGCCTGTACGAAGGAATAGAATTGATTTATTATTTTCATTATTATTAATGGATGTACCAAATTCAGTCTAATTGTATCAGCATTAATATAAAAAAATGTGAATGACTCACCTGTGCCATACCAATGGCACCACCTGGAAAATATGGATTGAAATATTGTCCTTCCCTTAAAGTTATACCAGCTGGTGCATCACAATATCCGGTTAGCAAAGAGAAAATGTAGTTCTGAAATGTATATAAAATATATTTTTAATTAAATTGTGATATTAATAGAAGTATTTTTATTAAAAATTTCAATGGAAATCGATTAAAACTTTAATTTCTTGAGTGCATAAATTCTATATATTATTAAAAATTTACTTGCCTCTCCATTGTGCCTGGCATTTATCATATAAGATAAATCAGGTGGATAAGCACCATTATTCGATGCTCTGGCAGCTTCTTCATTCGGATATGGAGATGGCACGTAATCATACAATTTTCCTGGACGTTTATAATATTCTCCTACTTCGTTAGGACCATCTTCTACCTGTGTATCACATAGAAGTTTGTTACTATATTAAATCTTGTATTTTACACAATTATAAACATACGAAATATTTCTCATGGTAATATTATAAAAGATGATACCATGACTTCTTCCGCGAGAGCTTTGGCTTCTGCTTCGGTATGAGTAACATCAACAAGGTGACGGTATGCCACATATTGCAAACTGTGACAAGCTGCACACACATTCTTATAGACCTCCCATCCTCGTCGCATGCTACAAAATTAGATTAATAACAACAGTAACACATATGCATAATTCATTGTTTCATTCATTTTAGTATTTAAAAATTATACCTAGCATGATCTAATGAATTGAACCATCCATAAAAATCCCATTTATACGTTGGAGGATGAGCTATCAATTCACCAGCTCTTACCGAGCTATCTAAAGCATAGATGAAGGCACTGATGCCTCCAGCAGTTACTCCTAAGCATGTTAATAACTGTAATTAAAAATGTTACAAATAGATTTCGTCATTTTTTTAAATATAATTTGTATAATATTGTCACATATTATATAACATTGTTGTATATTGAAAATATACAACTGTAAAACTGTAGTCTGTCCTAACTTACTAACACATGCAGTTTGAGAGGACGCAAAAGTCTAATATTAAAGGGATTGGATATGATGGAGATATCTCTTCGTCCAAGCTAAATTAAATTCACATACCATTTTCCGACTCCTAGGCCATTCTTTTATAGTGGAAAAATTACTGGTCTGCAAAAATAAAATTTAAAGTTTAACAAAATAAAAAATTTAACATATTCCACAATGGGAAGAAAACTATTTGCAATGTTACTTTACAGGTATCTTTCATATTTCTATTTTCTTCCTTCTTTTACATATAATTAATTTGGTATTTTAAAAATTTAAACATACATCTCTTTTAATTATTTAAAAAATTATTTAAAATATATATATATATATTTTTCTTATTTATATACCATTTAAAATAATTGTTATAAAATATTCACAAGAGATATATCTTTGGTATATCAAATACAAATCGAACAATGTCTATCTAATAGTTATTTAAATAAAAGATTAATATATATGTTTTTAGATTAATATATATTCTTATAAATCTTAATATGATATAATTAAGTAAAAAAGAATATATTTAACGAATTGTTGAACATAAGTACATTCTTTAATCAATTTAATACTGACAATTAGTGACAATTGACAGTATAATTGTCTACAATTAGGCGATAAAATTCATGCATACAAATTTGTTGACAGCGCTCGCGAACAATATATAGTTACTTGTACCACTGGCCACGAATAATGCATTGGTAACGCATGTTTGATATCATGGCAGCAATCCGGATTTTCTCGCTCACTATTACATAACATCTGTTGAAGTGCCGTCGAAATCATTATCGCGTGTCTTCAGGCCCTTCGCCGGCGTCCCGACGTGCGAGAACGTTCCGCGGGGAATAATATCGCCGAAAAAGGAGTGACATTAGCAGCCGACAGTTCTGTGTTCTCAACGCGAGGCCGTGGGTCAATATTGGTTAACATCAAGTATGTTGACATGAACGATATGCTGCGATGCTGCGAGGATTTTCGCAAGGAAACGTATGTAGTTATTTAGAAGCGTCGGAAATTCGCGTTTACTTACCTGGCCGATCAACGTGCCATAATTCGGTTTTAGAAGACCAGATTTACAAATTCGACCTAACGTCGCCGCCATGTTGGACATAGGTGTAATATGTGAAGGGTTATACTAGTCAGTGTACGGTCCGCTGGACGTTGATGGATAACTGACGAAGAATTAGTCTTGTGACTGTTGCAAAAATCCTTCCGTGATTATTCCGACTTTTCGGAACGGTCGCGAGGACCTGAGAGAGAGGTTAAAATATCAGTGGAGAGAACACCGCGAAAACGACTTCGGTCGGCGCCGTCGGTGGACCTGCGCAGGCTCGCCAACATTGCGACATGAACGACCACACATTTAAACTTGAATAGGCACGATCTGTAATCTGCGTTTATAATATACGGAATTTTTAATATTTATGTATTTAATATTTATTTAATATTTTTATGTATTTAAATTCACATGTATGTCATATTTTGATTATATTTATTATTACACTACACTAAATTAGTGTACATTTAAAAAAGGGCTATTTTATATGTAAAGTATATCTATAATTATCAAGTTTAATAATGAAATCATATATGTATATTTTTATAAATAATATCATTATTGAATATTTAATTGTTTAAAATATTTCGATTTAACTTACCTACTATTTATTTTTTCTATTTCTTGACTTTTATGCTCGAATTTATTGGTGCTAGAATTGGTAATACTATACAGACATATACTAATATTAACTGATATTTATATCGTTGAGAGAGTATTAAAAAATAATTTTACAAGAGTTAATTTAACTCCAATATGGATCTGAACCGTTTATAAAGTCATATATTAATTTTACATTTTTAATTTATTACCCAAATGTGTTTTGTGTAAATATTACATGGCGCAATGGTATTGCATATTTCTCATTCATATAAAACCATTTAATTTTCAATCATTAGTCAATAATACTCATAATATGTAATTTGTAGGAACATATCATATATTACATATTATACATGGATAATAATAAATTATAAAGATTTATTAATGCCCGTTTATATAGTCATGCTTTGTATTTAAGGCTTCCTTAAATTTATCTTTAGATGCTCAGTAGCCAATAAAATAATTCGCAGAATATCTGAAGATCAATTTAAGGAAGCCTTAAATAAATGTAAGATCTGACTATACGAATACGAACATAAGGCCATGTGCATAATAGAAGAAATAAGGAATTAGGAATAAGAATAAACGATTTCAATCTATCAGAAATCATGTATTCCGATATATACTGAATTCTGATTAAAATCGTTAATTTTTTATTCCTAATTCCTTATTCCTTCTATTGTGCACAGAGCCTAATGCCTGTATTCATAGTCAGACCTTGTACTTAAGGCTTTCTTAAATTTATTTTTGATAAATTAAATTTATCAAAATTTTGAATTGAACAGTATTCACAATTGTGTTGTTGTGCAAGAAAAAGCTAATGTTATTTTTAGATTGAAAGGCATAGAGATATGCTCCATGCAATTCCTATAAATGAGTAAAAATGCATTCAAGATTGAAAAGCATCTATTTTAACATTCGTGAATCAATATTTCTGAAAATCTGAATCCATTTCAATTCATTTCAATTCATTCTCGTTTGCTGGGGAAGTCTTAAGTACAAGGTCTCCTTGCTGCTTATTCCTTTCATTGTACCCGAGTTCTTATTCCATTGCAGGCTAATCGGATGATTGAAACAGTTGCTAATGTCAGTAATTATCAATAATTATTCCTGGGCCCGATACTGTCATTAAGAGTTACATAATAGGGGCCTGATATCTTTGGATATATCTCATTTATCAAATACAAATTTTTCAAACATATCGATTAGTTAAAAATGAAAAAAGTTCACCAATCTCCGCCTTGAATAATAAATTCTCTGCCTTGTAGTCTATCAATACCCTTAACAAATTTGTCGTACAAATGGAATAATATCCTTTATTGTATACACACTCCTGCGAAGCGTCGGGAATATTTTCGCCATTTGAGGATAACCCTGGAGCCTGGAGGGCGCGCGCGCAAGCATTCGGGCGCATGCGCCGCGCGTCGTTGGCACTCTTGGCAAGTAGTCCGCCGCCGACCATTGCTGTCAGCTGGACGATTTCGTCAGATGGTGTCGTGAATCCCATAAAATCACATCGATCGGAGCGCGACGGAGTCAGAGTCAAGATGAGCGGTGGTATGCCAGAGCTGGGCTCGAAGATCAGCTTGATCTCGAAGGCGGATATTCGTTATGAGGGTCGTTTGTTCACCGTCGATCCACAGGAGTGCACGATTGCCTTGGCTAACGGTGAGTAGCACGGAAATCCAAGATGGACTCCCGTCGTACCGTATCCACCGTGCCATCCCGCCGCCGCTACTGCCGCCACTATCGTCGCCGAGATTCTCGTATCCCATGTTTCTCTCGTTATCCACTCCGCGAGATCGTCCACCCGATCGACCGGCTGGAGTCCCCGTGACCGGCGGCAAGTCTCCCTGTCGCCGAGTCTCCCTGTTTTCGTGTCACTGGACGCGGGAACCTTTATATGATTCGTTACGTTCGCGTTGTCGCGAACAAACGTAGAGGTCACATCTCTGTAACTCCGTGGAAAGTCGTTCCGGAAAACTGCTCTGAAATGCATGAATTCAGAGTTCCATCCGGACTGTCTGTCGATGCCGTTTCGCCGGCTTCATGCCGATCGCGTCGTCAAGTCGCGTACCGATGCATGGAGAATCTTTGGAGAAAGTCGCCGACACCTGCGATTCGGCATCGCGCGTTGCAAAACAACCGGGGTCGCGGCGACCTGTAATTCCATCGTAACGTATGTTTGTCGAACAGTCGATATCGAAGCTCCATTGGCCCTAATTTCTGTTGAGACGATCCATCATGCCAATGCGTCGCGTTTTGATCCGCATATTTGGCGCAAACGCCGAATGCCGGAACTGTTACGGATCGCTTGATTTACGTGAGATTATGTCGCGGTTTCGCGGTTAGCAATCATCGAAGTTACCGAACGAAAATCGAGTCGTCCTAACATTGAAATTTTCATGATGTTAGTAGTAGGTTATCGATATATAGGGTATGGTCAACACTATGTTGCAAACGCTTTGAAGCATTTTTCAATTTATAAAATTCTTTCTTCTAATTGGTCTATCAAACGCTTCAAAGCATTTGTAGCGAGACTTTGACCACAGTCATAGTAATAGATAAATCTGGCAATTCCAAAATTCTATTTAACTTTAATAAATACAAGTTCGCCGTATAATATTTTACGGGTACTTTAAGAACTTAAATGATTATCTGCTAATACGTTATATTGATGCTGAGGATGTAATTTTGAATTTAGGTTTGGTATGTATAACGTTTGTATGGAATGTTTGTCTCTTTCTTCTGTCGAATGTTTACATGTCCTTGTCTCCTTGTCCCCTTGGTTTTGCTGAATAGATAATGACTTTAGAGAATATTTCAGTTAGGAACAAATATTATTCTTGGAAATATACTACTCTCATATCAAAGACACATATAAATATAAAATTTCTCTTTCCATGATATTAATTAATGTGTTAAAAAAAAATAGATATTGCACAAATTTATTTTCTACAATGAATGCAAAATATTAGTATTGTTAATATAAAGAATTTGAATATAAAGAATTTGAATAAGTGTCTATTTTTTTATCTATTTCAAGTATTAATAAACAAATAAAGATATATTTAATTAAAACTTACTTAATAATCTAATAAGGATTTAATTAATTTAATAGAATGTAATGGTGAACCTTTAATTACGACAGTTTCAAATAACTAATTTGTTACTTTCGTAGTACGTTCCTTTGGTACGGAAGATCGAGAAACTCAACTTCCTGTGGCACCACAAAATCAAGTATATGAATACATTCTGTTTCGCGGATCAGACATCAAAGACATCAGAGTCGTCAACAATGTTAGTTCTATTCCTAACGATCCAGCTATCGTGCAGGTAATTATTAAATTTTTATATTCTTTGTACAGGAATATTTTAAATTTAACAGAATGTAAATATAATTAATATCTATCTAAAAATGAAATTAATTATAATATGTTAAATATTGATAAATTTTAGCTGATTTGATTATCATTGTTTGTAGATGACGGTGCAGCCATCTATGGGTCAGCAGTCGTATCAACCACAGCCTAGCTATGCTCATCCGATGATGGGCCAGATGGGCCCAATGGGTGGCCAATATGGAGCCCCCTATGGCATGGGTATGGGAGCCATGGGTCCGGTAATGGGAATGCCAACTGCAGCTAGAGATCCTCGCGGAGCAATGAATAAACAGCCAAGTGAGTTGAGCTTGGGCTCCGCTGAACCCAATGCCATCTCTATCCCAAACTCACTGCCAACGGCCAATATCGACCCATTACCAAAAGATCAATCTCTGGAAGATGGTAACTGTTTTTGCTATGAAATATCCCTTGCCTTGTTGGCATGCTTGTTGCTGCTCCTGTTTTGGTAATGCTTTTCTCTATTGCGTTTCACGCTCTCAGAAAATGGCATAAATTATTATGCGTTCTGGAATACGTAATGATATATTTTGATATCTTTTTAAATATATTATTTATAATTAACATTATAGTAACAAATTTGAAATTATTCTACTAATAAAACTACTTACTGTCTTTTTTGCACACTTACGTAGATTTTTAATATCTTGCAATCTTCATGCTTTGCTTATATGCCTTCTATATATATATTTATATGCATTTTAATGAAATATAATTTTAAATGAATAAATAGCAATATGCATTTACATGTATAATAAAATTTGTATATTTTTGAAATTTTGAAAAATCTTAATAAAAAATATATATATATATTTATTAACATTTTTAATCTGTATGTATACAATTTGATTTTACATTTCTCTTTTCTAAAATCGATAGAAAATATTTTTGCATTTGCATGTTTTTCTCAATTTTATTTCATTTATGCTTAAATTATAATGTGTAACAAAATAGCAATTACAGTAATAATAAACAATAATAATTGTTTATAAAAATCCTCTAGAGATTTATTTTACATTAGACACGCGAAACTTTTGTAGAAGTTAGTAGCAGTCTTTCATTTCGAACTTTGGGAATGAAAAGTTTGTCTTTATTTTCTTATACTAAAGTTTCGTGTTGGACTAGAAATGCTTGCAATTTTGGTCGGCTATTTGGTCTCCATAGGTTAATAAAAATGTATTTATTATATGACACATTCACATGTTGCAATAATAGGTGTACTAGACCTCATCAGTGGTGGTTCCCGTTCTACCACTCCTACATCATCCTTATTGACAAGGAAAAGTCCAACTATGGATCAAGGTATTCAGGTAGGACATGAACAACAGCAGCAGGGCAATAACATTGGCAAATTGAATGACAAGACAAATATTAGGACCGTCCAACCGCCTCGTCGAGATCATGATAGGTATTTCATTTAGGAAATTAATTTTCTTTTTATAAATGAAACGATCATAATTTTATGCGTATAATAGTTTTATCTTCTAGTATCCTGATATTAAAAATACAATCGTACTTCACAATTTTTTATTTGCTTGATTTGTTAAATTTTTTATTTATACAAATATAAAACAATTTTACATAGGTTTATATTATAGTTAGTTGTTGAACTGATGATATAGCTTCATAAAATTTTGATAAATAGTTTCTTTATTATGTTTAGCCACGGAGGTACCAAAAACAACGCGGGTATGTCTCATCAATATAATGATACGAAGAGGGACATGAAACAAGATGGCCAAAATCAAGGTCATATGCAGGGTGGTCGAGGCAACCGTGGTGGTTGGGTAAACCGCGGCAACATGAGAGGTCGAGGAGGCCGAGGAGGTCGAGGACGTGGTGGTTTCCGTACGAATCAAGCGAACAACTTGGATGGTATCAAGCCTAAGATGAAGTTTGATAACGACTACGATTTTGAACAAGCTAATACTCAGTTCGAAGAATTGAGGTGAGCATAAACGTTCGCTATGAACACTGATGATTGATTCTGCATGGTTACGTGCCGGATTCATTTCAAGTAACTGTTGAAATGACCAATGTGGAGACCATGCAAAAGTAAAGTTTAGTGCGAATTTAAAGCAATCGTAATTTTAATAAATACGAATCGCTTACGCATCGCATTAACATTATTTTATAAAATTATGTTTCAATGATTTAATTTATATAATTTATATGTTAATGTAATACATTTATGTAATATCATAGGTCGCAATTGGCGAAAACGAAAATCGATGGTACTGACAATGAGAAAAAAGACGACAGTGGAAACGAGACAGGTGCTGGTGAAGGTGAACCCGAGGAGGAACCGGAAATTGTTCACTACGATAAGTCGAAATCATTCTTTGATAATATTAGCTGTGAAGCTGTTGAAAGGAGTAAAGGGTAAGCTTTATTGAGAGAATATTTAATAAATATAATCACCGTGTGATTATAATAAATGATTATATAAATTCACAGTACAGCTATGATTTTTAATTTTTTTTTTAATGAAAGAAAATTATTGAATTCTGTGAAATGTTTTGTATACGGTATAAATTTTTTCCAGGCGATTCCAACGTACGGATTGGAGAACAGAACGAAAACTGAATTCAGAAACATTCGGTGTAGCTTCTACAAGACGCGGTACATTCCGCGGCCGTGGTTACTACGGTCGCGGAATGGGAGGCATGTTCAGAGGTAGTGGTGGCGGCAATAATGCTGGATTCCGCGGTGGCTATCGAGGTAGCAGGGGCGGTAATCGCAAACCCCCTAACCAACTACAGAATAATACGGGGAGTCAAAATCGCGCGACCAACGAACAGTCTGCCTCTCAATCGCAGGCAAAAGTTATCTAAATAAAAAAAAGGATCTAATTTGTCATCGGTATGGCATGAAAGAGTAAAATATGCTGGGGAGAGAATAAAGCGATGTGCTGCTATGTATAAGTATACACAACTATAGATTAAGATTTTTACGATATGTGCTCTACGTTATGGACTGATTTGGGTTAGAATTTGGCAGTCGAATAACAGAAGATACATACGGCCGGATTAAATGTAGATTATATTATATAACGGAACGCGTTTGCAATCGCCAAACCGGTGGTTACGTGTTAGGTGACAAGAATCGCACATATGGACGTTGCTGGCGCATATGACTCTTTGCATCGATATTTTGCGACTAGATGATCGGAGAAGGTAC
The DNA here is from genome assembly GCF_000204515.1 of Acromyrmex echinatior. Next base: position 2,237,732 of record NW_011626409.1, read on the forward strand.
TTTTAGAGACAAATTTTCTTACCGCTTAATCGACAATGATCACGATTGGTGTTAAAAGAATAGAATGTTTTTGTTAAGGAAGTGAAGTCAATATGATTAGATCGTTCCTTGGTCTTTTTTACATTGATACTTATTTGTGTGAATTCAGATGTCTAAATAATTAAGGAAGGAAGTTACTCGTAAGAAGGCTAGTCATAAGTTTTACTTGAAATATATCTGTTAACAAAATTCTTAATAAAGTAATCTGAAACCGCTTTATAAACAATAATATATTTGTTTATAGTTAGGGAAAAAATTGTACAATTCAATCGTGATCATTCTTCAGTCGGTTTTCTCAAGATTTGACTATATATGATTATGGAATGGCTTTATGATGATGGTGACTTGATAATACTGGTCGTTATGGAATAGCTGGTTTGTATCCGTATATCGGAAGTGAATGGCAATAGACGTGCATAAAAGTACTTTCTCGTCAAAGTATGTAAAAATCGATTGTATCTAATTGCATTTGTCGAGAATAGAAATATCGTGAGCTATATAGTACAAGATAAATCTGATAAAAATTATATTTTTTTCTTTTGTTTTGGTTTTTTTGAGTGTACGCAGACAAAGTTTTTCGAGTCCTCGGCACGAAGTTATATAAACGTATAATTTTAGGATGGAACATAAGTGGATGAACATAAGTGGGAAATAAGTGAAAGCCAGTTTATATGAAAATTTTTGTATTATTAAATTGTAATCTTATTGTCCGCCTACTCTTTCTTTGCAAGATCTGCATCTAGAATTAGAAAGATGTAAGTGTCAATCTTATTGTAAGTAACTAAGTTCTAAATCATGTTACATAATTGTCGTCGTGTTTTGCAAATAAGGATTCTTCGATTGCTCTCATATGTATAAGAGTAGCTTAATTAGTAAAACTAAAATAGATATCTGCATTATAATCAGTAATTAATTATATCAGATATGAAGTTTGTATGATGCTTATTAAAAGTAATTTTTTTCAAAAACATTGTAATCTTAAATCAGTATTTTATCAATTTGTTTTTTTTTTTTTTTTTTTTTTGTTAATTTTGAAAGTATAATAACGCTTATTCCAAGAAAAATTTGTATTCAATATACATGTATACAAGCAGAAAATATTTAAAATAATTTATTATTAAATGACATAATATTCTATCAATATTATGTACAATAATGACTATATATGTATATTTAAATGAAAGTAATTAATTTATTTTTTTCATAAATTTACCTAATCATTCCAATCTTGGAATAACGCTTTATTAATATATAAATATAAATGGGATCCAAGTATGCACAGGTGCAAATTCGGAAACCTAATAAAGATTTTTAAAGCGTCAAACGCATAAAAATAATTTATTCGTAATTTGATTAATTAATTATTCACGCTCTCGAAGAATCCTTTTGAATGCACGAAGACGCTGTGGGTAGAATTGTGTTAAATGGCGATGCAAATAAGAATAAAAGCATGATAATATCCTTAAAAATATAAGACGTGGAAGAAACAGAATAAGAACATTATTTGCGACTATTATTTTTCTATGGCTCGTACAGAGTCCCCAAACTCATACAAATATTATATATATGTATACACACACACACACACACACACGCACATACACACATGTACGCAACTTGAGATTTACATAACTGATAAGCAAACCTCCAATAGGTTATCAGAGAAAATGCAGAGTGAAGTAAAAGGAAGGACTATAAAATGAAATAAATGAATAGAAAAAAAAGATATGGTAAATTTAACTTTTAAGTTTCATGCTTTGAGCATGTGAAAAATTTATAATGTACGCGAGAATGAATTTTTGTTTTGTACAGCGGATATATTGTGATTTCCGATGGTGAATAATATTGAAATGATGAAATAACACGTCGTCGTGTCATTTCCGATCTCCTACACACTACTTTTCCAACAATCGAATGAAAAGTTTTCTTATTTCTTCACAAAGTTGTAAGTCGAGAACTGTAAGGCGCGGGTCGTCCTTCCCCGCCCTTCGACGAAATGCGCAAAATGTGAAAGATGACGATTTACAAATTTAAATGCTAGATTACGCGAATTTTAAAGAGCGACTCGAGATATAAGAGATGCGTGTTGTGCAGTTTTTCAAAAAAGGAGATGTACTCAGATGTAAATAAAATTATATAACGTCTTTAATAGGACTCGAACATATGTTGTTGGTAAAACTATCGTGCGTATGGCGATACTAAAGTGTGCTGCGTATTACATGCGATGTGATTAGAATGTATGTAAAAAGAAAAAAAAACGGCGTCTTCCATGCGCTACATCTAGTGTTTTAAATGCTTGATAAGCGACACAGTAAACTAGAATGATTTATTACACACGATATCGCAAACATAGATTAACAGGTTCCATTTGTTCATAACTTGAATCTATTTTTTCTTTTTTTTTTTTTTGCACATGAACTTCTTACGTCCGATATCTTTAAATAGCTCGAAGGTAATCGTCAACGCATCACTAATACATTATAAATTCCCAGCATCAATATAATCGAAAGTCGCCATTTATAACGAATACAATTGTAGTTTGCAGCATATAATGAGTTATAATCTTACAAGTTCAGTACGAAACTTGCATGAAAAATTTGAAGGTCTTATTTTCAGATTATAATAGTTTATTTTTAAAAAATATTTATTATAAAATTTTTTTATCACAGGCACCTTCATACAATCTGGCATTATTAATAAGAAATAAAAAAAAAAGATTGAACATGTATGCGTGTATTTAAGGAAATTATGATAGAAACGTGAACCAGCGAATACAATTGGATGACTGAGGAAAAAGGAAATATGCATGAAACTTTGTAATAGAAAATTATCTACGAAGAATCTCGGGAATACTATTTCCCGCGAAGTATCGCTTCAATTGCATCTCGTCTGTTCTACACTTCCGGTTACACTGATCTACATGTGAAATATCTTCTAATACAAAGTCTCCAGATAACGTTCGCCACGTGGATCGAAGATTTCTGCCCTAAACAGAGTGAGAGATCACGGTCGTGCGCTCGTCGATTATCAGGCGCAGCTCATCAAACCTGTCCTCGTACTGTCGCAGACTTCTCTTATCGCGCGACCTTCCGCGACCTTAGTATCAACAACGTGTGGGAAGTTGTTCTTATAATGACGACGCAGAGTACGCGGATTCGGTACATAAACCTCGTAAGGCGCTTTGCCGCTCTCGATAACCCAAATACTGCCAGACTCACCGATCCTTAATATCGTCATCAGACCCTGCGCGACTATGTAAGGCCTGCAAAAACAAGATTAAATAGCAATGAGCCGTTGAGAAATTTATCTCTGCTGAATTGGCAGTCATATGTAAGCACGGAAAAGATGTAATGTTCATGTCAGGATCTACGAACTAAATTTTATGGAACTGATATTTTAACTCTTATGATCACGAGAGTCAAAATGATCTCAGAACTTAATTAATAATTTTTTTTGAACGAAAACTGTGAATAACAGGAATTGATTAAATGCACTCTGGAATCATTTTGACCCAGTTCATTATGGAACTTTTAAGATGTGTGTGATCACGAAGACCTAAATCTTCGCTAGTTGTCTCGTTAAAAAAAAAATGATAAGTAATTTATTTGTAATTACAAGAGGTGTTCAGAAAGTAATACCCTAAATTTTTCAAACTTCAAATTTGCAACATGTAAAATTTCACTTTTCTACTTTTATTATCGGATGAGGAAAAAATGTGGGACATTACTTTCTGAACAACCATCATATTATGAAATTTATTGAAGGAACAAAAGACATTCGTATTTATATTATAATTTAATTCTACAGCAGGAACGCTATTATGTTTTATTATTATCCAGCATGCACTGGTTAATTTATCTGACTGTTTTATGTCAAACGTTTGGTATACTCAGTCAAAAATGATAATGGAATCGACATTGAATCGATGTCGATTCGATGTCAATTTCATTATCATTTCTGACTGGGATAAGAGACAATTTTAATAATGACTCACGTTTGTATCGGGAACTGTTCAAGATTCTTAACGAAATCTGCTTTCATGACTCTGGAAAGAAGTTTATTAGGGCTATCTACTGTTAAGGCGGTCTCCGTTAGTCCTGGACACAAAGTTATCACGGTAACACCGGTCTTCTCGTAGTGATAAGGATCCTGTTGCAGAGTAAATGTAATTATGAAAACTTCGTATAATAATATATACATATATGTAATAAGTAATAATAAAAATTAAATACTTCATTATTTTACAATCTATAAGATAACAATCTTGTAGAATATTGGAAGTTTATAAGTAACTATACTTTTTGTTTGTAAGTAACTATTTTAGGATGATTGCTTGAATAATAGATGGACTTAACTGCGTTCAATTCTGTATAATTACCGATAGAGACTGCGATAGACCGATGACGGCGTGCTTCGTGGCAGTGTAAACCGGAAGTTGAGCTGTGTTTCGAATATCCACATGCTGGCTCACGTTTACTAAGATACCACCGTGACCGCCCGTATCTCTGCTCATATATTGTACAGCTAGCATTGCGGTGCTGACCATGCCTCCCTAACATTGATATACCACATTAGAATCTACTCTTTATTTTTATTATTACAGGTATTACACCTTATAGAAATCTAAGAGAGCATTTTATATTATACTGGCCCTAATCGTATGCCATAATCTGTAAAAATTAACTAATCACAGTTGAAGTAGTCAATCCCTGACATTCAACTGTAACAGAAGAATACTAGACTGTGATTAGTCAATTCTTATATAGATTATGGCTACAGCCATTATAAGTGCTCCCTAATTACTTACTGGTCAACTTAATACTGAAAGATAGCAATTATTTATTTTAAGAATTAAAAGTACTGTTGTTCAGTACTTTCAGTACTCCAAATAAGTGATTTATTACTGTATTTCAATAATAAATTGATCAGTATTAAATTTCTATAAGAGTACTTATTAATGATATTTATTTTCCAATCTTTTTATATATTCTTATATGCAATCTGGTAAAATCATCTTATGACACAAAAATCACGAAATTATTTGAAATATATTCGAGGTAAGAAAAACATTGTAAAAGTTTTGAGAGAGAAAACATCGCAGAATAAAGAAATGATAAAATTAGGAAATCATTGGTAAAGTTATTAATAAATCAATAAATTATTATCAACGATACTCACAATGTTGACCGAGATTTCCTTCTCCCATCTTCGTTCATCTAAAACGCCAGCGTTATTTATCACGATGTCAATGTTTCCTAATAGCGTTGATGCTTCTTCAAAAGCTTCTATAAATTGATATAGACAAAAATAAGATATTCTAAAAAGTTCAATGATAGTAACATATATTTACACAATTTGAAAATCTTGCTCCATATTTACCAGTCATATGTTTATGATTAGATACGTCAGTATGTATGAAGTGTACTTTCTTCTCGCCGCAAGATTTTTCAACACCGAGCTCAATTCGTTTGCCAGTTTCAGCATCGATATCCAATATAATTATTTTCTGTAACAAATATGAAATAAATTTAAATATAATAGTGCCGAGATGATATTGATACTTTATAAATATTGTAAAACAAATTTAAATATTTTAGTATTGTAGACAGCTAATGCTATTCTATGAATTTAGTAGAATTAGGGACAGCAATATATTTTATATCTAACAGGAGAGAGATAAATAATTTAATCTACAGAATAATATTAATTCAATTAAAAGATAATGTTAGAAAAGAGTGTGTTTTCTTAATTATTAGAAATATTATATAAATTTTAATAAAAGATTTTTTTATATAATTATACTTTTTTTATATAATTATATTTATATTATAAAATTTGAGCCTTATTTAAATAATAGACTTTTTCTAAATATAGTTTATAGATTTATAGAGAAAATTATAAATTATTTATGTAATGCTGTTTTATGTAGATTTCCTGCAAATTTTTTGAATTTTTAAACTGCAAATTATTATCTTAATTATTAAACATACCTTTGCTCCGTGCTTCAAGAAATGATTAAGAAAGGCGTAGCCCAATCCTGCTGCACCGCCAGTTATTAGAACATTTTTTCCAGAAACAATGCAATTGATCGCTTCTATCTCTTTCGCCCTTTCGGATGCTGAAGAACGACGACGAACGATTCTCAAACTTGGCTCTATAACATAAAACTTGTTTCATAAAAGAAGGAAAGTTCTTTATCAGAAAAACTTGTAACATTAAAATATATGTTATTAATATTACAATTTTTTTGATCAAATAAATTCTTATTATTTAAATAATGAGAATTATTTCGCTCCACGCTTTATAAAAAAGAGCCTTACATAATAATTTATCTTAGGAAATAAAATTAAAAAAATTATATAAAAACATTATTTACACAATTATTAATATAATTATTAAAATTATAATTTATAAAAATGAAATAATCGAAAACTTATTTTTTATATTATACATTTTTTATGACAAAACATATTGATAGACACATATTTTTCTCGATGAAAGAAGCAGACTTACCTACTGTATTCTCCATGAATGAAACTGCTTTGGATATTTGGATATGTAAAGAAATGAACTAATTTCCGGTTTAAGTTCTTAGCCGTAAAGCTGAAGAATCGGGAACTTGTGCTGGTAATACGTATGTTTCGACTGAACTTCGAGACCATTCGAATGGTATTTATATACGATAAGCAGCGATGTGGGATTTCGTGATATTGCGACTTAAGTTTCCATCATGGCGGGGATGTCCCAGAGGGTGGACTTCGGGCTGTAGATTACATAGACAGCAAATATATAGATCGGGCAATCATGATAAAAAAAAAATTTTTGAATTTTCTCATTAAAATTCAACATTGTCGAAGGTGTTTGATATCTAAAGATGTCGCATTTTATTGAGCATATATTTATACTAGACTCGATGGATTAAAATATCATTAAATTTGTTAGACTAATATAATTCAGCTTTTTTACCAAGTTTTTTTTTTTAGTTTGTAAAATACGTTAAATATATAATTATAATAATATGAGTATAATATTGCTGATACAAGCAAAATTATAATGATTATTTATTGATGAATAATTACTGGGCTTGATCATTATTATTGTGGAACTTCAAGTTTTCAATTTAAAGAAAACAGATGTCAAAACTAAATTATGATATAAAAAGTAATATAAAAAGCAGCAACACTGCAGAAGAATATCATTAAATAAATGATTTATTTAACAAAGATTGTTACTTTCGATAATAATAATTTTTAAGATTTTTTAAGATCTATTGCGGTCTTCTTATTTTTTCATTGTCTTTTCTTATCTTCCCTTTCACTGATCAGTCGCGTCTTGTCGTTCTCTTTTCTCAGTGTTCCTTATTCTAATTAACCCCTTTTGCAGAGGCTAATTAATCGCATCGTGGCAATGTGTTTTCTAGATACTGGATATACAGGACACACAGATCGAGAGGCATTGAAGCGCGTTTTCTCTTTTACTTAAAAATAATAATAGTGTATTGTTTCGCGACGAATGCTAGACTAAGCAAGTAGACTGTCAGTACATCATTAATTAAGTAATTGCATCTTTAACAATGTTATTGCTTTTTACGTAATATTTACTATAGGACAATTTATTTTGTTAATATAATACACAGTAAAAATCATTTTATATTTGCGTGAAAAAATCAGTTTTAACACAAATACAAGATATTAAAACTTTTATATTAAATTTTTAATATAATAATATATCCGAGTGTTCATTTAATACAATGTGTGCATATTGTTGTATTATTTAAATATTTTGTATTAAATTGACATTTAACACAAATTTTTAGTGCTAAAATATTAAATAATTCATTTTATGAGTATTGAACACGAAATAATGTAGTTTAAAAGTTTAAAATTTAAGATAAATAAATGAAATGTAAATTTAACATATTATAAATGTTAATTTTATTGAAAAATAATTTTACAATTTGTTTAAAAATTGTTTCAAAATATATATTTAAATTATATTTTTGTATTAATTTTTTACATAGATAATATCTGTATCACTTTTTAACATATTTATCTTGTGTTAAATTATATAAACATTTGAGTAGATTTTGAATATAAATTAAAATTTTAACAAGTTTTTCAATTGTGTATATAAATACGCATATCATAGAATATATAAGAAATGTTAAATGCTTTTTATATATTTTACATAATATGTACTTATTTTTTGGAAAGTAAATATATTATATTGCTTATTTATAAAGACGTCTTTATAAAATCATGTTTAAAATGAAGCTACGCAAGATATATTGGAAGTGATCAAAGTGCGTTTGACAAGCGAATGCGCGTGCGAGCGAAATAAAAAGTTATTAAAACACATAATTCTATGTATCTTTTTAAAGTTTCCTGCGAAAATATTTGTTTTGCATATTTGATTTTACCTCACCGGGCCATTTCGATTAATAGAAATTTATGATAGTCGCGGGGGACGGAACTGCGGCTGGTGGCTCGTATTATTTGTAATATCGTACAAAGGAAAGAAATATTTTTGCCCTTTTATGTTCCCGATGTATTTATGTGTTGCAGTTTCCAGACGATGTATTTATGTATTTACATTACTCTCAAATTAATTTTTAATGAATTTTTGTTTTTATTCTCTTACAGAAATTCAATTTATACTAATTAATTTAATACTGCAAATTTATTTTGAATATTAAAAGCACTAAACAAAAATGTTTTTATTATTTAAAATAAGTAATTAATTATTAATTAATTATTAATTTAATTAATTAGTAATTAATTATTAATTTAATTAAGTATTAAATTTCTATAAGAATTGCGCTTCCGTTCGTTTTAGTTGAATTCTTTTGTATTATAATTTTTTTTTTCTTCGAGGTCTAAGTATACACGTGTTGCAGTCAGTTTAAATACAGAAAACGCAATAAAACGCAATAAAAAAGAAATGACTTAAAACATGAACGATTGCACTTAATGTGTTTGTATACCTTTGCAAATTATACGAGCGGAAATGCATACTTGGCTAGAAATTTACAGAATACTAGCATACGGCATTTAACGTAAGTGATATTTTGTGTACGTGTATATATAATATTTACAAAATAAAATAATGTTTGACAGCAGATTAAACTTAAAAGCGTGGAACTATCATTCCGGGTACGCGACGATCATTGGATGATATAACTTTTGTTAAAAGTCTGGCCGTTCGCGTAATTGTAGTTGTAACGAGCAATATGATAAATTGTTATCGAGTCATTATCATTGGCAGGCCTATCATAAGTCAACCCTAATCAAATGACCTTATATCGTAGCTTCAGCATTATCTAGGAAATTTATATTTTTCCTTTTGAGAATTTACGATTAAAATTTACAAAAATCACTGAAGTCATTTACGACGAATTATTGTATTAATCGTTATCTAATCTTTATATTATTATAAATTTTTATATTTCTATTAATTTTATATTTTATGAATAATATAGTAGAATGTAATTGTAAATGAAAAAGAACATCTGACATAATTATATATATTATAAAATATTATATATATAAATACAAGATTATTATAAATTTATCGTGAATTCCTTGATAAATCTATTAAATATCAATAAACTATCAACCTCAAAATGACAAAAGCAGACAACGCGAGAGAAGAAGAGACCGAAAACTTCACTTTTTATTTTTTCTTTATTTTTTGCGGTTATTTGCAAATTATGCGGGCGCTTATCAATCGCTCGTGGCGTCGGCGAACTTTAAAAAATAACGTAGTTGGTACAGTCGTGTGGCACAAAACGGTGATAAGAGCCTGACGTGCGCACAGCTCGTGCTCACTGCACTTATCAATAGAAAAAGCGCATTTAACGTCTGATCGGCGTCGCGCCGACGATAAATTAGCCGAGAGACAGCGCATGTCCGCTTCGAGTCGATACCATAACCGATACGAACTGGTTCCGATCGAACTTTACTCGGAATCGAGAAGGAAAGTAATTTCTTTTGTGGTTTTTATTTAGTTATCGTACTACGCTGCACGCCGCGAAAACGCGAGATTCACGCCTGTGTGAGTATTTTGCATCCGTTGCGGCGATTCAGAGCGATTCATAAATACGCATGTCTGTAAAAGATTACAGTCTCCGCGTACCAAACAGTTAATAATTGGTTCAAATGATCACTGATTTGTGGGATATTTTTTACTATAACTAACGTCGTTGTTGAAATGTGATTTCCTGTATTCTTTATATGCCGCAGTGCAGCTTTAATTTGCGTGATCTAAAGAAATATAATATGTATTAATTATTTTTTAAATATTATTTGATCGATATATAATGTTAATAAAATATATAATTAATAGAAATTGTTTTCGACTTTTTAGAATTTATAATTTGTTGAAATAGTGCGATATTGTCTTATTAGTAAAAATACGATTAAACTCTGAGATTAGTTTATTAGCTTTTATTATTATTTTTAAATGTTTTTGTCAAACTGTCTACATGTAAATTATCGCTTTGTAACGATAGCGATTATTGCTTGCTTCTTCCATAAACGAATTTAAACGATTAAGGCAATTTAAGAGAGGAATAGAGCATTATTTAGATAAGAATATATATTTCGGTAATACAAGCCACGAAAGAGATTTCCATATTCGTCAAGATTTTATATGTATGTTCAAGAAAGAAGAAAGTTTTTAATCGCAAAATCCGTATATACTTTTGTAGATAATTTAGTATAAAAGGTACTGTCAAAATTTCAAGTGAATTGAATAAAAATTGTTAAAGTTATGCTGCTAATCAATTTGAAACAAGTGATTTCGAGTAAAAGGCATTTAAAGTTTTGTTTTACGACATTTTATATATAAGTACTGCCGAGAGTGCCGATCGAATATACTAAGTGTCAAGTATACTGAAATTTATACTTCGTCGATAAATGATCTCTTTAGGTACTTCATGAATTCAAACGCTTCGTGTCGCTACGAATCATTCTGAAACGCTCGATGATGCTGTGACATGCTTTACCAAAGGTTTCATTTTAAAAGTTGTATTTTGTATTATTGAAACTAATTGTATCTTTTAGGATTATAAAGTTAAGACAAAAATATAATATTTTTGATTTTTTTAATCCTTCTCAAGATGGCTTAACTCTCTAAAACATTTTGTTTAGCTTATTTATATATTTGATAAAATAATTATAAAAAAAAATTTTAATTGACGAATTTTTTCACATTTTATTGAGATGTTAAAAAATTTTTAAATCTCTAATTATCCAATAAAGTTTTTAAATCTCTAATTATCCAATAATTATAACAATATTTAATCTGCAATCAATTTCACATTAGCGGCTAGTTCTGTGCATCGACTTCAGTTTTTTGCGGCAAAGTATCGGGAAGCTGCACTTCAAAAACCGGTTTTCCATCCTCGCTAATCCATACACTGCCGTTCTGTGCGCATCGAATTACGTATATCAATCCATGAGCAACGCTCTCCACCCTGGCAACATATTTATCTTTTGTATTTTATGTACATACAATTTTTATTAGAGTGCGTCAATTATAAATTATCGTCAATTATAAATTATCGTCAATTATAAATTAGCGTTAATCTTACCTCTGATGTCGATCATTCTGTAAACTAACATTTGAAATATTCTGCGATACATCTTGTGGAATGTCGGTCAAACCGGGACACAGAACAATTACTTTTACATTAGTCCTTTCGTAATGATAAGGTTGCTGTAAAGAAAAAATATCTGATTAAATTTTATAGACTTTTATGTTTTATATAAAATGATTTTTAAGATATGTATGAAATATACTTTTTATATGCATTATTCATTATTGCAGTCTAATTTTAATTTTATTGCTACAACATGATTTAAAATTTAATGTTTTTCTTTCTCATATTCCTTTCAAGTTATCATTATGAGAATTACAAAAATTCAGGTATATCAGAAACAGCACCCATATACACATTTTATCATCTAATAAGATAAAATTATCATCAAATTTCAAAATTTGAAAAACAAGTTTAAAATACAAATTTGTTGCCAAGAAAGAAAAAAAAGGAAATTTTTAATTCCTAAAATTAATCATCCAATTAATCTTCAAAAAAAGATTTCGCAGATTTCTTATAAAAATAGAAATAAACCTTGCTCGGTTTCGAGATATTTGTAGTTTTTATGATTTTAAACAAATGTCTCCATTACCGCAAACATAAAAAAAATCAAACGATAAAAAAACGTGAAATTCTAAACTTTGTGTTATTTATTATAATTGTCATAAATTTTATTATACATTATATTTTTAAATGTAAATTGCTTACCGCAAAGGAACGGCTGAAACTAACCACGGCATGTTTTGTAGCAGAATATACTGGAAGCTGAGATACAGCTCGTAATCCGGCAATGGACGAAATATTTACGATAATACCACCCTTGCCACCAGAATCCTTTCGCATTTGTTGAATCCCCAGAAGAGTCCCACGAATCACAGCTGTCTGTAAAAGCGAAATTAATATTTTGGAACTTTATTCAATCTAAAATTCCCTTATCATACAATTTTATTTTCAATTGAGACACAGTTAGCTAAATTCACGCCCGCGCTTATATGTAATATTTTTTAATAAAATTTTGTATAATTACATGTAAAATGACTTGTTACCAGAAAACATTTAAAAGCTTTCGGTGATATTTGTGATCAATATATTTCCTTACAAGATGTAATTACACAAAGTTGAAACAAGAAGGAAATAAACTTACAACATTAACATCGATAGTTTTGGAAAAATCAGTTTCATTTATTATGCCTGCATTGTTTATTAAAATGTCCAGTCCACCGAGAATGCTAATTGCCTCTTTCAACTTGGCTGCAACAATTAATAGTTTCAGTTTTGAACAAATTTAACAAATATTCCCTAAATGCAAAAGTTATAAATTAAATTAACTTTTGCAGTTTATATAAACAATGTTTGAGTTTTTGTTTATGTAGTGTGTGCATTAATAAAATACAAATTAATAACATGAAATAGACTTATGTTTACTGTCAAATTCGAAATTATTTGTTACATCGCAGCAAAGAAATACAGTTCGTTTGCGGCCAAACTCATTGTTTAAACTCTCTACAGCTTGTTCTCCAATCCATTGCTTTATATCGATCATAACTATCATCTGAAATATTAATAACTATTCTATTAATTTTTACAATAAAACATTGATGAGTTTAACAAATATTTTTGAAAGAAGACTGTATAATATTTTATTACATAATGATTACAACTAATATATTTATACATACATGAATATTATACAATATTATTATATTAAATTACATACCAAAGCGCCATTTCGCAGCAGCTCCTTACTAAATGCTAGACCCACATCACTTGCTGCTCCAGTTACTATAACTCGTTTATCTTTGATCTGCATTACTCCACTAATTTTCCAGTAAACAATCTCTTTCGTGTATATTTCTTTGCTTATGAAAGTTCTAAAACATGTCAATATATGAATTTCCGTTTGCGAATTTTATATTTTTACAATAAAACAGTTAACTACACGAAATCAAGATGTTTCTTTATCGATGAGACCACCAACTGCAATGCGAGTCTTTAACCAGTCCGAGAACCTCCTTGAACCGATATGGAAGAAGTCACTGTTTTCGTTCGGTGATCTTTGACCTCGTGATCTGCATGACGTTCAATTCGTCAGAGTCTCTTCTCTTCATATGAGATTCGTTATCCATGAGACGGCGCAGTGAACATCTTCATCTCCTCATTGTGTAGTAAGTGTAGTTTTAAGTTCAGTGGCATTCGAGAAAATTCGAAACATTCATTAGTGAAGTGAAACCACAAGTTGAACTTTGTATAAATTTTTATAAAAATTAAGAAATGCACATTTAAAAGTCAAAACTTTAGCGATCAAAACTTTTAAACTAGATGCTTCTGTATTAATTTTTTTAATATATATATATATATACTCGTAAAAATAAGTAGATGTTCATATAATAATTAAATTAAATATTCATAATAATGAAATAAATAAAATGGCATATATATCGCTTTCCAGAAAACGATTGCACATAAAGACAAAGTTCACATTAAAATTACAGTGAAATTTTTAATCAACGACTGTAATCTAGAAAGGCCATCTAGCGCAACGCAAGAGTTTATATTACAACAAGAGAACCTTGCCAACTCGGAAATTCTGATTTTAATGTGACTTTGCATTCATAGTAAATAAATGAATCTGAAAATTTATATCAGTTGAGTTTTAAAAATGTTTTGGATGTACAATAAAAATATCAGCCAGAAATCAATTGAAAAGGCTAATATAAACTAATTAGCATAAAAGTTTTTATCATAAATACTCTTTGAAACCAAATGCAAACAACAAAATAACAAATAAACTTAGCTTATAAATTATAATAGCTTTATAAAGTAAAATGATCTATTTTATTGCAGTTTTAGGTAAATATCTTTTAAATAAGTAGATTCAAATAAACTTTTGTGCACAAATATTTATTAGTATATATAAAAAATAAATAATTTTATTAGTATATATAAAAAAAATGAAATGATTTTTAAACCAATAAGAAAATTATACTTAAATTTTACACAAATAGCAGATGTAATAATAAAGCATGTAAGAGAGGGACATTTTTATATTTTGATAATACTTTTTAAAATGTGATATATATACCTACATACTTGAAAACAAACAACTATCTCCTATATGTAGAGTAGATTTCTTTTGATTCATTCAAACTGCTTTTAAATAGATAAAAAAAACAGTTTAAAATAGCATCAACCAAATTTATTTATTATTTTATTTACTTTTTCTACATACATGCAAAATTATATTAAAATGAGAATTTTGGACGCTATTGTTTTATCGGACTTTTACTGAAATATTGCTTTAACAAACTTTAATTTTTTAATTAAAAATATTTATTTTTTATATTTAATAAAATATGTATGAGTTTTAACGATAAATATATTGTAAAACACATATATATTTTTTATTAAATATAAAAAATAGTCTTTGTCTAGTTTGAACAATGTGATAATCTTTTACGCAACATAATTCATTAAACAGTATGAAATCAAGTAACTTATCAATAATATTCTACTGACTAATAAACTATGTTAAGAACATGCAAATAGGTATGCACGAGATTTCCAAAAGCCATTGTTTGTGACTGACATATTGATAACGAACGTTATCTTAATATCGATAACGAACGTTTTCTTAAAAAGCATGTTAATGTTTTATGTATTGTATGTAAAATTTACAATAAAAGAAAAACTAAGTACAAGTTTTTAATATTTAATAAGCAACTATTTAATATATCGGCATATCTCGATAAATATATGAATACACACAAATACATAATAATTTATGTATTCTGCATGTGAAATTTAAAATAAAAGCAGTAACTGCTTACATATTTAAGACTGTGCCTTTTTTATATTAAATGTGTATATTCAAACAGTTTGCGTAACTTAAATGACAAACATAAGTGCTCATTAAATCAACTTTTATCTCACAGATATGTCATATCCTCTGTGAAGTATATATAAATTATTATATCATTAATCGTATTTATAAATTTACGTAACAATTTTCTAACAATTTTTCTAACTTATAAGTATAATAGTTTTTAATCGACAGTTTAATAGACAATCATAATAGATGAAACTTTCTTAAATAAACTCAATTGTCTAAATTTTTAATCAGAATAAACATATAAGATTTTGTATTCTCTTATAGAGAAGTCCAAATTAAATGAATTAATATAACAGCATAATAATTACAAAATCAATATATATAATAAAATATTAAAATGAGAAGATAAAGATATATTTTTCTCTCCTCAAAATCAAACAAATTTCACTCTCTCGATCTCTGCAATTTTTCAAGAAAAGGATTTTTGAACTTTCACTTTCCGGGCGCGGTCGCTTTTTCGGTGACGTTTCTAAAAATAAAAGGGACCACGGGACCGACGATATAGTCTGTCGAGGGATTGCGAGAGCACGCATTTACGCACGTGTATGAAGGGCACGCACCGGCCGGCGTCGCGCACACCCGCATGGCACGCAGACGCGCCAATCAATATCGGACTATACCGGGTGTACACCCCGACCGTCTCTACCGTCAGTCAGCCAGTACACTATCAGCCACCAACCACACCTTCCCAGAACTGCTTTGCCGCCCTTCAATCTCACTCTTTTGACGGAGGAAAAACGTGACGTCTGAATCATTGCATCCGAGTATCGCAAGCTAGCCAACTATCCAGCTTCGTTTCATCTCGCTTATATTGCAAAACGTCACACACAACACGAGTGGAGAAATTGAAAAGGTATAATACGGAGAACGGAACGAGCCAATGAACTTTATCTCGACGGAGGTAGAGAATCAGATGACGCATAATAGAACTTATGCTGTGAGCGTTTGTTTAGTGGTATATCGGAATTTTGACGTGAAATTAAATTCAAAAAATTCCATAATATCGGAATGAAAAGTGTAAATAACATTTATTGATATATCAGTATCTTAATTGTTTTCTCGTTGATACCGTCGGTGAAGTTGAAGTGACAGGTGGACGAATGGTGTACTTGAAGCGTGAATGCCTTTTGCCCTTGGAATATGTAGGAATAAATTAATCATTTATAAAACGAAGAATTGAAATTTATAAGAAATAACAGACACATAGTTAGAACTGAAGGAATTCAAAATTCATTGAAATATTTATTTAAAAAACGTAATCATTTTTTTGTCCTCCTCTTGAAATAACAAGATATAAGATATAAGATAGATAAGACAAATTTTTATCACTTTACACAATACGACCAATTATGTAAAGTGATAAAAAGTGATAATTAATAATGCATAATATAGAAGCAACATTAGCATTGTTTGAAAAATGGGGGGAATAGGTTTATATAATAGAACAAAGAAAAAATAAAAAATACACGAAGAGAATTGGTATTAAAGTTAAATAAACAAATTTAAAAATTTAAAAGAATTTTTAATATGCTAATTTTAACGAAATAATAATTAAATTTACTTTAACGGATATATTTATAACACAAGACATATTTATAAACATATTTATAACGTAAAAATTTTTTGGCAGATATAAGTTAATATTGATTTTTTAAACTGATTTTTTGGCTGATCCTTTTAACTGATGTTGTACAGCTAAAAGATTTTTATATATATTTAATATGCTAATATCTTCGTCCAAATTTTCTAATTATAATTTGAACACGCTAAACAAGTACACTCCTTTTCACAATATTATAATAATTTTCTTGTTAATTAAAAACATTAATCCAAAGATACTGATATGTTATTGTCTAATTATATCTTCAGGTACGAGAGAAAATAAAAACTTAAAGAAAATGGAAGCAAAAGGGCGAGTTGCCCTAATAACAGGAGCTGCATCCGGAATCGGTAAAGCGTATGCCATCGAACTGTTGAATCAGGGTGCCAAGGTACATTATAAAATTATAATTTATAAGAGAACATATATATTTAATAATCCTTTATAGTCTCACACTTATTGTATAGAACTATTCTCGAAAAAAAAATTTATAATGTTATTATTTAACTTTTCAAACGAGGTCATGTTTTGTTTTCATGATTTGGAATTTCAAGCAAAACAAGCATTCTAAAGATCTTTCGATTTTGTTTCAAAACATCTGATTTATATTTAGACTTTTCAGACAGAGAAAAAATTATTTACGTCTTTTAGAAAAAATTCGTCATAATTGACGATAAATATATAGTTAAATCGATGATAAGTATATGGTACACATTATATTATTTATTTCAAAAAATATTTATTTGAAAAATATTTAGTTGCATTATTTCATTATATTATACAATATTATATTTTATGTAATCAATTTTTTTATTAATTAATATACTATTTTTGTTTTTAGAATTATTTAATTTTCTAATAGCGTAAACGAAATATTTCTACCTATAAAAATTTCAATTTGAAACAATTTATATATTATTAACAATTTATATATGTATGCAAGAGTCTTATATCTTTCAAACAATTTATATATTATAATATACAATTTATGTAAAATTTATGTAAAATACTAAGATTATAAAAAAGGTTTGAATCATCCTTCGATTTTTATGTATAAAAATAATTTTTTATACATAAAGTTATTTCGAAATAATGACAATTATTCCTAAAAATAAAGAAATCATCATGTTTTATAACCGTCGTGCTATTGAATTTAATCTTGAGACTATTAGTTTAGATGGCATCAAGATTCTCAATTCCCGTATCCAGCACACAATGGGAATATATTTTTTCAGATTTATTTTGAGAAATAACTCTGACATATTATATATAGTTTCTAAATAAATTTGTATATAGAGAGAGAAATCGAAAGATATAATTAAGAACTTTATTGACAATTTTTTAATTTTTTATTATATACAGGTGGCTATATGTGATATAAATACTGAAGAAGGAGAGAAACTGGTAGAAACATTATCTGAAAAATATGGTAAAGGTCGTGTAATCTTTTCGCAATGCGATGTCACGGATTATCTGCAATTCGAAGGTATGATAACCTGCGATAGTCGTTCACAATTTCTAATCTATCGTCGATTTGTTTCTAAAATCATCACATAAGTGACTAATGCATATATACATATATATATCATTTTTATTTATAATGCAACTGTTATTTAGCATACAATGCAATTCAATTTACAGAATCATTTCAGACAACGATCGCGGAATTCGGTCATATCGATATCGTTATCAACAATGCTGGTATCATGAATGACCGATTTTGGGAGCTTGAAGTAGACATTAATCTTGTAAGCAAACATCCAATAGATTCTTTGCGATCGTCTCTCAGATTTCTTTTGCATGTTCCATTCCAATGTTTCCATGTATTCACATGTTTGTAAAAATTAATCTTTAATGCGTTAAAAGATTTATGACTTCTTATAAAAATTCGTCATTTTTTCGCTTTTAATGTCTCGTTTATTTTCTATTATAATCGAAGTGTATCCTATTGTATTTTATGTATTTTTATGTTTGTGCTTCTTTATTAAATTTAAAGTATTCCTTATAAAGTAATATTTTTATATGCATATTAAAAATTGAGATCTTTTTACAAATATAATTATAGAATGGAGTAATACGCGGTACTTTGCTTGCTCAACGATTTATGGGCACCGATAGGGGTGGCCAAGGTGGTGTCGTCATCAATACTGGCAGCAACGTCAGCATTAACCCTTACGTCAGCGTACCAATTTATTCTGCAACAAAAGCGGCTCTTGTCAGCTTCACTAGAGCTTTTGGGGTAAGAAATCTCTTTTAAATATCTCGATCTATTGATTGCAACTTATCTCAGAATAATAGAATCAACGGTTTTTCAATGGTTTTCATTATTTGAAAGAAGTTAAACAAAAAACTAAAAAATTTGCGTTCAAAGATTTAGAAAATATAAATTAATAACTTATTAACTGATATTTAAAGGTTTCTTTTATTAAATTAATTACAGAAAGGATATACTAATTTTCTTTTCATTTTTTTAGGATCAATATCATGTAGATTTAACTGGCGTTAAGGTGATGGCACTTTGTCCGGGTGCTACAGATACTAAATTGGTACGTGATGTGAATAGAAAACTTCTTTTGGCTCGATATGAGGATGCCTGGCAAAAAGACATGGTTTCATCAATTCCTCAAAGGTATATATTTCACATAATTTCTCTCTCGACTTAATTGTAAAATAAATAACTCATGATTAAAAAATCAGTACATGAACAAGTACATGAATAATAATGAGCAATTGTTATTTTTTAATCCCTTAGTATCATTTTAAAATACTATTTTCAATTAACAATTTAGGAAAAAAGTAATTATAGCATAAAGAACATAGTTATTTTACGTGTAACGATGTTATATAATATCTATCTTCTCCAAGTATAGAAATGTAAAATAAAATTAGCATCATAGAAACAATTTGTAAAAGACAACTGACGTTGCAGGGCGGAACACGTGGCGAAGGCGTTGATACATGTGCTCAGCACCGGCAAGAGCGGAAGTGTGTGGATGGTGGAGAAGGACCAGCCGCCGCATGAGATCAGTTTTTCAAAGCACTAAGAGAGTCCCGAGCGCGTGCAACGATTCTTCCTCGCTTCGCTGCAAATATCTATGCCATACCACACAATTAACTGTAATTTGTATCGAGATATATAGGATCCCATCGCGCCGTCAAAAAGGCGGAAACGCGAGCGAAACGTAATTATTTGTACTTTCGTACCAAAACTTTTAAAAGACCGATGCGTTTTTTTTTATTTTATTTTTTTTAATAACAACAAATGCATTCGAGATTCATCCATCATCTCAGATTTTTGATAGAAAGCGATCCTTTTGATACGTTTTATACTTATTGTAAGCAGAAACCCGCGACAGAGAACGCGGCGAGTCTTCGGATTTGATAATTATGCGAGAGAGATAATCGCGATATTTAAAAAGAAAAAAATAAAAAAGATCCGCACGATCTTTACAAAAAATTACAAAAATCTTTACAAAAATTATGTAAAAACAATGACTTTCGCTTCCGTCCCGCACCCGTGTTGCAACTTTCCGTCGATTTTTGCACATGCAGGCCTCAACAACGCTGTCATGTCAGCCGAGGATTTTCGAGTCTGAGAAATTTGTAGGAATTTCTCGAGGAATTTCTAAGCGTTGTTAACACCTGTGTATCGCATCAAAATGGAAATTATCGCAATGATATTTCAATCCTGCCGCACTCTGTAACCGTCGCGTGACTTACTCATTTCTCTAACGCACATGTAATATCGACAATTCCTTTAACGCCATTCCGTTTAATGATATATGCTGCATGTAATGTAATCGCGTTTCAGGTCGAGTATAATAGACACACTTTATATTTATTGCTTGTGTGAGGAAGATGAGGGAAGAGCATATTATGAGAGATAAAATAAAACTATAAAGAAATAAGCATTTATTTTCGCGGTCTCGAAGCGTACAAAAAAAGAAGAAAGAAAGATTACACACTTTTATGATGACTAATGCAAGTAACTCTAAATTGACAAAATTCACAAAATGTCGGAAATCTCTTAATTACATCTAAGAAAGAATAAAATTATATATACAGGGTGGGCCATCTATTGGTACGTTTTTAAAAATGCGATCAAATGAGCATACATTGATATTTTTTATTAATTTTTTTTTTGTTGTGAAGCTAAAAGTATCCGCGTCAAGAATGAAAAACGATTTCGTTCATGTGGCTCCCTCTACTGGCCTTACAGTATGCCATTCGGTCACCCCAATTATTAATGACATTTTGGACTATTGTTTTTCAAAGCTGGAATTGTCTCACACTTTGGGCCACAGCCTCAATATTCTCGGGTGTGCGCACTGTCCGAGCTCTGGGACCACTTCTGTCATCCACTAACATCCCTTTCTCACGAACTTTCCTCACCAATTTGCGTATAGCTCCTTATATTCGTGTGTAATTCAACAAAAGTGGAATAATAAGTTAAAATGTAAAGCATAACTAGACACAGTTTTTATATTGGATATATTTAGAATCCATTCAATTTTAGGACCTTAATAAAAAAATTGAGAATTGACTTTATTCCAATTTCCACTTTGAAATTCGACGATTCGATGATTCGAGAGTTACATGCATCAGTTGTCTATACCGCGAATGCAATTGAACCGAAATCCGTCGGACAATTACTTCATAAATGAAATTATATATCCGATCATGTCTATAATTTTTCTACAATATTTTGAGGAAGACAGAAATATTTAGAAACGGTATAGCGAGATAGAGTTAGAATCTGTAGTCTAAGTGCGACACTCGACGCGATCACGTTCTTTCGATATTAGGTACTTATTAGAAAAATGAGGGACAATTTATTTGATATGCAAATTGCAAAACTTCGATACATCGGTTAGATGTCTAGCTAGTTGAGTTTTGTTTTTAAATGATATCGCCTATTCGCGTAATCTTTTATTGTAGCTTTCCATCGATAAAACAATCAGTGGTATTTCGTTTTTGTTATATGTTACAATATGTATGTTGCTAATATTGCCAATAAATGCATTGCCTTTTAATAAAATTAACGAATCAGCATATTTACCTCTCTTTCTCTTACACTAGAACATTTTTATAATTTATTTTTTAAAAGATTCATTGTTTTTCTTGTTTCCCTTCCCCCCTCCCCCGCTATTTCTTTCCAATTTTTTTAAATAGCATTTTTATAAAGAAATAATAATTGTAATTTAATAGGAATTATACTACTTTATAGTATAATTCCTTTATTCTTTTATTTTCTTTATATTACGATATTAATTAAAGGATTTTAATATATTTCTTATTTTTATAATTAAATATTTATAATAACAAATCATAAATATTATATTTAATTATGAGAAAAAAGAATATATTTCTTTTTCTAAATTAATTAAATATAATTTATTTTATAATATTTGATTAATTAATTTTATAACATTTGATTCTATTTATATTTTCAACATTTGATTCACATAATACGATTTTATTCACATAATAATAATACCTCATCGGCGTTAAGAAATGAATTGTCTCTCTCATAATATTTTTAGCGGTTTCGATTATATTTCATGCGTTTCTCATGTAACTTCTCTCGTCTAGATGCGCAAATCCGATCTTGTTTACCTCGAGAACAAGCTTATGTTATCCGATTTCTATCCGCATCTGATATTTTATTATATATGATCGACTTCTCGAATTTCAACTTATATGACTTCTCGTTAACAATATCGTCAAATTCATTCGCGTATCGGTGCTGAACGGGATCACTCCGTTATTGTGATTCGAAATTTGCGTTATCTCTCGAAAGTACATTGAACACAACATTTTAATGGAGATTCAAGGGAAAACCGTGCTCATCACCGGTGGAGCCAACGGCATCGGCTATTGCACTGCTCGAGAATTACTTCGAAGCGGAGTGAAGGTAATTAAACAAAAAAAAAAAAATGTTCTATCAACAAAACGAATTTTGATCATATGAATCAAAATTCTGGTTATAATAGAATTTCTAATTATCTTGATTAAATATTTAGTAGATTTAATTATTATAAGTGTTTAAGATTTGTGTACCTTTCTGGTTGAATCTGGAATTTCAATGCAACAAAACTTTTTCCTGTTTATATTTTGTCTTAATAATTGCAGGCCGTTGCAATCATAGATTTGCCCGATTCGAACGGTGAAAATGCAGTTACGGAATTGGAGAAGGAATTCGGTGCGAATCATGCCATTTTTTTTATTGGAGATGTAGCGAATACTGAAGAACTGACAGGTATTATATTAATTACTTGCTAAACATATCAATTTCAATTAAAAATACAAAATTATAAAATACAATACAATTAAATAGTATTATGTAGTATTATATAGTATAATAAATCTCCTATTATAAATTATCGCAAATTACACTTTTTATTTTCTGTACTAATCATCTATTCTAATCAAATAAATAAGTTTAAAATGATATTATTTCTGTGATTAAGTATTTAATATTCTCTACAATGAAAAATTACTATTATAAAAAATCAGTCTGAAATTCATACTCTGTTTAGATTATTTTGCAAATTGCAAATTAATCTACTATTTACGTTGAACATTTCTTAGTCGATTTTCATCTACTAATATCTAATTAATCTAATGATTTAATAATATTTCGGGAGAAAGAGAAATTATATTTCTAATTAAATTCATCTATATAATTTTAATGAAACGTTTCCTTGCGACAAACAAACACATTTTTATGCATTTATAATTTTTGCAGCTTGTTTCAAAAAAGTAATAGAGTCATTCGGCACACTAGACATTATTATCAATAATGCTGGTATCATGAATGACGCGGAATGGGAGCCAATGGTTGATGTTAATTACGTGAGTAACGAATTAGGGATTGATTTATTATTTCTATTTTAAATTTGTTGCTCTTATCGTTTCACCATATTTACAATCAGAAGGGGGTTGTACGTGGCACGATATTGGGCTTGAATCACATGGGAAAGCATAAGGGAGGGAAAGGTGGTACTATCGTCAATATGTCCTCTATAATCGGCCTGCAAGGCAATCCGATTGCTCCAATTTATGCTGGGACAAGTTTTGCCATTATTGGATTTACCTCATCCTTACTGGTAAAATTTTTATAAACAAATAAAAAATACAATTTTAATTGCAAGTTTCCATCTCAAATAATTTGTACTGTACTACCGTTATTTTATGCTGAATGCTAGGATGATTAAACTACTAAAGCATTATGGGCTTTCTTACATTGATATTTTTTTTATATTTCTAGACTTTCTACGAGAAAACAGGCGTACGTGTATTATTAATATGCCCTGGTCTTACAACTACTGACTTGGCCTCGAAGTTTATGTCAAGTAAGATCTATGCAATGGACTTACTTGACGACGAGATCGCTGCCAAGGAGATGACGACAATGGAGAGTCAATCGTAAGTTGCAGTTAGCATATTTCGATATTTCATACAAAAGACATTATTTTTGTATCAAAGAATTACAATAAAACAAATAAATAATAATAAATCTTAAAATAATATAAAAGTAATAAATTAATATTTGTACAAAAATTGATTATTACAAATCAAAATATTACATCTGGTTATAATTTAAATTATAAATTAATGTATAAACATATCTTCTCATAAACCGTATTAAAAATAAATAAAGTCGTCTTTTTCTCTGTTGCGATTCGATTATATTAATTACAGAAATGATTAATGGGATTGAGAAGAAGAGAGATTATTGATTGAAAGGGATCGGATTAATGATTAAGAAGGATTTATATAATGGATCTATACATAATTTTTTTCTGTTTAACAGACCTGAGCACGTGGCAACTGCTATCGTGGAATTGATTGAAAAAGGAGGAAACGGCGCGATTTTTGTCAGCGAAAATAATCAACCTACTTATGCTGTACAATTACCGATTTACACTGATTTGAAGATTTCGGTGTAAAATCAGCAATTCGCAATGGCGAATTATTCTTATTACAGAGATACCAATACTGCGTCTCGATACTTCCATGATTTAAAAATAAATACATTATTCAAACATAATTCTAAAAATAGATTTTATAGTTTTATAGCGCGGCATGAAATTTCAGACCATCAAAATTTTTCTTACAATGCATTACGTTCAGATGTTAAATTCGTTCAGATGATAAAATTTATTACTTATCCTCTATGTATAACAGAAAATGTATAGATCTAAACTTTTAATTATGAAAATAAAAACATTGAATTATATGTTTTAATAAATGTAATATACAACGTATTTATATTACAAAAAGCCGCGAATTTAAAAGATCTTATTGTTTTTTTGGAAAAATTATCAAAATCAATTCTTACCACTTGCACATTCTTGAGATTTGAATTAGCCATAGATAAATAATATTTAATGGGAAAAATTCGTATAAAATTAATTAAATATTGAAAATTCTAAATTTATGACAACATATTTTTAATATAGCAGCTAATAATATAATATTCACTATTTGAGAATAGAGTTAGCGATATTAACAATGACACTTTTCTAGATTCTTTTCCTTTTAATAAAACTGATGAAGCATAGAATGCTAAAATAAATGTGTATAATATACATATATAAAATAGATAATTTAATATATACCTTACCTTCCACAACCTCTATTCTAATTATAAATATACTTTTTTATTCTAATTATAAATAAAAGTGAATATATTATAATTACAATAGATTATAGTAGAAAAACGAAATACTCAATATAATCAAGAATAGTTGAAGATGGTTTGATAAAAGTGTTCTCAATAATTAAATTTAAAATACGTACAATTACAATCAATTTACAATAAAAAGAGTTATTTTTATAAATATTATCTGTGTAAATAATAGGAATTTTGAATGCGTGCTTCTATTAATAAACGTAAATATGTGCAACATAATTAAAATTCAGAATCTTTTAAATTTGTACGTAAACATCATTTAAATACAACTTCTAATTATCATAGAACATTTGGTGATAAGTGTGGAAGTTAGATATTTACAAGTTTTAAATATTTATCTTCCTTATAATTTAACTATGCGCCAATCAGATTGTTGATATATAAAAGTATCGCATTTATTTCTAATCCTTTCGATACTTGATCCTTTTAACGCGATAACGTCAAAGTTTAAATAATGGACAACGTACAAAATAAAACGGCGATAGTCACGGGTGCTGGGTCCGGCATTGGCTACTACATTACCGAAAATTTATTACATAAAGGCGCGAAGGTACTTTAGAATTAAAAAAAAAAGAATGGAGTTGGAGTTTCTCATCTGACTTAATAATTTTTAGAAAGTCGCCATCATCGATTTACCGGTAGAACGTAGTTACAACGCGACAGTGACTTTGCAAGAAAAATTTGGAAAAGATCGCGTCATTTTCTTTCCAATTGATGTGACAAACGTGGAAGTCTATACCGGTAATTGTCATATTTTTTAAATATTTTTTACCGGACTATTTCTTTTGTCAATAATTTATTATCAATAATTATATCAATATTTATTGTCAATAATTATGATGTTTATTTTATATTTTTAGATACGAAATATCCATTAAATTAGAAAAGTAAATATTAACTAATTATTTTAATCCTTAGAAACCTTCAAAAAAATTGTCGAAGAACTTAATGGACTCGATATACTTGTTAACAATGCTGGAATATGTCATGACCATTACATCGAGCAAACATTTTCTGTTAACGTTGTGAGTAATAGAGCATTAAACTTTTACTGGTTAATCGAATAATTTATTTATTTTAGTAAGAGTTCTGAAAAACTATTGTAAATAAATATATTAGTTCTGTAGATAGATGAGCTCATTTAAACTTCCTTTTATTTATTATATAAACTGTTCGTATGATTTTTTCATGAAACTCAGCATATAGGGTAATTTGATAATACTTTATTTGAGTCTGAGATCAAAATTAAAAAAATAAATCCAATATAACGGATAAAATTTTTTAAAATAATGTGATTATTATAAAACTCTATTTTAGGGAATTGAAAGTAACACTAAATTTCCAGTCTCTCTCTTTATTTGAAGCACATAAATGCTACGCAAATACCTATCTACTGATTTCAAAACTCTACGATTACGACTCGTGTAATACTAAATTCTCCTTCATATTATAGATTATTATATACCTTTTAAAATTTGACATTTTTATAATGCAGTCAAATTCAACGATATCAAGAACTTTCTAAAACCAAGATTTATATAATAATATCAAATTATTTTTTTGATATCTGAATTTTAGAGTTCTGAGGCCAAAATCTGCGATGCCAAAAATTTTTAAAAATAACAAAAGTCTTTATAAAGTTTCTTTACTAGAAAACTCTCATTTTTAACATGTTTTATATATCTTATAAAATTTATCAGTATATTTATTAAACATACATAATTTTATAAATATTTAATAATTTGATTAATTATAAATATATTAGGTGTTGGAATTAATTCGTAGCGTTTTTTAATGAAAGAATGTTATTTATTTCACATGAGCATTAAAAAATACATTAATGAAAGTACTTCCCATCACTTGTAAAACGCTACGAATTAATTCCAACACCTAATATATAAATCATGTCAATTATATACTTTATTATTTCTATAGATAGCGTTAATTCGCGGCTCGATGTTAGGCATGGATTACATGGGGAAACATAAAGGTGGCAAAGGAGGTACAATAGTAAATATAGCGTCTTTGGCTGGCATTTTTCCTTTCTTTTTATGTCCGGTATACAGTTCTTCTAAATATGCTGTCGTCGGGTTTGGTCTCAGTCTTGAGGTAATTTATATAAAATATGGAATCTTTTACAATATTATCGTAAGCTTTTTTTACAAATGCTGTATTTTTTTTTTAATTGTTTGAAAGAAAGAATAGAAAATACAGATAATAAAAGAAGTTTTAAAAATATTCTAATTTTGTTAAAGGATTAAAGAATATCTAAAAAAATATCTTCAGTTGCATTATATATTTGTTATGTATTTAAATATCAAAAAGTATACCTTTTGAACATATTTATTATCATTAAGAGATATATTATTATGTATTTTTAATATACGACAGATTGTTAAAAAGGCTTCTTGTTTTTTGTTTTGATGTAATTGCATGCAAGTTAGATACCGGACGCAAAATAATTTTATTCAGAAAAAGATATGTCAAAATTCTTTTAAAAATATAATTTTTGCATATATTATTTATATTATTTTCTTATAATTTTAAATTTATTCAAATCATTAACATACTTTATATTAACGATAATCTAAAGTAATAAAAAATTTTACTAACGTAATATCTTTTTTAGAAATTTTATGACAAAACAGGAGTTCGTATTCTTACGATGTGTCCTAGTTTCACAATAACTGCAATGATAATTCAGAAAGATAACAATCTCAATATTGTTGATCAAGATACTGTTAACAAATTTGAGAAGCAATTTGAGGAGATAGCCAAAGATTTTCGTAATCCTCAATCGTAAGTGTACAAAAAACGTAATAGAAATATGAATCTTAAAAGTAATCATATATGCCATAATTTATACATAATTAGGATATTACTTTTGACAGAGAGGAATACCGCTTTTCTTTATTGTATACATTTATTCATTATTTTATTATTGATATTGTTATTAGTACTAAAAATATACACATATTAATATCCTACATAAGAAAAAGAGTCATTAATATTATTATATCATTACTAAAAGTAAAAATTATATTAATATCTTTTCTGAAACATAATACATTTGTTACAGTTCTGTGCATGTGGCACAATCTGTAGTCATGGCAATTCAAAGGGGTAAAAATGGATCAATTTGGCTTATTAAGAATAATGAGCCACCATGTACAGTCGAATTACCGCCGTTTGTTGTCTCTTAAAATTTTTCAAAATAGAATAAATCTAATAATCTGAAATGATCCTTTTTAGGGTCTCGACATCTCGATATTGACTGCAATTTTATTCGAACTAACATCATTTCAGATTTTCAGATTTTTTGAGTGACACGTATAAAGAGATCTTAAAAAGTGTTAGCATTATATAATATAATAAAAGTATTGTTAGATTTTTTTATTGTGGTTTTAATTTTTTAAATGTAATAATTGTTAGATATCGGAATTATGTAGACATTTATTACTAAAAAAAGCAGATAATAACTAAGATTCAAATTGTTTACAATATCTAATATATTTATATTACAACATAGGTATTTTTTATGCAAAATATGTATAAAATAATATGCATTACATATGCAAAATATATGTCAAAACATGTTTTTATAAATTATTTATATTATTATATAAATATTTATCCCTAAAACCAAATAAATACTGATACAAGAGGATGATAAATACTGATGACAAGAGGATTATGCTGGCATTGTCTGTTTGACCAACAAAAATACATTTACTTTAATTTTACAAAATTAAAATTTCTTTTCCATGATTAAAATACACATACTAAATATATCTGCTTGCTTTGGTGCATTTTGTCTAAAATCTAAAGCAGAAGAATACAAAGGAATGTTCAAAAAGTTTAGTTATTATAACCCGAAAATGATATTTTTTTACCACGCATAAATGGATAGAAATTTAACGTTATTACATTTACCTTTAAAAATGCATTTATTATTATTGATATTGCGTTACAAAAAAAGTTACAAGTAATTAGAAAAAAACATTTTCAAATCTTTTTTCAAATATTTTTAATTTTATACTTATAATGTTTTTTTATGTAATTTATATAATATCAATGCAAATTGTTTTAATTTTTTTAATAGTTCGTGACATTTTTACAATGTTAGCGAGAATTAATTGAAAATAAAAAAACAAAAAATTTTTTGATATAAAAAAAGTATTACACTACACACACGATAGATCTTTTGTGTCCGAAGATTTTTCGAAACATTTTTGTTGGAAGATATGCAGAAAAAGAAGCCGGTAACTCACAAAACTTGTTCTCTAGATGTCAAAGTGTTTTTAGGAAAAAAATATAGATCATTATTTAGTTATAAGTAATTCTAATATTTTAAGGAGATAAATACTGAGTACATGATGGTGTTCGTTCAAATGACTCAATCGTGTATTAGGAGATAAGAAAAAAAACCGATATTTTAAAACCGATAAAAGTTTAGACAGCACACACAATATAAAATATTAATATTATGCAATATTTTATAATATATTTATATATTTTGTAATTATATTAGGTGTTGGAATTAATTCGTAGCGTTTTACAAGTGATGGGAAGTACTTTCATTAATGTATTTTTTAATGCTCATGTGAAATAAATAACATTCTTTCATTAAAAACGCTACGAATTAATTCCAACACCTAATATTATTGTATATTATTTTTGTAATCTTAGATTGCACATGCAAAGGATAAAGATTAATCGTACTTATATTATAAAAATTCTTCTCTCGTCGATTTATTATTTACCATATTATTTACCATAAATGTGGTAAATAATATGTCACGCGTACACATTAATTTCTTTAGA
Source organism: Acromyrmex echinatior (assembly GCF_000204515.1). Next base: position 2,268,381 of record NW_011626409.1, read on the forward strand.
TAGTTTAAATACGCATATAAACACAACCTCAACCGCTCTGCGTATAATTATAAGCGATTTCTCAACAATCAAAATTATATATAAACAACTTTTCGAACGGTTGCAAAAGTCATAGAAAAGAAAGTATTTACCTTTTTCAAATGCGATCAAAAGGAGAGAGACTTAAAGGGAATCAACAAAGAGGTTTTTAATTTCTTTTATCGCATTCATTATCTCTGTTGTTCCTTCTCGCAAGTTGTATACCTATCGTCGGTCAGAATGTGATCGATGACGTCACGCTCTGCCGCTAGCTCCACATCAAAATGGCCGCATTTTAGTCTACCGAGTACTTTTCTTTACTGTTTGCCAATAGTCGTGCTAAGGGCCTGGCGGTGTTCGTTTTCGTCGGAGCGGGTCTATTTCGTCGGAAATTTCATTGTGCTGCGCGACACACCCTAATTTCCGCGAAATAGAGCGAACGTGACCGGGTAAGTGCGGGGAAAAGTGAGCAAAAAGGGTGTACGTGCCGCGCGCGCGGCGTGGCTCCGATTGTTCGGATGGGCCGTCGCCGCCGCCGTTGCCGCCGCCGGACCAAGCCCATTCCATCGGGGGACGGATTTTATTTATAGAAACGGAAAGATCGACGATCGCAACCCGGAGCACGCGATCGTGCGTACGAAATTGCGCGCGGCCGCGACGACGTGCCGCGAGATTGCATCCCCTGTGCCCGTGTAATAAACCGCCCGTTATACCGGCTCCCCCCCCCCCCCCCGGAGGTTATATCGTCTTGCTATCACTTTCTATCGTCTTCATCGTCTTCTAGACTCGATCGGATTTTCCGCTGTAAATCTGTATACCTCGCGATTGGCGTCTCAATGCGAAAAAGAGGATATACCGCGCGTACGTTGGAAACTACATTTCGGAGTAAATTTTGGAGCAGACCCTTTTTTTTAAGTATAAACTTGAAGTAGACCTTTTTAGAATAACAGAGAGCTCGGAGTTGTATTCTCCTTTGTTGATTAACAAGATCAACAAACGGTACAGTTTGTCAACTGTTAATTGCTTGTTTATTGATAATTATGAAATATTTATTTGTATTCTCGCTCACTGATTAGCAGAGTCAGCAGAAGAACAGTTTATAGTCTGCTGATTGCTATGTGAAAACTTATATATACAAAAGACAAATGTATTATATGTTTGAACATGATTGAAAATTTAATTATCTTATCGATTGATTACATAGCACAGGTATAAACACCCATTTAAATGTGTTTATATATGTCGTGCAACTCTATTATCTGAAATACATTAAAATAGGATTGAATTTGTGCTTTCATTTCACAGGTTTGTCTACATAGATTTTCATAAGATGTTACGTCATCAACATCACGCAATGCAAAATCAGCTTCGAGATCACAACAGGTTAATATTCTCTAATCAAATCTTATGTTAAGCATAATAGATTAATATCCTCTAATCAAATATTATGTTATATTCTTGTGACAATGAAATAAAAAGTATATTGAAATATTAGTTTATTCTAAGAATACTCTTTTTATGTAGAATTGAAATAAAGAATTTTATTTGTGTAAATATTTGTATAAATGATTAAAAATTGATAAAGAAACCTTCTAATGATTCTGTTTATTGGTTTAATGATATGTTGCTGTAATGTCTACATATATGAGAAAATTTTTAAAGAATTAACAATTAAAATAGAATTAAGATAGTTATTATTTGTTGAAATTTCCTTATTATTTCAGATAATTATTATAAAAGAGATTAAATATATTTATATACAATAGAAACGTATTTGCTATCTTATAGAAAATTAATATAAACATAAGAAATTTATTTAATAAGACTTGTAATCAAACAAAAATGAATACAGAATGGCAGGACCAATGCGGCCTATGCAGCAGGCTAACATGCCCCAGCTACATCAGCCGCAACATTTGTTACCACATCGGAATCCACATCAACCAATACTGTCCATGCCCCCCCATCAACAGCATATGCATCACATGCAGCATCCTGGCCCGCCGCATGGAAATCCAAGACAGCCAATGTTGATGGGTATGAATACGCACAGTACTAACAGTAAGTACAGATACACAATGAAAAATTAGATTCTTGTTCTTATCAATAATAATTAATTTGAAACATTTAACTTCAGATACCATGGTTAGCGTTAGCATGAAGGACCAAGCAAATACAGTTTCTGTGACTCTTCAAAATGTGCAACCTCAGTATCCACATCAGCAACAGCCACAGCAGCAGCAACCGAATAATCAGCAGAATCAATCTCCTCAGCAGCAACAGCCATCGCAGCAGCAGGTACAACAATCACAATCGCAGCAGCAACAGCCGCAGCATGTACCACAACAACCAAATGTGGATCAATCGAAAGCGATAACGAACGATGCTAATGGAGAATCCAGAGATGACAATGCATCTGGTCAGAATCATGCCGCGACTAATCCAGCTTTGGCAAACATGAAAGAAAAAACACCTATGTGTTTGTTAAACGAGTTAGCGAGATTCAATAGGATTCAACATCAATATAGGCTGACCAACGAGCAGGGACCGGCGCATAAAAAGAGATTCACGGTGACACTAAAACTGGGTGAAGAAGAATATGTTGCTGAAGGTCCTAGTATAAAGAAGGCTCAACATAGCGCAGCGACCGAAGCATTGACGAAAACTTGGTACCGTCAACCTCCACCTAAGCCCACCAAGGCCATGAGAATTGGCCATCTGGGCAAATGTCCAACAGGTTCTGGTAATTATTGTAAATTTTACATGCATTGAATTGTGATGCAATAATATAGTACCATATCAATTTGAAATGTTATTTTTCTTAATGTAAGTAGTTATAAATGTTATAATTGTACAAAATAATGTCGATTTATGTACAACTATATTTTTGTTAATTATAAAATCAACAGATCTTTCCAATACTATTTAATTGATCTCTCTAAATATGCTATTTTGGATTACAGGACATTTGCCTCCCACCGTCGAACTGAACGCGTTAGCGATGAAACGAGGTGAACCAACTGTTTATACGTTCCGACAAGCTCCTCCAGCTGCATTGCAGCATCAATTTATGCCACATGGATTCGGTGCTAACTTTCCACGAATGTACAATCCGCGTATCGCGTACAATCGTGGAGTTCACACGGATCTTCAGGGATTGTATCTTGTCACTCTGAAGGTGGGTGAACGCGAGTTCACAGGTAGAGGTTTAACAGGCCAAGCTGCACGTCATGATGCTGCTAGCAGAGCCTTGGAACAATTACGCCAGTTGCCACTACCAGAAGAGATCGCAAATACCAATAATACTAACGAGAATGGTACGTTGGGTGGCATTGACGATCCAAACGCTGAGTTGAAAAGTCCCGTATCTCTTGTTCACGAAACTGCTCTAAAACGTGGACTGCCAGTCAGTTTTGAAGTCGTATCCGAAAGCGGTAAACCTCATATAAGAACTTTCATGACAAAATGCACCGTCGGCGAGAAGGTTACTGTGGGAGAAGGATCCTCGAAAAAAGTAATTTCTCAAATCTTTCATGTAAAATGTATGATAAATAATGACGCAATTTTAAATGTTTATATCGTTCCTGTTTCCTTAGGTGTCGAAGAAACGCGCCGCCGAGTTGATGTTAGACGAACTGAAGCGTCTTCCTCCGTTACCGGCTACTATACAGAACCGATCAATGCGTGTGAAACGTAAGCCACCAGCGACAAAGAAGAAATCTCGAAACTTAATCAAAGTTTATCAGGAGCCTCGTGCGGAGAATGAAGCCGCGGAGGAGGTCAATCCGGTTTCTCGGTTAGTTCAGATTCAACAGGCGAAACGAGAGAGGGAGCCGGTTTACAATCTAATAGACGAGAAAGGCGCACCAAGACGCAGAGAGTTTGTCATGGAAGTGACAATGGGTCAGCACTCCGCCCAAGGAATCGGACCTAACAAAAAATTGGCTAAGAGAGCTGCGGCTGAGGCTCTCTTGGCGCAATTGGGATATAGTAAACCATCGCCGCAACCCTCAAAACCGTCCATAAAGACGGGAGAGAACGAGAACACGGAGTCAAAGCCTAGAAAAGTTACATTTCTCGAAGACGAACAAATGAACGACACTCAACCTCACTCGGTAGGAGGTAAGGAAAAACATCGAACGTTGTATACACTGTGTTCGATAAATTTTAAAATTTTATCATCTCTAGGTACCATAGGCCGCCAATTAGTACCTGGTCTTTTACTGGTGGACGGAGGTCAAGAATCTAAACTGGGGAATGGACCCAGCGTACAAATAGTCGCTGAAGAGTTGCGCGAACAGCAACAGCAGAATACGGCTGGTGTTTCGCCCAAGGATCAATTGCATTATTTATCTCAGTTATTTAATTTCAGCGTAGAATTTAGCGACTTTCCTAAGGTAATCGATCGTTTGATCAGTAAAATTAAAAAAATATTAAAATAATTCTAATTAATTAAGGTGGAACATAGTATGAACACGAAATGATGATGTTGCCATATTATCAGATAAATTATAAACTATTATTTCTCATTAATGTTTCAGGGAGTATCTATAAACAAAGAATATTTATCACTTGTGTCGCTAAGCACTGATCCACCGCAAGTTTGTCACGGTAATGGAGCAACAATAACCGCGAGCCGCAATCAAGCGGCTCTAAGGGCGCTCCGTACACTTAGTAAATTGGGACTTGATAATGCCTCGAACGCAGCACAAGTGAAGAAGGACAAAGGTGCGTCTGGTGATGGAATACACATTAGCATTCAAGTTAAAAATAACATTATGGATGGAGCTATCGATAAGTAACTGAGTAGCGCTTAAGACATATATAATGTTGAGTTATATTTATGCTTCTCCAGGACACCGCAAAAGGAAGTTAAATGAATTTCATTGTTACAAAGTTCTTTACAAAATTGATAACGTTAATTATTGTTCATTTATTGCCAGTTCATTTGTAGATATGATATTCCTCGACAGAGACTTTTTTCTTTGATTGCACTCTAAGAAAGTCTCAGCCGCGGTTGTATTAACATTTTTTTTTACTAAATCCGATTCCTTTAAGGAATCTGATCTATTAAAAAAAACTCATTGTGTGAATCTTTTTTTCCAATATAATAATTTATATTGAAAAAAGTTGCTACACAATAATCTGGCTATATTTGTAATTGTAAAAATATATTTATATGTACCTCAGAAAAATTCGTCGATGAATTAAATAAAGCGTTGTGCATGATAGATTTTTTCATTTTATATGTTTATTATTTATTGAATTGCTATATATTATTTACATTACTGAAATATAATATGAAAAATCAGATCGAATCTAAATTTGAATCAGCTTATATAAAATTATTTAAAATAATCATCGAATATAAATTTGAATCAATATATAAAATTATTTTAATTAGCTATTAGTATGTAAGAAATCTTCCTGAGCTTTTGCAGTGTCCTAATTATATTGAAATGCCATTCAAGCACCAATAAGCGATATGTATTTAATAATTATGTAAGAATTCTTTCGTTTAATGACTAGAAACGTCTGATTAGTCACAACAGACATTGATAAGTTTTTGTGACTATCGGCAATCTATTGTTATAAATCACGTACAATAGCGTATCATTGAACGATTCATATATTACAACTCTTGCAAAATTAATAATGCTATGGAATCGCAAGGAATTATTGGTGTTTGATCGTGATTGCGATCCTAGCAGTGACAAATATGTATAACTATTGTATTTATTGTAACACATTTTCATTGACAGGATCACAATATTAATATACTTATCCATGATGATTCAAAATGGTCATTCTCCAGTTAGGATCAATCTATAATATATAATGAACACTATAGGAAAATGTTAAGTAAAACAACACGACCTGGAGATGAAATGCGACCATCTCTTAATTTTTCAATTGAATCTTAGCTTCCACATACTATCATGAATAAATATGTCTTGTCTAATTGATCATTTTTCTTTTTTTTTCTTTTTTTTATTGTCGGTTGTTCGAAATTGATTTTATATATTTTGTGTGTATATTTTTTCATCGCTTTTATTTGAAAAAAAAAAAAACAATTTAAAAATTTATTTCTATTTAGTCGCATGAAAATTATACATAAAATCACGTATTTTTCCAGAGTAAACTCTGGCTACGTGCGCTAAAGATACGTGTGAAAGATTAAGGTAGTTAATGTTTAAATTGGTAAAACATACGTAATGCGATATACACTGTCCCTATGCCCCAATTTGCTTTTCTACGGGGGCCAGAAGCAACCTGGGGTTACATATTCATGTATCGTAAAATATTGAGAAATGAAGGAAAACAGAAATTTCCATACATCTGTCATTCGGATAAGAAGTAATGATACGCTGCATAGGAAATTTCAGCGAATATAAAATGGAAAGAAAAGAAATAGTAATAAAGAAATTTGTCCCGTTACGTCAAGACTATTAAAGTTGTTTTAAATTGCGATAAGAAACACAGCCTGAAAACGGCGAATTTTGTCTGGTTGAGAAGCGAGGGGAATAGAAATTTCCGTACACCTATCGTTCGCAGGTAGTAATGATACGTTGCGTCGGAAATTTCGATGAATCTAAAAAAGAGAGAAAAAAGAAGAGAAGACAATAATTCAAAATTTGTCCCGTTGCGTCCGGACTATTACGAAATTGTTTTAATTTTGCTGAGAAATAATCCTGAAAGAACGGTGAATTTTGTATTATTGTCGAGAAACGAGTAAGAATACTAGAGTGGAAGAAACTTAATAATGAATGAAGATAGACATTGAGAAACGGTACAAACTGAATATGATTTACTAACTTTTACTTTTTGATTTAAAGTTCTATGCGTCTCCATATAAACTGATTGAACGTTGCCTTTTATGATGTAACGACACAGAGTTTTGTACCGGCATTCTCAAAACCAAGCGACTTGCTATCTTCTATTCATTGCTCTTGTATTATATACGATTTACTGAACAATAAATACAAGCGTTTACATAAACATTCTATAACGGTTAATAAACTGTATTATTGTTCACTAAAGTCGTGTGCATTTTTATTTATAATGCCCGATACTCGGTATATTGAAAATTTGTAAGAAATGTTCGCGTGAAAATGATGGATCTATCCATTAAAAGGAGGTTTGTTTGAGACATTTGCTGGGAAAAAATTATTTATTGACTCTTCGAGACTCTAGCTGGGTTTTGTTTTGCCGATCGCTTTTATAAGTGGGCCTTTCTTGTTCATGTGACATTCAGTATTACAAGACGCAGTAGTAGATTCCATTATATACATATAGTTTTTCAAGAACTAAGCGAGATAAAGATTCAAATTAAATAATTTACGTCGCATACGCTGTAAGAGAAAAGGAATAATTTCACGTTATGAACTGTAATATCGTATAGTTAATATTAACAATAGATAAGCGAATATAACGTATCAATTTACCGAGATACCGGAAACCGAAATCCTTCGACACTGAAGAGAGAAAAAAACTCGCTCGTTCGCATTGAGAAGTCAATTGCGTTGTCCGGCTTGATCCGCAAGGTGTTGAGGAACACAAACTAATATGTCGACACCGTCAGGAAGAAGAAGAAGAAGAATGTGTAATATTAGTTTCATGCGTAATCCATATTTCGTTCCATCATTTTGTTTTGCCATCGCACATACAACCGCTACGTTTGCTTACTTTCGGTTAGTATAAGGAAGATCAAGTGACCGCTGCCGTTTCATCATGTTACAACATTACTATGTAAAGCTTCTGTAAAATATACAATTAACTTCTCGCAATTTTTCAGGTGGCGGAATCACTCTGTAAGCACACAATATTCCTAGGGTTTCATTTAACATTCTGTAAGTATTATTTCATTTTGTAAGTATTATTTCACTCTTGTTATCAAATGTATGTTAAACAAGGATGAAATGATGCACGCGAACGTTGTGAACGATAAATTTACCCCAGAATGATACATGAATATTATTTATCCTTTTTAATATTCATTCTAGGAATATTGTGTTTTATAGGGCATTGCCGAGCATGAGAGAAAGTACCGTATACGATACCGTAATGTAGTTCCGATTATGTTAGATTTACACTTTAAGTAAAATAATTTGTTTTTAACGATTTGCTGTAACGTATGTATAAAACGCAATTGCGTAATGCGAGTTCTCGACAACATCTATCGAGAGGAATGATTGCTCCTTAAGTGAATGCGTCCTAACGATTGAGGAGATCATTCGTACCGATGAAGCTTTAATTGCATTTTCGAAAGTGAATTGTATGACGTATAGGAATCTACTGCTTTCCTCTATCCGCATCAGTTTGTATTTGACGTTGATGAGAACGTTGATTGTAGAAAGGTTTCACGTACATGTATATGGCCTTTTTACTGTGCGTTTCAAATATACGCATGACAAGGTGGCACACGAATACAAAAATATTTTATTTTATCTGTCCTTATTATTTCAGCTTTCGTTTGAATAAAAAATATCCTTTATCAAGTATCATTTAGTTGGTAAGTATTTGTGAGATTTGATTTACCTAAAATTTTAGTATGCACATTCTTAATTTGTTTAATTCCTACAAAAATTTCATAGATACATCTTATCTTAATAAAACTTAAAATCTTACTGGTGAAAATATTTTTCAGAATTATTCATACAATTTTTTAAAATTTTTATATAAATTTTAAAATTTTTATATAAATTTTAAAATTTTTGAATAAATTTATACTTTTTTTAGAAAATTTCTTAGATATTTTATACAAATTGAAATTGCTGAAAAAATTTACATTTTTTTTCTAAAATTTTTCATGTATGTAAATTCTGAAATATTCTAAGATTTAAAGAACTCTCTCTCTCTCTCTCTCTCTCTCTCTCTCTCTATCTCTCATTTTTAATAAAATTTTATAAGATCTGAAAAAGTTTAGAATATTTCTTCAGAAATTATAAAATGGAAATATACCTTACAATATTTTGAAATTCACATATATGAAAAATTCCAAGGCCTAGTTTTATCAATATCGGTTTAATTAATTTATTATTTTTCTGATTCTAGAATTAGAGAAAAATAAACAGTAGCTTTTCTAATTCTGAAATTACAAAAAGATAAAAAATTAATTGAACCAAGACTTTTTCAGCGTTTCTGAAAAGTGTTTTAATTCATATAAAAAATTCTGAGAAAAATTATCCTGAATAAAAAAAATTTGTCTGAAAAGTATAAATTAAAATATCTGAAACATACTTTATTACTTACTCTAACTCTAAACTAAAAAAAATGAAGAATCTCTTCCTTATTGACGAGACAAAGAAATGGATATCGTAGTTCAACGGTTCGCCACGAAAAGTCTACCACTGTCTTCGTAATGTGTGAACTGCAATGGTATATTATCATTAGTTTAAATTGTTATAACCTTAAAAAATATAAAGGAATTAATAATAAATGCAATCTAAATTAAATTTATACTTGTAATCTAATAATTTTGAGCTTGCTATTCTGAGGTCTGACGTCCAAGATGAAGCATCGATTACGTTAATGTATTCATACGAATAGTGTGGAACAATGTATCGATCAAACAGTCGATTATAGGTTAGAGTCGCTGCTAATATTTCGTAAGAAACAATTCGTAAAACGATGGATTCAGATGAATTAAAGTAAAACAATCGATGCACAAAGGAAAATTTATTATTTCAAGTATAAGCATGAATTTCCTAAATCGTCACCCGTAACGTGTTTTCAGCTTGATCTTTTCTGTGCCGATGGTGCCTTCATTCCACTCCGGGATTTATTTAGCATAGTTTTATTAACTTAAGATGGAAGAAGGTTAGTTGCGGTATTTGATCGACGCCGAGGAATCGGCCGAATTCATCAGATTAATTTATTGCAGATTTGACGAGAAAATAGAGAGGTAACCTTGTCTTGGTATAAGAAAATTGTCAGAGCAGCAGGATCCCAAACGAATCCGAAAATGTTCAAGAACACCTTCCAAAGTGGTTTTCTATCCATTCTGTACAGCATTGGCAGCAAACCCCTGCAAATCTGGGACAAGAAAGTGAGAAATGGACATATCAAGAGGATCACTGACAATGATATTCAAAGCCTTGTCCTGGAGATACTAGGCAGCAATGTTAGCACAACATATATCACGTGTCCTGCAGATCCAAGGAAGACTTTGGGCATAAAGTTGCCCTTTCTGGTGATGATTATCAAGAATCTAAAAAAGTATTTCACATTTGAGGTTCAGGTGAGGTTCTTATTATAATTTATGGAAAAATTAAGGGAAAAATATTTAATTTAACTTTGAGACTCTAAACAAATTCAAAACCTATTCATTACAAGTCGACTGTTCTTAATCTGTATCATTCTAAAAAAATATTTAATATATTTAAGAAATTTTATGAATTCTTTCGTTCATTAAATACTCAATCTCTCTTTCCTAATATAAAAAAAATTTACATATTACAGATAATTGATGACAAAAATGTACGTCGTAGATTTCGTGCGAGTAATTATCAATCAACAACGAGAGTGAAACCATTTATATGTACAATGCCAATGAGACTGGACGATGGATGGAATCAAATACAATTCAATTTGGCTGACTTCACACGTCGTGCCTATGGAACAAATTATGTAGAGACACTGAGGGTCCAAATTCATGCTAATTGTAGGATACGGCGAGTGTACTTTTCGGATCGATTATATTCAGAGGACGAATTGCCGGCAGAATTTAAATTATTCTTGCCTATTCAAAATAAGGCAAAATGTTGATAATTAATGAAGGAAATGCGAGCATCTTTAATAAAAGAAAGAAAAGTTGTTCAATTGAAACTTTTTTTCAAAAATTTGTTCGAATTACTTTCAAAATAAAAAATTTATTGAAGGCTGTCTTAACTTCATACGCTGCTTAAACAATTGCAAGTAATATAATTAATAATATAATATTCATTAAAGTTAATGTTAACTTAATAGAATATAGATCATGTATATGCAATTTATGTATTAAGAATTGTGTAATTTTGCTTGTCACTATATATGGAAAAAAAATACATACAGTGAGTGCATAAGTATTTGTACAGAGAAAATAGTTTTAAAATTTTATTTTTAAAAAGTAAATATTATCCAGCGAGAAATGAGTCATCGAATTGATGTCGAATTAATATCGATACGATGATTTCAACATCAAAGACGTCGATTCGACATTTAATTGACGATCATTTCTTGCTAAGTAATTAACAATTTATTTATAAATAATAAAATAGATTATGTTTTTTAAAATTATATATCAAAAAGATGTGTATTAATTATAGAACAGAATATATTCATTGTATAAAATTGCTAGTTAATGTTTATTTTTTACAAATAAGACTTTATAAAAAATTTCCTTGTATGAATATTTTTTGCTCTCACTGTATGTATTTTCCTGTTTATATATTTTTGTTAAAATTCTACTTTTTCAAATAATCTGTTAAAAAGCAGTTAAATTTATTGCGAATCAATACATTTATTTGTATGTCATCTTTGTTCGTAAACTTTTCTTGACAGTTTCTTCGATACTTGTTATATTATATAATAATAATTCTATGTATACGGTAAGTTCTTTATCCTGTAATTTTTCTTCGCGGAATAATTTATTGCTACAAAATTTGATATGTAAGTTTTATCCATCGTTAAATACATGCCTTGTCATTTCGTCCAGTTCTCGTCTTCTTTCTCAATTAGAGATGGAATGCATTTGTTTATATATATTTTCATTTAAATTTTCAGCATCTTCAATACTAACTAAAGATCTTAAACGACTGGCGGTACTTTTATCACTCTCTTTTACATATTTATGCTTAGAACGAATGTATTCATTACTTGAAATGTCAGACACATTATTATTTATGTTATCAAGCTTAATGTTTTCAGATAGATCGGCTTTAAAAAACGACAAAAAACCCATGGCATCTACTTTAAATTTTGGTGTCGTGGAATTATTTTTTCCTGTCTGTATTTTATTAGCGTTATTATTTAACGTGCAGTTCATTAAGTTAATATATGTATCTCCTGCATTCTGAATTTTCGGCGGACGTTTTGGAATTCCATTATCTTAGAATAATATTTCGTTGACATTTTCAAAAATTGGCTCTTCATGATCGTTTTTAATTCGATAGAAGACGCAAGTCGCGACGTATGATTATTAATTTTTATATTTAGTAAAGAGTTTTCCGTCTTATACGTTTTCATAATGTTGATTTACTTTTTCTGTTGTCACTACTATTATCTATCTATCTTTTTTTAATTTATTTTCTATAACTGGATCATTTACTAGAAATTTTGTGAAGCATTCACTTTGTCTTCAAAAAACATACCGTTTTTTTTATTGCATCATTTAACGCATCCAGTAACATGTGATTCCTTTTTAATGTATCAGAATTATATAAATTTAAATTCATCGATAGATTACTTTTCAGTTTTTCCATGCTGCCTGCGGTTTTACGTGAATCCATTTTTGTTAACAGTGTACTACTAGAATTATCTTCAACAAAACAATTCAAATCAGATTGCTCTAAAGGTCCTAAAAGCCAAAAAGAAATAAATATACGCTAATATATGTATATATTTCACTTTTCTTCGAGAATTTATAAAACCTGTGTAACAATCTTCCGTCTGACAAGACTTTTCGATGAAAGTGATTCCCTGCTTTAACATATACATATTGAAGAAAGTTCGATACAGCTCATCATCATTATAATGACGATTTTGCAGATACACTCTTCTTAAATGACAATTCTGATAGATCGTTACTCTTTGCAGAGCCTCGTAATCCGTCTTATACACTTGGTGACAAAGAGTTTGAAGATTTATCTCTAAGAAATTCCAACAGTCATCCAATCTCAATGGAATACGAGCTATACTTGCATTGATGCTTGGTAGTTTTTCAACATTGTAGGTCATAAAGGAGAATCTTCTCCGATATTGTTGCTTATCTATTATCTTCATATGTATCAAAAGTAGAGAATCATTATTAAGATATTAAGAATAATACGGATATCTATCATAAACTTTAAAGAACATATACTTGAACTTCCAATTTGAACCACAAGTTCAAATTCTTTACAATTAATATGAGAATAGGAAGTTTTATATTCAGGATGTCTAGTGCTTTGGCAGGAATAGTTATATTCGTGGGAATCGTGTTGTCGTGAGGCCCAGTGATCTCGATTACTTTATCTCCATGCAATTGATTGTCGCTCACTCTACGAACTTTGCCACCAAAGGATACATGTTTCGACCATAAGTGTAGCGGCTTATTAGCGATACTGTACAACAGTGGCATGTATCTAAACGTATTCTTCAACATCTTCTCGAGAGATATTAAGTCAGGAGTGTTAAGAACAGATTTTGTCATAAATGTCTGTTATAAATTTTCCCAACAGAAACTATGGATGTGATGGATATAATATAGATTCTGGCATATTCAATAATGTTGGCAGAATTTTAGCAGAGATATAGCAAATTATGTTGTCGTCAACAAAATATGACGACAAATCAAGCAGGTTTTGACATGTTGCTACACAGTTGACGCAGATTGCCGGCAAAAATGGAGCGAAAATGCATTGACGAACTCAGCTTCTACTCTCAATCTATTATCAGGTTATGTCAGAATGCTCCAAACCATGAATGGCCAAACTGTGATATTTTGTTCATTAAAACAAGAGTAACGAGAGCTTAATGCGAATCAGTCAATGTTGATTTGTCAGCGATTTCTGATCATTCCTGATCAAATTCGCTGTCGGTCTACTGAACGGTCCGCTTACCGGAGATAAAAGTATCGATATAACTTCTCCAAAAAGTATACCGCAATTTTTTAATTTTTCTCGAATATTTCAACATGATTTTTCCTTTTTCCTACGATAAAATGTGTATGTGGAAAATGACAAGAATTTAACAACTGTTTCCATGATTTTTTTTATTCCAAAATCCGGAGAGAGACTCTTAGAGGTTATGTTCCTCCTCGTTCATTCGCATTTGTTTCTCTGCGCGTTATTTATCGCGATTACGAAAATCAGAGGATAATAAATATTTTCGATAAACTGAAATGCATTTTACAATGGGATCTAAATTTAGGGCAATACATCGATAACCATTCCACAACGAGAGAAAGGTAAATAATTAACTGTAGTTAACGAGGTATATTTTTTAATGTTCTCTTATAATTTATCTTTTTTCTCTGTTAATGATTCATGCTAAAAAGAAAGCCGATTTAGCGCAACTAATTCTTATTTTTTTATCTTCTCGCAAACATTATTATAATTGAGCATTTTAATATCATATATATGTATACATGTATATATTCTTTTCATATTATTTATGTTGACGTTTAATCAATTTATTACATTTTGTTGCTAATTATATTTATTACAGCATGTGTCGAGATACCGACGAAATAAGACGCGTATTTTATTGAAAACGTCATCGTCAATCATATCAAATGGCATCGATATTATAATTCTCTCAAATAATTAATTCCATCCACAAATGAATTTGCTGGGGTTTCTTTTTCTATATTCTCTTCCGCATGATTCGGCGCTCCAGCGAAAATCATCCTGTCGCCGGGACAAAAAGGGGGAGAATAACAAACGTCGATACGAATAATTAACGAAATAATGATCGTGTCATTATAACGAACGCGGCGTGATTAAAGGGCTGCGGAGGGGGGGGGGGCGACAGAACGCCGGGGCGGAACGAAAGGCGGGTGACAAGGGGGGAGGGAGGAGAAGGTAATCGCGGCACACGTGCACACACGTACACTCGGCGGGCGTATTAATTGCTAATTATTAAGTATTGATTTTTTTAAATGGGGACGTGGAGCGTAGCACCGGCTCTCCGCACTACCCCTTGGGTCTCAGGGACGTGGAGAGGAAGGGGGAGGTGCTCGTTCGCGTCGAGTGACCGCGGACTATTTTCCGCGGCGCACAAAAACGCGGAGCGCGCACGCGCGATTGAACGTCAGCGGCGGGGGGGGAGGAGGGGGGGGGGGGGGGGGGGGGGGGGCGGC